>NEWO01000221.1:827532-850639 GCA_003013225.1 Phalaenopsis aphrodite
CTTGTATTTACATACCTGCATAGAAAATATAAAATTGCATAAATCACCCCCACAACATTTCAAAAATATAAGACAACTCAAAACTTAATCACAAACATCACAAAAATACAACTTCAACTAAATTAAAACATCTCTATTGGAAGATCGGGAACCCTCGGAGGAGGTAACCTACGGTTGCTAACGAGTTTTCCCATGGTCTAAATGAAATTATGGAATTCATTAGGTTGAGTTTAGTAAATTCATTTGGACTAAGTGATTCCAATAGAAAATAGTGGTGCCAGGACGATGGAACCGTGGGATCTTGACCGGTGTCACTTTAATCAACTTTAATATGCCCATAACAAAATTTAAAGAACTTTAACCATAGGGTCACCTGATTTGACATTATAACTAAATGACCTAGAAAACTTGAACTCTACTACAACGAGGAGCTTGGAGCTTACATGGTGGATAGCCCGGCTATATTCAACCGCAAGAAGATCTATACTCATACACTCCTTAGCTTTAAAACAACAAAGCCATAGGAATTCGAGGTTGTTTGCTTAGTGCAACATAAATCCTCAAACATATTTTTAGGCCTTTTGTACAACCATATTGTATAATATAAGCCCTAAACTTGTCTTAGGATTCCAAGGTTGTCATTCATCATGACCTAAATCCTCACATCTTCAAGGTTATTTGTGCTCATTGCTTCACACAAATGTAAATCCTAATAAAAATTGCAGGATGAAATATCTAAATAATTTCTCCTAAATTGAAGCCAAAGAATAGGATAGCTTGGGAAGCCATCGAAGTTCTCCTTCGGATACGTGGCATCCTCTAGTGTTTCCTCCTTTGGACACCAAAACAAAATGTTCCAAATTTGAACCAATCCACTTTACACTTCTCAATCCGATATCTTTGAAGTGTCCTTACCATTTGAACTCCTTGAAGGTAATTTTTCTTGAATTTATTGAGAGTGTTCTTAAGTAACTTCTGTTACCTAAGATGTAATTAACTATAGGGGCTTGCCCTTATAGGAAGCTTTTCCCGAACCCAGCATAATATAAACCCTATTTAATTCCTTATATTAAATAGGGGAACTTGTCGGCCAATACATTTGTTTCGCAGACCAAACGGATGTCATAACTTTCTTTAGTATATTTGATCGAGCCTCACCCTCAACTCTTATGTTCATACAGGATTTGAGGTAAAACGCTCTTTCATTTAAACAATGAAAATTATGGGTCAGTTTGATTTCATCTTTTTCAAAATTAAAATTTTTAACGTCCTTCCGAAGCTGGCAACGGGATTCAATTTTGATGACCGACAGCTTCTTACGGGCAAACCCCATACAAAAAATAGTGCCAACAGTGGCTTAGTAGGTTAGCTCAATCAAAAGCTCACCATGCTGAAAACGAGCAACAGAATACTTTTTGTGCGAAGTTTTGCGCAGTAGACATGATATATGTACTAGATATGTTCAGTGCATGATATGTATTCAGTATTTGATGATTCAGATATGTTCATCATGTTGTATATTGATACTTCAACATGTACTCAGTTTGTAGGTTGTTTTTGGGAGTAGATTATTGAAGTTTCTTTCAAAGTTCAACTTATTGCCCTTTCTTGTGCGATTGATGAAAAGCTATACAAACAAAGAACAATACAACGAAAATTCGATATTAAAACTTCCAAATCTTTTTGAAAATTAATCAAAACTAAAAGTTTTGAAAATATATTTGAATAATTAAATACAATAAAAACAACAAGAAAATAAAATGATAAATTTGTTGAGTTCGCTTTTCTCGAGTTTGAGATTACTTACTCTTTGCTCGCGCAGCGCGACTATTCTGATCTGCACTGATTCTCTTAACATCCCCACAGAGTTGCATATTTTGCACAAAATCTTACAATTTTTTGTCAAATCTTCACATGCCATACATCTATGAATTCAACATCACAACCTCTATACCTTTTTTTTTTATATATACACTTTTCTGAGATAGGCATAGACATTTTATTCTCATATATTCACTTTGAGATAGGCATAGACGTCCTACTCTCGCATATTCCCTTTAGGATAGTCCTAGACATTCTATTCCCATGTACACTTTTCTGAGATAGGTATATTCCCTTCGAGATAGGCATAAACGTCCTACTCTCACATATTCCCGTCAGGATAGACCTAGACGTCCTATTCCCATGTGCACTTTTCTGAGATAGGCATAAACATTCTATTCTCGTATATTCCCTTTGATATAGTCATAGATGTCCTACTCTCGCATATTCCCTTCAGGATAGGCATAAATGTCCTATTCCAATGTACAATTTTTGAGATTGGCATAGACGTTCTATTCTCATATATTTCCTTCGGGATAGGCACAGACGTCCTATTCCCATGTGCACTTTTTGAGATAGACATAGACATTCTATTCTCATATATCCTCTTTGGGGTAGGCCCAAACATCCTATTCCCATGTACACCCCTTTAGGGTAGGCCCAAGAGTTCTATTCCCATGTACACCCCTTTGGGGTAGGTCCAAACGTCCTATTCCCACACATATATACCATTTGGGGTAGGCCGAGACATCCTATTCCCATGTACACCTTTTAAAGTAGGTACAAGCGACCTATTCCCATTCATACTCTTTATGGTGGGCACAGACATCCTGTTCCCTTTTCTCTGCTTGATCAAATATAAATCCAAAACTCTTTTGACATATTCAATCTTCACAGAGACTGTCAATTTGCTCGACAACTATCCCCGAAATCTCCTATTCTTTCCCTAGCGAGAGTCTTTGTTACTCCCCAGTGGAAACAATTATCTCTCAAAGTCTACTATTCATTCTAGGTCTACTGACTTAGAAATTTGTGTTGGTTCTGTTGATCTTGTCGGCCAACACCAATATACACAGTGTGCTTGCCCAACACAACACACGTATAGGGGGTCCATTTAAAACTTCATTTTTGGTTGAGGTCTAGTTTTTCCTCTTTAGTAGCTTAAGGTCGAGCCATATGACTTTCCTATTCACTATTCCTAGAGGACTAGAAAAAGAACCCTCACCATTAGAAATTATAAACCTTTCTTTTCTCAACTTGAAGTTCCGCTGATTGGTCCTAACCTTTAACACTTAGCAGGTGGGGTCAGTATGGAGAAGCTCAAGGGGAGTTCCCTATAGGGTAGTCAGACCTTAAGACTAAATTTGGGTGATTTGGTTTTGGTGGGGCTAACTAACACACACACTACACCTCTCACATACCCTAAAACCCTTAGACCTCTTTACTTGGAAAGCTCATATGGATGACCCTAACCCCCTAGTCTTTGACTAAGAGGGCTATAACCAACATATTGAGCATCAAAATGAGTCCTCACATGGCTCCTATTGGTTTGGTATGGCTTCATGGCATGTTGGCCCATTTTAGCCCAAAATCCCAAAATTACAAAAATACCCCTGATACCCTAATTTTTGTCAAAAATCCCAAAATTATCCAAAATACCCAAATTTGATGAAATATCATCTCAACCCACTCTCCACTACCTAAATTGACTAAAATTTGCCAAATTTCAAAAATACCCAAAAAATTGCCAAAATTACCAAAATGCCCTTCAGGACCTAAAAATTCCAAAAATTCCCAAAAATTCTAAAATCGTCCCAAATAATCCCAATTTCAATTTTTGATCATTACTTTGACCATATTTGACAAATTTTACTTAATTTTACCAAACGCCCCAATTTGCTCTTAAAGGCCCAAATGTCCCCAAATTAGCCCCAATCTTAGCCCAATTGACCCCAATCTTGCCCAATTTCAATTATAAACCAAAATTCAGCATCCACAATTCTATTCTAATTAAAAATTTAAGCACAATTTGATCCAATTAAAAGCCCAATTTCATTTAAATCAAAAAGGCCCAATTTTGACCATATGCTTAAATCCACCAAATTAGCCCACCAATTCAATTCAACATCACTTGAAATTTTTATCAAGAACTCATGAAATATTCCTAAACCAAACTCAACATTTAATTAGTCCATATTTTAGCCCAAAATCAATTTCTATTTTAAATGCCCAAAGCGCACTACATTTAATTTCAAAAGCCCAAGTCCAAATCCCACACGACATTTATTTCTTTCCATCATCCACTTGATTAAAATAATTCATAAAGTACTAAATACAAAATAAAATAATTCCAAATCAAGCATCATGCCAAAATCCACTAAAATATTTGAAAATTCCAAAAATCCTTTCTCATGAAAGTTGACCAAGCCAAGGACAAGCCATGAAGCGACTCCTAAGCCATAGATAAGCCAAGAGAGTCATGCCACATCATCAATCTATTATTGGAAAGAGGCTAAACCACTTTCAAATATCCTTAAGATTTTCTTAAACTCTCCCACGAATCACTCTAACCATGTTTAGCCAAATCTCTTTGGATAGAGACCTCACCATGATAATTAAGCTCAAACTCTTGATTTCCCTCAGCACTTAAACCAGCCTTGAGAGGTGAACCCAACCCCAAACCATGATTGGACCCAATTTGACCCAAAATAGCTCTTTCCCCATTCCATTTTGATCCAAGAACTTTACACATGGCAACCCCAAATTGGTTGCACCAAAGCCAAGCCCTGAGCCCCCTAACCAAATGGTGAGCCCTCCCTGGTCGGCCAACAACCTTGGTGACCGGAAAACACCATGTCCAAGGGAGCCCATATGGTCAAAACTCAAAATTGAACCTACCCGATGTGTACAACTCCAATTGGACACTTAAGCATTTCTTCCCTCTACCTAAGCAACCATAAACACCCACCAATTGCCCCTAGTGCCCTCTCTAATCCCTTCTATTTAAACTCCCCCTTCATGGCCAAAGGGGGAGAGCTTAAAATTCCTTAGGGAAGCTCTGCAAATTGTTTCCAAAGCTTCCTTGAGACCTCTTTAGCTTAACCAAACCATCCTTAACCACCCAAATCCACTACTCAAGCTCAATTTCTTAGCTAATTCCTAGGTCGAAACTGGACACTCTCCAAACCTCCACCAAATTCAAATTAATTGCACCCACACCATCCCCACAACAAGAGAAGAAAATCCCCTACAAAAGCGCCATCACTAGAGCACCCTAAGGTGGACTTTAATCAACCCCCTAAATTGACTTTGGTCGAAATCATACATAGGAAATTCACCACAGCTTGGGACTTCATCTGGAGCTCTTTTGACTCAAGGCAAGCTTCCACAAGCATCTAATTGAGACCACCCCTCGTGGACCAAGGTATTGAAAGTTAACCTTAAACCAAGCTTCATTTAATTCTCCATTCTCTTAGGATCAATTTAAGGATTGATCAACCATATGGATGTGATCTCCTCGTCAAGATGAGCATTTAAAAAAAAACTACACTCAATTTTGTTCAGAATAGAGAGAGATATTAAGCTTTGAAAATGGATAGTTTTTGGGCTAACTCTATCAAGGACGATGACCGAACGACGTCCGATGGAGCGTGTATCCATCAGACGGCTCTGATCTATCCAAATAAGCTGCGGCACGAAAAGTCGGAGTTGCGAGGATGGCATCGCCCTATCCCATGGTGATCCGTGGCTTTTCAACCCGTACAAGGATCTAGAAGAGAGGAGAACAATGTGGAAACACTTTCAGGTTTATTTTATGCATATATTATTTTTAATTAATTAAATAGTATTTTCCATATCTTAACTCTCCATTTGCATAGGCATATCACCATGAATTGAGTTTTTGGATTTTGATTCTACATGTTATTAAAATTGTTTCCATGATTTTTCTTATGTTAGGGGAGACCTCTAGGTATAGGTATCTAATTTTCAAGTTAATGGTCCCTATTTTGATATAAAAATTATAATAATTAAAATACTGATAAAAAAATACAAAATTTATTTGGGTAGGTTCATTATGGTCAGAGGATCCAAAAAAAAATATAAACCTCATTTAATTCATTAAAAATATTCCAATTTGTCACTCATCCTAAAAATGAAATAAAATTAATTTGGAGTAAATATAAATTTAAATGGCATAAAAACTATTCCACACTGTAATTTAATGTCAGGGGAGCTCCCCATAAACATTTCAAGTCAATTAGAGTCAATTTGACTACTTAAATGGATTAATTAAGTAAAATAGCATTTTTTGGCACTAAAATAATTATAATAATTAAAATACAAATCAAAAAATTACAAAAGTTGGTTTTTGGAGCTCCTTATAACCAGAGGAACCTAAGAAAAAATAAAATTTAATTAAAAATAAACACTTTATTTTTTAGCTAATTTAAACCCTTTAAATAATTAAAAATAATAAAAATTATAAAATTGTAAAAAATACACTAAAATGTCACATTTGGCTTCCTTATCACTTGAAACCAATTAAAATAATTTTCCTAATTTTCTAAGTCAAGATGTTAATTTTAAAAGCTAAAAAATGAATTTTCTTTAATTTCTCATGAAAATAATTCTAATAATTAAAATATAAGCCACAAAAATATAAAAGTTATTTCTTTGGGTTCCCTGGACTCAGGAGAACTAATAAAAATATAAGACTTAATTTTCCATCAAAATATTATTTTATATTTAATTAATGCTAAAACAACAAATAATCCTAATAATTAAATTAAACCTCTAAAAATCTTGAAAATTGGTCCAAGTGGTCTCTGATCTAAATGAACCTCCAATGTTTTTCTTAAGGACATAAGTCTTATTTTGATTGAGTTATTAAATCTTCATTGAAATATTCTTATTTTGCATTAAAAATAATTATAAAATTAGTTAAATTTTAAAAAAAAACCATATTTTTCTCCTCTGATTTTTTAATTAACCCATTAGTGAGGTAACATAAGAATTTTAAGTCATTTGAGTCTAATTTAATGAATTATAGGGTATTAAGGGCAAAAGTGTAATTTTGGAATTTAAGCTTTAATTAATATTTAAGCCTAATCAAGAGGGTAAGCGGGCACTAAATGATCTTAAATAACATGTCTTCACGATTGAAACACAAAAGGTGTAAAGTGGTAGAAACCAATCTCACTTAGACTTTTGTAGTTTTTTTAAAATTAATGAAATTTATAAGAGCATTAAATAGGAAGATATCAAGGTGAGAGGTTTGAGTTGGAAGATCATAATCCAATGATTTTAAACCCCCAAATAATGGTTTTGAAATGATTTATAAATCATAATAATGATTAAATAACATAAAATATTCAAAGAGCTATCTTTTTTAAAAAAATACAAATCTACCCATTAAAACTTAAGTGATTAGTAGTGAGCTAGGCTTAATCAAGCTTTATTTAATAAGGTTTAGAAAATAACTTATAATTAATTTAAAACATTTTTGAACATTACAAGCTCATTCAAATTAATTAAATTCCTTAAATAAAGGCAAATTGCCCTTAAGTGTCTGTACCCATTTAATTCTTATGTAAGAAATCAAATCATGGTTACCCCACTTAATAGAAAACTAAAACATCATAATTCACTGAGCATAAGGGTATTGACTGGATGAACTATATAGAAAACATAATAAGATCAAAAGGTACTCAAGATAATTCCAAGGACTATGGAAAATTTAGGGTATTAGCCGAGATTTCTTCAGAATCCCTCTGAAATCTTGTAGGACATCTAAACGTATTATGATTTTTTTAATGGAATCATCCACAAAATTTAAACCCACTAAGTTATGACATAGTATCTGGCAGACACACCTTACATTTGTATTTTCTACTTTCTATATAAGCATGTTTTAATTCATGCAAAATTATATATATATATATATATATATATACATGCTTTGCAAGTACTGACCTTTCAGGTGGTGGAACGAGAAAACTCATCAAGTATGCTTTTACAGTTTACAGTGCTTTATTTCTTGTACTCTACACTGTACTTTTACGCGTATGAACTTGCATCTTAAACAACGATGTCACACTGCATGAAAACCAAAACTACTAGGATAGCCACAAAATTGAAACCAAAACCAAAATTAAAATCAACCAAGATAAAATTCACCTCCATAACATTCAAAATATATGACAACTCAAAATTTAATTATAAATATCACAAAACAATAATTGCAACTAAATTAAGACATCTCTATTGGATGATCGAGAATCCCTTGGAGGTGTTAACCTATGGCTGCTAACGAGATTTCCCTTAGTCTAAATGAAAGTACAAAATTCATTAAGTTGAGTTTATTAAATTCATTTGGACTAAGTGAATCCGATAGAAAATAGTGGTGCTGGAATAAGGAAACCGTAGGATTCTATCTAGTGTCGCTTTAATCAACTTTAACATGCCCCCATAAAATATTTAAAGAACTACAAATATCGGGCCACCTGATCTGACATCGTAACTTGACACACTAGAAAAATTCAATTCGTCACGGCATGGAGCTTGGAGCTAGCATTGTGGGCAACATGATCATCTTCAAGTGCAAAACATGTCTTCCCCTGCTAAACCAGTTTCCTTTCCCTAGAATTAAACAAAAAAAGTCATAGGAATTCGAGGTTGTTGGCTTATGCAACGTAAATCCTCAACTCATCTTTAGGCCTTTGCACAATTGTGTTATGTAATATAAGCCCTAACTCGTCTTAAGATCTGAGGACGTCATTCGTTATGACCTAAATCCTCACATCTTCCAGGCTATTTGTGTGATCATTTAACACAAATGTAAGCCCTAACAAATAAAGTTGGTAGGATGAAACATTTAAATAATTTTCTCCTCTTAATTGAAGCCAAACCATAGGATAAAATGGGAAATCACTGAGGTTCTCCTTCGAAGCCGTCACATCCCCTAGCTCTTTCTCCTTCGGATTCCACAATAAATGTTCCAAATTTGAGTTATTCCTGTTTCACACCTCTTTGTCCGATTTCGTTGAAGAGTCCTATCATTTGACTCGTTTGAAGATAATATTTCCTGATTTTTATCGAGAGTTTTCTTCGGTGACTTCAATTATCTAAGATGTAATTAACTATAGGGGCTTGCGCTTATAGGAAGTTTTTCCGAACCCAAATTAAAAAAAACTCTATTTAATTTTTCATATTAAATAAGAAAAAATGTTGGCAAGCAAAACAGTTTTGCAGACCAAATGGACATCATATATTTTTTAATTTTTTTTATCGAGCCTCACCCTCAAGTTTTGTGTTTATCTTTTTGGATTGATACAGGGTTTGAGGTACAAAGTTTTTTCATTTAAACTATGAAAAATATGAGATCAGTTTGATTTCATATTTTTCTAAGCTAAATATATATATATGTAAATTAAAATGTCCCTCCGAAGCGAGCAACAAGATTTCTATTCCGGTGATCGATAGCTTCTAATGGGCAACTCCACAACCAAAAATAGTGGCGACAAGGTCACTTGGGGACGATGAAAGGATTTCGTCCAATCATACGTGTATTCAATGGATGGAGGAGATCGAGCTGGAAAGACTCTTGGTGAGTAAACTGCGGGTCGCATGACCTCTGAGGTGGATGGCAACGACGAATGGGAGCGGGCCACATGTGAATTTGGAGCCACCGTAAGCTGAGTTGGCTTCGCATATGATAAGTAAAAAAAATATTTTTTTAAATTATTTTCAAAGCCTCAATTTCAAAAATCCATATCTTTCTCTAAAAAAATCATAAAAATAAAAGAAAAGTACCCTCCTCCTAAGTGAACAGAGAAGAATAATGTGGACTAAAAAAATATTTTCTTATTCCTTAATTTTTACTGAATTAAATACCCTCTAGAGTACTTTAATTCATTATGATCAAACATTGTTCACCATCGCTGGAAAAATATAATGATGTCTTGAATTATCTTGTAAATTTCTATATTTAATTAAATGTTAATATCTTGTGTTAATTTTTGTAAATTATATACTTATCAAAAATTAACAAAATCAATCCTACGTTTTTTATTAAAATCATGTTTATCCACTGTAAAAATTTGAAAATTATTTGATGATGTTTTAGTATTAAAGTTGATTTTCTTAGGAACCTTGTATTTTTGTACAAAAATAATTATATTAAATTAAATACACTTGAAAAAATTATGAAAAGGTGTTTTCTGAGATACTTGTGATCAAAGACACTTGGAAAAAATAAAAATTATTTTTTAGAAAATACTTAATTTTTTAGCTTTATTTTGAATTTTAAAATAATTAAAAATATCAAAAATATCAAAATATTTCAAAATGTGCCTAATTTCTCTCTGATCACTTAGGATTAAAAATATTTTTCTTAATCTTCCTAAGTTAAAAATAAATTTTAAAATGCTTAAAAGTGGATTTTCCTTATTTTCCTATTAAAATATTTATAATAAATTAATTCAAAAAAAACATGAAATTTTGTCTAAGTATTTCTCTAACCTAACGTAACCTCTAATAATTTTCTCATAGATAAAAAAATTTAGCTCGAAAAGTTAAATGAATCAATTTCTACAAATCCTATTTTTTGTGTTTAAATAATTATTTAAATTAAACTAAATTTTGAGAAGTCCACATATTCTTATCTAATATTGTAATTACCTCATGGATATCGCACTCTAAACCCTCAAGGTCATTTGAGATGTGTTTAATGAGTTATGAGGTGAAGTGCCCCAAGGGCAAAATAGTCATTCTAAATTTTGGTGCCTAATCAAAATTTAAGATTAACCAATGGAAAATAAGTAATTTTGAGCTTAATAGACATGATTGGATGATTAAATTACAATGGGGTTGAAAGGTAGAAACTCACTCACCACCCTTGCACAATATTAACAAAATCATAATCCTCCTAATCATCATGACTTGGAAGTCAATTAAGATCAAATAATACTTAAGTGATGGGCTTAAGTTAGAAAAGATGATAGTTTACTTTTCATAAGCCCAAAGTTGAGGATGATTTGACTATTTGATTAAAAATGCACATCACTTAAATTAAAATCTTGATAATCACCATTCCACCTATCATTATTGTCAAAGGCTTGGTAGTGACCTAGGCTCGATGTCTAAAATCAGTTGATCAGATTTAGAAGGTAACATGATTGATGATTAACATATTTAAGCATTGCAAGCTTGAACTTAATGGTGGGCACCACAATATTTAGAAAACCTAAGCTTGCCTCAGGGGCACCCACTCACATAACTCTTAAATAAGACATCAATAGATTAACTAGGTATCCTAACCTTGGGATAATTTAATTTTCAAGTTTCACTAAGCAACGAGGTAGTCACACTTTGACCTCTGATGACAAACGAAACAATATGATAAGTTTAAAATGAACTCAAAATATTACAAGAGATCTTCAAAGTGGTCCAGGGTCATGCCTCAAACATTTTGAAATTTATTGGACATTCTGTAGGGCAAATTGGACTTGCCATATTTTGTTCTAAAATCATCTACTTCGATCTTTTGGGATTCAATAAAATCATAACTTATGGTTTGGTAGCTAAACCTTAATCTACTCTTGCAATTTAAATTTCCTTGCAAAATTTTGTATACATGCCTTGCAAGTATTGACCTTCCAGGTTGTGGAACAAGAAGAATAGACATGTACTCTTTTAAATTAATGCATTTATCTTTCTCTATTTCTTGTCTTGAGCTTACATGTTAACCAACGTTGCCACCTTCTATGAAAACTAAAACTGCTAGAATAGCCACAAAACCCAAAACCAAAACTAAAAATCAATCAAGATAAAATTTACCGCCACAACCATCAAAATATAAGACAACTCAAAATTTAATCACAAACATCACAAAATAACAATTGCAACTAAATTATAACGTATCTATCAGATGATTGGGAATCCCTCGGAGGAGGTAACCTATGGTTGTTAATGAGACTTCCCACGGTCTAAATGAAAGTATGGAACTCGTTGGGTTGAGTTTAGTAAATTCATTTGGACTAAGTGAATCTGAAAGAAAATAGTGGTACTAGAATGAGGGAACCGTAGGATCCTAACTGACGTCGCTCTAATAAACTTTAATATCCCCCATAGCATTTAAAGAACCAGAATCATAGGTACTTTTAATTTGACATCATAACTTGACACATTGGAAAACTTAAACTCTTCACGACAGGAGCTTAGAGCTAGCATTGTGGGCAGCATGACCATCTTAACAACAAAATATGTCTTCATCAACTAAACCACTCCTTAGAATTAAATAACAAGCTATAGAATTTTGAGGTTGTTTGCTTATGCAACATAAATCCTCTACTTATTTTTAGGCCTTTGTATACCTCTGCTGTACAATATAAGCCCTAACTCATCTTAGGATTCTGAGGTTGTCGATCGTCACGACCTAAATCCTCACATCTTCCAAGATATTTATGTGTTTGTTTCCAATAAGTTTAAGCCCTAAATAATAAAGTTTGCAGGATGGAACACTTAAGTAATTTCTTTTCAAAACGAAAACCAAACATTAGGTTAGCTTGAGAAGTCACGGAGGTTCTCCTCAAGATATGTGACATTCCCTAGTTCTTCTTCCTTCGGACTCTACAACAAAATGTTCCAATTTTGAGTCATTCCCCTTTCACACCTCTTTGTCTGATTTTGTTGAAAAGTCATATCCTTTTGACCTCCTTAAAGATAATATTCTCTAGAGAAAGAAGCAGGTACGTGCTGCTCTCTCACTGTCAGGTGGAAAATCCCGAGTTCTTTTAAACTTTTTATGTTACTTAATAATTCATCCTATAAACCACCCTAATGCTCAATGAACATTGAAGTCTCAATCATCCCAAAGAGTAAGGTAATTTAATTTTGAATATTATGTGGGTGAAGACTCTTAAAGAGGCAAGTTAGTGTTATTGGAACACTTAACCAAATTTTAGTTATAATTGGGCTTGTAGTTTTTGAAAGATGTTTTAATTTTCAATGATGTTTACTTTTCTAATCCTTATTTAAACGAAACTTGATTTAAACTAAGTCACTACTAAGCCCTTAAGACCTAGGTGAGTGTCTTAATTAGTTTGAAAAATATTAAGCTTTAGGTGGTCATAATTCTAGATTTGAATCTTATTTGAAAATCAAAATTGGGGTATTAAATTTATTAATTACTGACTTCAAAAATCATACCCATAAGCCTTATGTTCATTTTATTTTAATAAACTTCCAAATTTTAATAATTTAGAAATTTATTAACTTATCTTTTCAATTAAGAAAGTGAGGTTGGTTTCTACCAATTAACCCCTTATGTTTCAAACATCCAAATTAGGATCAGAGGTTACCCATTTCCCTCTTTAAATTAAGCCTAAATGTTAATTAAGGCTAAATTTCCAAAATTACACATTTGCCCCTAAGGCTCTAACACTTCATAATCTGTCAAATTCAATTCAAATGACTTTAAAATTTTTATCCTACTTCATTCATGGGTCAATTAAGACATCATAGGAGAAAATGTGATTTTTCAAGATTTAAGTTATTTTATGTAATTATTTTCATGCAAAAAAATAAGATTTTCCAAATAAAGTTCCTAACTTAATCAAGGTAAATTCTAATCACTAAAATTTTTTACTGGAGGTAGATCTAGACTAGAGAAGCCTTTCGACCAAATTTGTTGATTTTTTTATTTTTATTTGAATTTTAAGAATTAATTTAATTTATTGGGTATTTTTTAATTATAAAATATTTTAAATAGAGAAAATTAAGTTTTATATTTTTGAAAAGTCCTCCTGAGGTCAAAGAACTTAGAAGAGAAGATTTTATATATTTTTTGAATTTTAATTTATTTATTGGAATTATTTTTAGTGAAAACTTACTTTTAGCCTTTAAAAATCATTTTTGAGCTTTAAAATTCAATATCTTTATTTAGAAAATCAGGAAAAATATTCTAATTGTTTTTAAGTCCTTAGGAAACAATTTATAACATTTCCATGAATTTTTTTATTTTTGTGATTTTTAGGGATTTTTAATTATTTAAATATTTAAAATAGGCTAAAAATCAAGTTTTTATTTTAAATATCATTTTATTTTTAGAAAATATGCCTAATCACAGAGAATTCAAAAAAAGAAGTTTTATAATTTTTCAAGTTATATTTTGATTTTTGAAAAATTATTTTAGTGCCAATACTGTTAATTAACTTTAATCCACCTCAGCGCTGCCTCTGCCCGCGATTTATGTTTCGAAGCGCTGTCCGACTTGATCTCCACCGTCCATCCGATACACGTGCGATCAAACGACACTCTGTCATTGTCCCTGATAGCTTAGCTCGAGAACCGTCCATCTTCTAGCCTTAAGATCTCTCTCATTTCTTATCCAAATTAGATGAATTCTTTTTAAATGCTCGTATAGACTAGAGGAACATACCCATACGGTAATCATGCAATTTAATTAAGCCTAATAAAATGGAGAATCCAAATAGGCTCGGGAGGGAAAGAAGTTTTATTTTTTAGCTTTAAGAAGTGAAGCTTCAATCAGAGAGTATTGGGACGTTCGTTGGAATCCAAGGAGGCTAGGGATTGAGGCTCTGATCTTGGTGTAAAGCCTAGGTATGATTTTGATCAAGACCGATTTTGGGTGTTGGTCTAGAGCCATTGTAGGGCTATTTAAGAGGGTAATTTGATGGGTTTTGTCTTCTCTTGCTGTTGTGAAGGTGTGGGCGCAAGAAATTGAAGTTTGGTGGATTTTTTAGGGATGTCTTATTTCTGCCCTAATTTTTAAGCTCAAAATTAGGATTACACAAAGAGAATCAAGGCAATAGAGTGATTGGAATAAGCTGTGGAGGTCTCAAAGAAGCTCTGTGAGTGATTTGAGAAGTTCTCTCTGAGAAAATTTTAGCACTCCTCCCATGGCCGTGGAGGTGAGTTTTTAGAAAAATGGCCATGAGATGGATCTCAGGGCAAATGTTTGGGTGTATTGTGGTGCTTAGATGGATGGCAGAGGAGCTCTACCATTTTGTTTGGATAAGTTGGCCTCTAGTTTTGATTTGGGTGAAGTTCCATGGGGGTGGCTCTTGGTTTTAAGCTTCTCAGATGACTAGGTCGGCCGGCCATGGCAGGGGGAGGTGGCTAAGTGCTCAGGGCTTCCAGGGGAATTTGTCAAAGTAACTTAATGCAATAAAGCTTAGTTTTGGTAAGGGTATCTTAAGCATGTGAATGTTTGGAAATAAAATCCTTTAATTTGGGGAACTTTTGGTCCATGCCTTAGTTTAGGTGGTTAGATGGGTTTTGGCTCAGTCTTAGGGTCTAACCAATGACTGAGGTGGAGTTAATTTGATGACTTTGTGTAGTTATGCCATTTTTATTGCATAGGTTCAATGTGGGTTCAAGTGATAAAGTATGGGTGTGGGCTAGGTTATTCATGTCAATTAGCCTAATTGATTGATCAACATTGTGTAGATGATTGTCATGAAGATTTTTGGTGAAGGGATGAAGTGATTTTGAGTTCAATTGGTAGGTCAATTTGAGGGATTTTTGGAATTTTGTCAATTTGGGGTATGTTGGGCTAGACATGGGTCTAGGTTGAGCTAGCCTTGGGCTAAGTCCAAAATGAATGATTCAAAAGAGATGTTGTAAAGATTTTTCATGGAGGGATAGAGTGGAAATTTTGGCGTTAAGGCCCTCAATATGGTGAGATTTTGAGGCATGGCCAATTTAAGGCAAATTTGGGGCTTTTGGACTTAGGTAGAAATCAAATGAAATTGAGGTTTCACCAAGGCCAATTGAAGGTCAATTTTGATGTATGGGTATGCTATGAAGATTTTTCAACACAAATTGTGGTCAATTGAGTGGGCTATGGGTTTAATCTGGTGGAACCAAGACATAGGGCCAAAATTGGGTTTTGATCTAAATCAAAATTAGGTTTAAATCATGGGCAAATTGAGCTTGGATTTGGTTTGTTTTGGTCATATTGAAGGTGAATTTGAGTTTAGAATTGAAATTGGGGTAAATTGAGACTAATTGGCTAGACATTTGAGGTAATTTCTAGAAAATATTCGCCTTTAAAGGGCAATTTGTGGGTTTTTGATCAAAGATGGTCAAATTGGCCAAATCGAGTCATATGATAGTTGAGAAAAATAAAATTCAGAATATTCGGGAGGTTTTGGGAATTTTTGGAGTTTTTGGAATTTGGGGTAATGAAGGGTATTTTGGTAATTTGGCCAATTTTGGGTAGTTTGGGTGTTTTCAAGGTGTCCAATTTAGGTATTTTGGGTAAATTTGGGAATTTTGGCCAAATTTGGGGTTCCAAAGGTATCTAAGTAATTTGGGGAAATTTAGGGGCAAAAGACTAGGTTGGGTGTCTTGGTAGAGTTGAGGTACCAACCACTATCAATAAGTCATGGACAAAATCAAACCCCATTTTGGGTCCTCTATGTAGTGGTTTTAGAAAAACCCTAGCCCAGGGTTAATGGGTTCAAGGGACCACCTACAAGAGTCTCCCAAAAGTATCAAAGGACCAAAGGGTAGTGAGTGATTGTTAGTGCAACTGATTGCAAGTGAGTGCCTTAGCCCTAGACCAACACCCATGGTCAACCCTAAGGTCCAACAGTCCTAAGGGTGACTAATCTTGAGTTTTTCCCATAGTGACCCAACCTACTAAGTGCTAGAGGTTAGGACCATTATGTGGAACTCCAAGTTGAGTAGAGAAAAGTGTAGAATTTCTAATGGTGAGGGTTCCATGTCTAGTTTTCTAAGAATATTCAATAGGAAATTCATATGGCTAGAAATTAGACTACTAAAGAGGAAAAACAAAACTTCAACCAAAAGTGAGGTCAACACTAAGACAATACCAGCCCGATTCTTACATGTTCTCACAACAAATTTTAACATCTGGGTTGGCCAAATCAAGAAGTAAATGAAGTGCATGAATTTAAATCATCACAACTTCTTCCAACATTAAAAATCAATACTCTCCACAACTTCCATCCAACACTTAATTACTTACCATTTTAAGAAGAAAGATAAAGAAAACTACTTAGAATTCATGGAGAAAACTAAACCAAACTTTAGTTTAAAAGTAGAAATCATTTTCAAACCAACAACAAGTCTCAATTAAAACCAAAAGTAGTATAAAACAAAAGATAAAAACTTATCTCAAGTCCTCCACCAAACTCTTGAAGTTCCTTTGAATGTCCTCTTTTACAACACTTTCAATTAAAAATTAAAATAAAAAAAAATAAATATGTGGTGCCTGAAAATCTCTCAAACTAACTCCCTAATTTTTTAACTTTCAAAACATTCCTAGTACTTTCAAGACCTCTTTCAAAGTCCCAATCTTCCTTATTTTATAATTCTCCAAAAGGTGCATTGGTCTCTCTTGAAAATGTGTCATGATTCAATGTATTTCCTCAAGAGATGCATCCTTTCGCAATAATTGTTGTACATGGTTGTTGCAACCACCTATTATGCCAATAGGAGCCTCAAAAACCTCTTTAAAATTCATAAAAACTGATTTTACTCATCCAATAACTGCCACTGGTGCTTAGGCATGGCCTTTTGTGTTTATCCGAAGCTTAAGCGTCGGATATGGAGCTTAGGCGTCAAAATGCTTTTGCACATTTTTCATCTATTTGCTCTAAATTTGATCATTTTTCAGTCCTTTAAGCATTTTTCACCTTTTTACCTGTACATGAAAGAAAAACACAAAAATATCTTCCATTAAAGTGTAATATCTCAAAAATACATATAAAAATACGTCTAAGAACACTATATATTTTAGGCGTATCAACATCCAAAAAGTGTTGGTCGCGTCATCAAACATTGCAATTGATTAACTTTTGAAATTAAGGTAACCTTATGTGAGAGCATGTAATGCCTAAAATTTTTGGGTAGCAAAAATTAAAACTAGACAATGCTCCTCAATAGGCAGATACTTTACCTCCGTCGGCATTAGACGTTGACTTAAGTAGTAGAGTGCATTTTTCTTACCCTCATCATTGACCTGAGGTTAAGGGCTCCGAGAGAGTCATCAAAGGCTGCGATATAGAGTATGAAATGTTTTCTTGGGATTGGGGCTGCAAAAATAGGAGGTGTCATTAAGTATTGTTTGACATCCTCAAAGTCGCTAGCATTTCTCTTTCCAAATGAATCTGACATCCTTTTTAATTAATACAGAGGACTGATGTTTACTTAAGAGATAAGAAATAAAGAGTCTCAGATATGCCAAATTTACTTAGAAGGAGTGTAGTTGTTTCAAGATTTTGGGATGAGGCATTTCCAAGATAGCTTTAATCTTATTCGGGTTGATCTCGATTTTCCTATGACAGAGAACGAATCCTAGAAATTTCCTGGAGGTGACGTTGAAGGCACATTTTAAGGAATTCATCTTGAGATTATATTGTCGTAATCATTCAAACACGATCCTCAAATCATATAAATGGTATATTTTCTATTTAATTTTGATGACCAAATCATCCATGTATTATTCAAATTGGTTATGAATGAGATCATCAAAAATCTTTGTCATAACTCGTTAGTATGTTGCTCTGGTGTTCTTTAACCCGAACGACATTACTGTGTAGCAAAATATCCCAATTGATGTTCTGAATGTTGTAAGTGTTGCATCTTCTAGAGCCAACTTGATTTGATTGTATCCCGACAATCCATCCATGAAGGAGAATATCTCATGTGTCGAAGCGATGTCCATCATAATTTCTGGTATCAGCTACAAAAATTCATCTTTTAGACATGCTTTGTTCAAATCCCTGAAGTTGACACAAACACAAATCTGTCCATTTTTCTTCTTAACTGGTATAATATTAGCTAACCATGTGGGGCATTGCTCTTATTCCACAAAGTTATCATCTATTAATTTATTCACCTCGATGATGACTTGCTGCTCTATCTCAAGGCGCATTCTTCTGGGGGCTTGTTTTACTAGGGTCATATTTTTGTCTGCCCCAAGATTATGAACTGCAACTTTTGCTGACAGCCCTGGCATTTCATCATAACTCAAGTTGAAGCAATCTTTAAATTCCAATAATAATTCTATCAGTTTTGTGGATTCTTTTTTGTTGAGTAGAGAACTTATAAAGGTTGGTTATGGCTTCCCCTTAGTCCCGAGATTGATCTCTTTTAATTCATTCACCGTTGACTTAATTTCTTCTTCAAATTTCAATAGGCCATCACCTATTAACTGGCCTTGAGAGTCATCCTCTACATCGAGGCAATCCTCTTCCAATCAGTTAGTAACAACCATGCAAAATTCAGAATCATTGATTGGTCCTACAGTACCAAATATGAGACGTTCGTTCGAGTTAGGAGTTCAACTTTTAACATTCCCCAATTTTTTAAAAAGCTGTAGATTATCCTTTAACATTTATTTTGGCACATATCCCTATTTAATTAACTTCTGTACACAAGAAGAAAAGTAACCAAAAGGTGATTATATTAATTCGCTAAAATCCTCTTCTAAATTTACATAATTTTTTAGAATTGGTAGAAACAGAAGCATGGTAAAACTTAATCGGCTTTCAACCAATGCTACAAACTTCCTTGACCTTTAAACTCTTAACCTTTTGAAGGTGGATTAGAGTAAGGGTCACATAGTGGTTGATCAGATCATACATCATCTCATATTTACTTTTCTCTACGTATTTCAAGGATATCTCGTACTGTGATTTCTTTTATTTTATCATCATCATTGCCTCCTTAGAGCTTTCTTCATCATCAATGTTGATGGTTGGCTTAGTTCATCTAGTAATCATTTGGCTTTTCCTTTTCCACGTCCCTAGCTTCAACCTTGGGTACACGAACTAAAAGAACCCCCACCAACTCATTGGATAAGAGTGGTGGAAGATTGCTGAAGCAAGGTTGAATGGATTTGCCCTTGTGGTCCTTCTAAATCTTCACTTTTCTTTGTCATCGCCTCATAAGAGAAGATAGTTTTTGTTGGAGGCATGTAGTAGGTAGCATCTTCATGAATGCCAACTTCATGAACTGAAAATGGTTGTAAATCTCCCTTGATTCAATGTTCTTGTCCTTATTTATAATATTTGATGCACTGATGTAGGGAAAATGGAACCATGTTGTGCTCATGAATCCATGATCGACCAAGTTGAACATTGAAAGAGGTCTCGATGTTGATGATATGAAATTTTGTGATTGTTACTAGTTCTCCAACTTTTATAAGCAGTGTAATCAATCCAAGGGCTCTTTCTCCTTTTTGATTTAATCCTCTTAACATCATTTTATCGATTGTAAGCTCTTAAGCTTTAATATCCAAATATACCAATGTCCGTAGACTCAATAAGTTGAGTGGTTCTCCAGGATCTATCAAAACTTTGGAAAATACAAATCTCCAAATATTAACAGAGTTGTCTAGAGGTTGGTTGTGGTCAGTAGTAGCGAGCAACAAGTCTTCTTCTATGAAACTTATTTCGGGTGGTTTCTTTAACGAACAAACTTCATCCGAAGATGTGTTGGCTAACTGAGCTAAAAAATCTCTTGGTCTAGCAAGGCTGTAACGAGAGACTTTCTCATCTCCTTTGATAGGATTAAAGCATCGTAAATGCTTAGTTTGGTCGGCAACCTCCTAAGATAAGCTAGCACGTTATAATTTAATTTATATAATCCATCAATCTTCACTTTGTTATATGATTCTTCTACTAGCGGAGGTGGAGGTAGCTCTTCCTGAGTAACTATTTATTTTCCTTTTTCCACTAGAGTTGACTTCGAGGGCAACACTTTCCCACTCATTAGATTTATTTCTATGATTTCTTCTTCCTGAGATGTTGTAGGTTGGACTTTTGGCATCTCCTCTATATGAGAAAGATCTAAATTGATGGCGAGCAGTGTACCATGGTACTCGAGGATTGGCTCCTCACTCCCGGTGCTATCATAATTGGTAGCATTGATATCATTTTCATCTTGGTTAGCGGGCTCATCGAAATCAAGTATGATTTAAGGATCAGTTTGGCATAGATTGGGTGATATTCGTTATGTTATCAGTAGAAATAGTTAAAATGTAGCCAAAATTATAATCATTATATTCATAATAACCTGGTGGGGCAAAAAGATAATCATACATGATCAGGGGTTCAAGGATTTTGTTCCCCAAATCCATGACAACCAATCTAACAGAGGCAACCCCTATCCTACTCCCTGTGCTATCAGTTTTCATGGTGGTTGTCAACACTATTTTTGGTTAAGAAGTTGCCCGTAAGAATATGTCGGTCACCGGAATCGAAATCTTATTGCCCGCTTTAAAAGGACGTTCAATTTACATATTTATATATAGTTTAGAAAAATATGAAGTCAGACTGACCCCATATTTTCCATAGTTTAAGCGAAAGAGTGCTATATTTCAAACCTTGTATCTATCCTAAAGGATAAACACTAGACTTAAGGATGAGGCTCGATCAAATAAACTAAGAAATAAATGACAACAGTTTGGTCTACAAAACCGTTTTTTTTTTCCGACAATTACCCGTATCTAATATGAAGAATTAAATAGGGTTTATATTAAGCTGGGTTCGTATAAGCTTCCTATAAGGGCAAGCTCTTATAGTTAATTACATCTTAGATAACTGAAGTCACCTAAGAGAGCTCTCGATAAAAATCAGGAAATATTATCTTCAAGGAGGTTAAAGGATATCAGTTTTCAATGATATCAAACAAAGATGTGCTAAATGGGATTGGCTCAAATTTCTAGCATTTTGTTTTTGAAATCTAAAGTAGGAAGAACTAGGGGATGTCAAAGATCTTGAGGATAACCTCGGTGACTTCCTTGTTTATCTTATTGTTTGGCATCAGTTTTGAGGAGAAATATTTAGGTGTTTCATCCTGCCAATTTTATTTAATTAGGGCTTACATTCGTGTGAAACGATTCTCATAAATAGCCTGAAAGATGTGAGAATTCAGGTCGTGACAAATGATAACCTCAGAATCCTAAGACGAGTTAGGGCATAGATTGTACAGCAGAGCTGTAAAAAAGCTCAGAGATAAGGTGAGGATTTATATTGCATAAGCAAACAACCTTGAAATCCTATGGCTTGTTGTTTAATTTTAAATAAGGGAGTGGTTTAACTGGGAAAGACAGGTTTTGTTGTTGAAGATGGTTGTACTGCCCACCATGCTTGCTCCAAGCTCCTTGCCGTGACGAGTTTAAGTTTTCTATGGTGTCAGGTTATGATGTAAAATCAGGTGGCCCAATGGTTGTAGTTCTTTAAATGTTTTGGGCTATGTTAAAGTTGATTAGAGTGACACTGGTTAGGATCCTATGGTTATCTCGTTCTGGCACCACTATTTTCTATTGGATTCACTTAGTCCAAATGAATTTGCTAAACTCAACTTAATGAGTTTTGTACTTTCATATAAACCGTGCGAAGCCTCGTTAGCAACCGTGTGTAACCTCCTCAGAGGGGTTCCTGAGACATCTTAATTTAGTTGAAGTTGTAGTTTTTGTGATTTTTTTGATTAAATTTTGAGTTATTTTATATTTTGAATGTTGTGGAGGTGATTTTTCTCTTGGTTGATTTTAATGTGGGCTTTGAGTTTTGGTTTTGTGGCTATCCTATCTGTTTTGATTTTCATGCAGGATCATATTGTTATTTAGCATGCAAGCTTTATAAGCATAAAAAGTATAGTATGAAAGTACAAGAAAGATGGTACTGTAACTATAAAAAGCATACATTACGAGTCTTCTCATTCCACCACTTGAAACTCAAAATGCGTGTGAGTTATATAAAGTGAAAAGGTAAGGTTTTAGTGATCTACCCAACCCTAGCTCATATCTTGGTGGGTCCCTATTAATTTGATTAAGGATGATTTTTTTGTTAAGCAAAACATATTAAGTTTAGTAGACCTCCAAGTATCCAACAGATCTGGAGAAAGAAGCAGGTCCATGCATCCCTCTCACTACCTGGTGAAAAGTCTCGAGCTCTTTTTAAACTTATTATGTTGCTTAATAACCCATCCTATAAATACCTTTAATGTTCAATGAAAATTGATGTTTCAATTATCCCTATGAGTAGGGTAATTATCACTTATAATTTAATTTGAGGATTATGTGGGTGAAGACCCTTAATGGGCAAGTTAATGTTGTCAAGGCACTTGGCCAACTTTTTAATTTAGGCTTGTAATGTTTTAAAGATGTTCAATTTTTAATTATGTTCACTTTTCTAATCCTCATTTAATCAAATTTGATTTAGCCTAGGTCACTACTAAGCCCTTTAGACTTTTGATAGATGTCTTTGTTATATTTTGAAAGAGATTG
>NEWO01000221.1:855903-874040 GCA_003013225.1 Phalaenopsis aphrodite
TATCAATCTCGAAAGAGAGTCAAAAGTTAAGGACCAACCTCAAAAAGAGTGAATCAGAAGTTAAGGACTGATTCTAAAATGAGAATTGAAAGTTACGGATCAATCTTGAAAGACAGTCGGAAGTTAAATACTGACATCGAAAAGAGTGAATCATAAGTTAAGAATTGATTCTAAAATGAGAATTGAAATTTAATGATCAATCTCAAAAGAGAGTCGGAAGTTAGGGACCGACCTCGAAAAGAAGTGAATCAGAAGTTAAGGGCTGATTCTAAAATGAGAATTGAGAGTTAATGCTTGATCTCAAAAGAGAGTTGGAAGTTAGGGACCGACCTCGAAAAGAAGTGAATCATAAGTTAAGGACTAATTCCATAATGAGAATTGAAATTTATAATGAGTTTGTGGTGTTGAACCCATAGATATGTGTCATGTGAAACGTTTGACATTATTGAGGAAGATATGTGGAATTTTGTGAGAATTTTTTTGCAAAACGTGAAATTCTGCGAGGATGTGAAGAGAATTAGTGCAGACAAAGATAGTTGTGTTGCGCGAGCAAGAGTAAGAAACCTCGAAATTGAGAGAATCAACTCAATAGATTTATTTTCTTTTCTTGTTGTTTTTATCATGTTTAATTTTCAAAACTTGTTTTCGAAAATTTAATTTTTGTGGGTTGATTAATTTTCAAAAGTGTGTTGTTTTGATGTTTGTTTGTTTGTTATTTTTATTTAAATTTTATTATCGTCAAAGTTTTGTTGTTTTGTTCTTTGTTCATTGTAATCTCGAACCATCCCATGGCCCATGGCTTTTATCCATCGCACAAAAAGGTAATTGACAAAAAGACAAATGTCTGAAAGAAACTTCAATAATCTATTCCAATAAATGTTATAGATTGAATGTAGGCCAAAGCCTCAAAAGTACAATATGCTAACAACATCAAAGTACTTTCACAAATGTTTCATGCCAAGTATATATCATAAGCTAAGCATGTCTAATACATATCATTTCTACTGTAATGTAGTGCAGTAACAAGGGAATGAACCCTCTGGATGTCTGTTCCTGGTGTGACAAGCTTCTACTCGAGCATACCTTCTCAGCCACGCTCCAGGACAAGAGTTCCCTTTGCATGTACTTAGAGGTACTACTCTCTCATAGCTTGTATGGTAGCAGTTCCTCTAATTCTGGATCTAAAATCCATATGGCATTTTACTGTTGTCCATTCACCGAAAGGTCACGGGCACCCTTATTTCTCTCTATGTTTTTCTTTATCACTTTATCTCTAATTTCCCCCTCCCTCCCACCCTCCCTCCCCTCTATCCCTCACTCTCGCTTTTTCAATCTATCTATCTACCCCTGGAATACAGTGTTTGGCGACGTCTGCCACATTTCCTTTAACGACTAGCACTGAACCAACATACAGTAGAATTTCTACAGCTCATCTGAATTTGCCAAAACCAATGATTTCAAATTCTTTTCCAAATAGAATATTGCTTTTGCTCATGAATGAGACATTCAGAAAGTTCTCACAAAGTCATGATGATCAACGTGTGGAGGTATGCAATCTCCTTCATCGTATATGTTGATGAAGCAACTGTTAGGGATGTAGTTAGCTGGTAATATAGTCCATCTTACCATTCTTTTAATCATCCATTTTATCATTGGAGGTAGTGGATCCACATGATCGTGTCTGAGAATCCCAGAAGGATTTCCTTGTCTATCGTTAGTGAAGTTATAGCAGCAGCCGCACTGGATAGTGATCCTCCCCTTTCCTCACATCCACTTTCTTGGCTCAAAATAGGTTCTTTCCATAAGTAGCCATGCTCGACCTCTATCTCTCAGGTCAAAAATGCAACCGAGAATGTTTCATTCATCACTTTCTGAGAAGACACTGGTGTATAATTCTTATCCTTCTAATATGTTGATGAACCTCCCTTGCACTTCTTCATAGAATTCAAAATTTCTTTTATTCACTTTGCTCATCTTATAGTACTCTAACGTACCGAGAATCAGCAGCTGTCGAGGATATTCCCTCATTTTAATGTCGGTGGGAACCCAAGCTAGTGCTGATTCTAGCGCTAACGGAATGCGTAACTCGGCATCCAAAGGGACATATGGCTCTGGACTCCATGAGACATATTAATTTGTTCCCAGTGGGACATATGACTCCACCATCAAGCAATTGGCGGTCTGAAAGACATTATAGTCCGGGCATTCCACGAATGCCCCTACAGCTGATGCTCGTGCATGTATTTTGATGTTGCAAGTCGGGCAACATGCAAAGAACATCTGAAGCTGGTGGCATTTCCGGCTTTGTAATAAACCTGAACTCCTCATTTATCGCAGCCAAGCTGAAAGATGTTTCTCTCAGATCATAAACGTTCTTTTCAGGAATAGGGGTAAGTAAATTCTCTGCCTCTTTCTAGCATCTTCTTTCTTCTCGTAAGAAAGGCCTCTACTTTTGGAAGCTAGCATTTTTACGCTAAGTTCTTCATAGTGGAGCATTTGATATTCTTTTAATAACAGCAGCAACTAGGCCCCAAGTTGGCATAGCTACCATGGACGGTAGGCGGCTGGCTCCCTCCATCGGGTCTTGTTGTACCATCACATTCTTTCCCTTCAGTGATGAATTTCCTTTGGTGGTCAACCTCAGCAAAGAGGTTTGTCCTTCCTTTTCCTTTTGACTGACAACATCCATTAGAGGCCCTTAAAAATCCATGTCGACTTGACTAAATTCCATGTCAAAGTATATGGTGCTGCCCTGCGGTACCATTTCCTTGTTGAGTAAGAGGTTCCAGCCATCTTTAATGACGAAGATTAGCCTCTAGCCAAACATTTCTCTACAGACGACAGGAAAAATGTTAGTGAGCTGAAACTTAGCATGAATAAGAACAAAAAAAAGTATTTATTAAAGGAAGTTTTAGTTTATTTTGGTGAAGAAGTCATTTATTCGTGTATGCATTTTGTTTAATTTAGTAGGATATTAAGTTTAAAAAGAGGAGATTGAAGTGTGTAATTTTCAAAAGTTTTCATTATGTTGAGGTTAATCTTAGTAAAAAATTTTGGTCCCGGTCACAAACATTTGACCTCATAGATAACCCCAAAACAATCCAAATTTCAAAACTTTCAAATTAAGCGATGGCAAGCAATGTCAGGTTGCATAGTATATCTTTGGATATCGTCCATTGATTGGTAGCGGGGCCTTTCACCCCAAAAATCTACTAACGAGTAGGCTTCTCCTGCAAAGACCTTTTCAATGACAAATGGTCCCTCCCAAGTTGGCTCAAATTTTCCATCTATCTTGCGACGTGCAAGAATGGGCCTTTTGAGCACAAGTAAGTGGTCACCAATTTGCTCTAGGATAGTCGTTCGATAGGCCTACAAAGCTTCTAATAATTTGTTGTGCTAATATCTTTTATTTTCATCCAATGTTTTATTTATAATATGTACCAATGTCTTATTGAAGGCTTCATCCATGCCATTTGCTCTAGGATAGTAAATAGTAGAGTATCTTCAATCTATCTCATGTCTTTTGACAAAATTTTTTGATTTTTGGGTTTTTAAAGGTTGTTCCATTGTCAGAAATTATTCATTACGGTACTTTGAAATGGTAGACAACTTGTTTTTCAAAGAATTGAAGGACGTGTTGTGTCGTAACCTCTCGTAACGGTGCTGCCTCTACCCATTTGGAGAAATAGTCTATAGCGACAAGTATAAATCTATGTCCTTTAGAGGATGAAGGGTCTATCAGATCTATTATGTCCATGGCCCAACACTCAAATAGCTACGGAGTGACAGTTTAGTATAGCACATTTGGAGGCTGGTGCAAGACCACCCCATGCACCTGACACTGGTGACATCTTCTTGTTGTATCCATGCAGTCAGATATCATTGGTGGCCAACAATATTCAAGTCTTTTGATCTTCAATTTCATCTTCTGCCCTCATTGGTGAGTGCCACACAATTTGTCGTGTGCTTCTTTGATAATATTTTATGTCTCGACTCTGCTCAAACATCATACCCACATCTGGTCGAATGATCTCTTGTATAGGACGTCACCTACTAGAGCGTAAGACATAGCCCTTTTGTGATGTAATGTGTCTAAGTCTTATCCTCTGGTAGCTTTCTAGTATGTAAATATTCTATTAATGGTTTGTGACAATCTTCATTGATATCAGCAACTGCATTTATCGCTTCTTCTCTTTCAAACCTGTGTAGAGTTTTGAGGTCGATTCAAGACAAAACTTATTTTCCTGGTACCGTGATTTCAATGGAATCCTCCAAGGGACACACCAGCTCCTTAGAGAGTTTTACTGAAGCATCAGCTTGGGCATTATCTCCCTTAGGAATACAGTAGAAATTTGCATTGTGGATCTGCTCCAGCAGCTTCATCATGTACTGATGGTACTCTACTAGACGAGGTTTCAAAATTTTGTATCGTCCGGTGACTTGCTGGATAATGAGCTGAGAGTCGCCTTAGATGTAAATGTTTGTTTTATCCACTTAGATTGTCAATTCCAATCCGATGATTAAAGCTTCATGTTCTACTTCGTTGTTGCTACATGGCCCTATCAGGAGGTATGAGAACCACAACATGTACTTATCCAGCGTGATAAAGATCAAATCGATCCTTGCTTTTCCTGGTATGACTGTGCCTGATCCTTTGTCTTTTCTGGCTAATGAAGCGTCGTTGAAGTACATTTCCCAGCGTTGCATGCTAGAGAATTCCATTTGTAATACCTGTTCATCTGGTAACTCGTCGTTGAGAGGGACCCAACTGGTAGAAAGTTTGCTAGAATCTGTCCCTTGATAGCACGGTGGGGAACAAAAGTTATATCAAATTGCAATAAGATCATTGACATCTTGCTAGACCTTCAGAGAGTGTTTTTCGGGTCATCAAGTATTACAACATATTAACTTTTGAGATTAGGGTAATCTTATGAGAAAGCATGTAATTTCCAAGTTTTTTTGTGGTGAAAATCAAAGCTAGACAATGCTTCTCAATGGGTGGGTACCTAATCTCCATCGATATTAGGCGGCAACTCAAGTAGTAGAGTGCATTTTCTTTACCCTCATCATTGACTTGGGCTATAAGGGCTCGAAGAGAGTCATCTAAGGCCGCGGTATAAATTATCAACGGTTTCCCTTGAATAGGGGTTGCTAAAACAGGAGGTATCATTAAATATTGTTTAGCATCCTCAATGGCTCACTGGCATTTCTCTTCCCAAAGGAATTTGGCATCCTTTGTAATTAATGCCGAGAAGGCCTGACACCTACCTAAGATATTAGAAATAAAGTGTCTCAAATTGCCAACTTTCCTTTGAAGGAACATAGTTTCTTCAAGGTTTTAGGAGGAGGCATTTCCAAGATAGCTTTAACCTTATCTGGGTCAATCTAAATTCCCCGATGACAATGGTCTATTTTTCATTTACTTTTGATGACCAAATCATTCACTTAGCATTCCACTTCATTGTGAATGAGGTCGTCAAAAATCTTTGTCATTGCACATTGGTATGTTGTTCCAGCATTCTTTAGGCCAAACAGCATCACTGTGTAGCCGAAAATTCTGATCGTTGTTATGAAGGTTGTAAGTAATGCATCCTCGGGAGCCATCTTGATTTGGTTGTATCCCGATGATCCGTCCATGAAGGAGAAATTTTTGTGTGTTAAAGCGATATCCAACATCATTTATGGTATTGGTAGTGGAAACTTATCTTTTGGATACCCTTTGTTCAAATCTCTGAAGTCGACACAAACGCACACAAACACGTATTTGTCCATTTTTCTTCTTAACTAGGACAATGTTAGCTAACCATGTGGGGTATTGCTCTACTTTTACAAAGTTAGCGTCTATTAATTTCTTCACCTCAGTGATGACTTGCTGCTCTATTTTGAGGTGCATTCTTCTGGGAGCCTATTTCACTGGGGTTATATTCCTATGTACCCTGAATTTATGAACTGTAACCTCTACTAAGAGTCCTGGCAATTCGTCATAGCTCCATGTGAAGTAATCTTTAAATTATATTAACAATTTGATCAGTTGCTAAGATTCTTCATTGTTGAGTATAGAACTTATAAATGTAGGCTGGGTTGCTCTTCAGTCTCAAGGTTAATTTCCTTTAATTCATCAACAGTAGATTTAATTTCCTTCTCAAATTCTGGTGGAGCATCTTCTATTAGATGATCAGTAGAGTCATCCTTTATATCAAGGCAATCATTTTCTGATTCACCAGTAACAACCATACAAAATTCTGAATCATCGACTAGTCTAACTGTACCAAATCTGAGACCCTCTTTTGAGTTTGGAGTTCGACTTTTAATATTCCATAATTTTTCAAAAAGTTGAAATTTATCTTTTGGCATTTGTTTTGGCAAGTGTCCTTGTTGAATTAACTTTTGTACACAAGGCAAAAAGTAACTAAAAGGTAATTCCATTAACTCATTAGGATCATTATCCATGTTTACATGATTTTCAAGATCAGTACAGGTAGAAGCACGATAAAATTTGATCGGCTTTGAACCAACGCAACGGACTTCCTTGAACTCTAAAATCTCGACACATAGTAGTTTATACGATCATATAATGTCTCATATTCACTTTTCTTTATATCTTCTAAGGATATCTCATATTGAAGTTTCTTCTATTTTGTCATAATTATTTTAGCTTCGGAACTGTCTTCATTACCAATGTGTATGGTTGGTCTAGTCCATTCAATGATTAAATTGGTTCTTCCTCATCGACATCCCCGGCCTCAATCTCGGGTGTGCGAACTAAAAGAAACCCCACCAATTTGTTGCAAAAGAGTGAGGGAAGATCACTAAGGAGGAGTTGAATGGCCTCCTCTTTGTGATTTTTCTGAACCTTCACTTTTATTTGCTGCAATTTCACGAGAGAAGACAGTTTTCTTTGGAGGCACGTAGTAGGCAACATCTTCATGAATACCAACTTCATGCATTGAAAATGGTTGTAAATCTCCCATGATGCAATATTCTTGTTCTTCTTTGTAGTACTTAGTGCATTGGTGTGGAGATGATGGGACATGTTGTGTTCATGAATCCATGGTCAACCCAGTAGAGCGTTGAAAGAGGTCTCGACATCAATGATATGAAACTTAGCAATTATTGCTAGTTCTCCAATCTTCATAAGCAATGTAATCGATCCAAGGGCTCTCTCTCCCTTTTAGTTGAATCCTCTTAGCATCATTTTATCGGTTGTAAGTGACCAAAGGAAGATATGTTGAGATTTTCATACATATTTTATACTGTTTTTAATGATATTGCACTTTAAAGAAAGCTATTTTTGATGTTTTGTTGCAGGAATGATGAAATAGGGTCATTGGAGCAAAAAGATGCGAAAAGGAGTGAGTTTGGAGGAAAAAGGACCAACATGTGAAGAATTAAACTAGGGCGCCGACGGCGAGAATTTCCCGAGACTCCAGAATTAATTCATTAAGAAGGTCCACCAACGACACCCTTGAGGCCGCCAAGGTGAGCTTGGCGGTTATGTCCAATTAGGCTTTGGATGAGGACAAATTTTGAAGGGATGCATAGGAAACTCTTGGGAATGCTCATCCACAACTGTAAAAGTATATTTTAGCCAAAAATTGGAAGATTCTAGAGGTTTTGGAGGTTAGAAAGGTTCCATTAGTGTGTAGAGTGTTTGCTAGAGAGTTTAAATTGTGAGGAATTCTTTGAGAGATTGTAAGAGTGGAGGAAATGTGAGAGATTTCTTCCTTCTTGCTGCTTCGAAGAGGAATTTTGTGTGTTGTAAAGGAAGGAATAAATTTAGATGAACTTTATAAGTTTTCTTGGTGAGAAATTAGAGATAAGTTTATTAATTGTTATAGTTTGTATGACTTTGATTTTATATATAAGTTCCAAGTTTTGTTGTGTTTTCCCCATGAGATCTAAGTAGTTTTCTTTGTTTTTCTCCTTATCTTGAGATTTGTGAAATGGTGATTTGAATTGGAGAAGCCATGAAAATGTTTAAGAATTTGTGATGATCTTTTAACTTTGATCTTAATTTACCTTAAATTTGGCCAATTGATTTGTTTAAATATGTTGAGTTTTACAACTAAAGTGAAGATTACATCCAAGATTCAGGGAGGTCAAAGGCCTTGGAAGTTGAGTGCAAAAAAATAGGGAAATAAAATTATCGGGCGTAGAATTGGAGATTTTAGAGTGACAGACTAAAATCCCCAATTTGGTTCTATCGTTTGGGTGCTGAAGTGTAGATGTTAGCCCTCAGGTGAGGGGAATCTGGGAGCTCTGAAGTGAGAGTCGGTATCCTCCCAACCTAGTCGCAGATTCAGTAAACAAGCGTAGGATTAGTAAATGTTCTTTATGCCTGGACTAAAGGGTAAAGAATAGGTGTGCTCCATTTGGCACAATATAATTTGAACCAATTCACTTTATCCATTCACTAAAATTTCTTGACAAGGAGAATGATGCTTTTTATATATTGAACATCACATTTGAACCTTCATTAGTATCATTAATTATTTTATAGTTATTAAAATTACATATTTATTTCAATTGGCTATTAGTGACAGATAAGCAAATTGAACTTTGTTGTTGTGATTAAAGTATTGCTTTTCTAAAATCTTAGTTCGTATTTCTAATCTTACTCCCTGTGTGATTGATATCTAGGACTCCATTAGAGCCCTAGATTACTTGAGTGATACATATACTTGCGTTGATAAGTGTGACTTTACAATCATTGAATATTTTTTTCATCCCTATTTATCGAATCTATAACTGTTATTAAGGATTTGGTATAGTTGTTGAGGAAATAATTTTTTTTAGCAGCAGTATTAGATACTTATATTCTTAAGCATATATAAAGTCGTGGTTAAGTTTTTCACACCGTTATCGGGGAGTGAGTAACAAAAATCACAATTAGAGTAACAGACAAATTAGGATTATTAAAAAAATTTTACTTGAATTGCAACTTATTTTCATATTTAGTTAACTGTTTTACTGTGTACTGATTTCAAATTGTATATATAAATTTAGACCTGAAAATCTTATATGCTATGACTCAGAATTAGAACACACTGTTAAAAAGATTAGAAGATTGAGAAGAGAACCTACAAATTTTGATACAATGGAAAACAACCTAAACAATCAAGGAATGGAGAATGAACACCAACCTAGACCACTAAGAGATTATGCAAATCCTACAACAGATGAAATTCACTTATCTATCCAAAATCCTTATGTAGCTGCTAATTCATTTGAGCTTAAACCTGCTATTATCCAAATGATACAAAAAAATCAATTTGGAGGTACACCAAATGAAGATCCTAACTTACACCTCGCTAGTTTTTTAGAACTGTGTGCTACTTTTAAATATGACAGAGTCTCAAACGATGTTGTTAGACTTAGAATTTTTCCTTTTTCACTGAGAGATACACCAAACAATGCTGTTACAATTATGACGTGGAAAAGAATTGGAGACAAGAGTACAAAAAGAAACGGAAACTAAAAAAGAAAAAGTGGATACTGAAAAAGAAAAGGACCAGGAGTACCCAGATTTAGAGTATCCATTAGCACTAATGAAAATTACTGTGGAGAAACCTCCACCACCATTTCCTCAAAGATTGAAGTAACGAAAACAGAATAAACACTTTTCCAAATTTTTAGAAATTCTTAAGAAGTTAACGGTAAATATTACCTTCATAAAAGCTTTAGAGCAAATGCCCAATTATGTGAAATTTATGAAAGATATTCTGAACAAGAAAAGGAAGTTCACGGATAATGAACTTGTTGCACTTAGCAAAGAGTGTAGTGCAATTATTCAGAAAAGGCTTAGTGAAAAATTAAAAGATCCTGGCAGTTTCACTATACTATGTGCTTTTGGTGAAAAATTTTATAGTAGAGCTTTATGTGATTTGGGAGCCACCATTAATCTTATGCCTCCATCAATTTTCAGAAGATTAGGATTAGGAGAAGTCTCACCTACTTTTGTAACTCCTCAGTTAGCGGATCATTCAATTACATATCCTAAGGGAGTTATAAAAGATGTGTTAGTAAAAGTGGATAAATTTATCTTTCCTATGGATTCATTATTTTAGATATGGAGGAAGATAAAGAAATACCTATCGTTTTAGGGAGACCATTTTTAGCTACTGGAAAAGCTATCATAGATGTTCAAAAAGGAGAATTAACTATGAGAGTTAATGATCAAGATGTTACTTTTAACATTATAAAATCTATTAAATACCCTGCTCTTGAAAGCGATAATGAATATTTTCGGATGGAAATTAGTGAGCATCTATTGAAAGAACATTTTAAAGAACATTTCAAAGAGAAAGAATAATTTGAAGACAGTGATGAAGTTATTTTGGATGAATTAGCAAATGAAGAATTAGACTATGTTCATGACAGATTTGAGATGTTGGATATTACTGAAAATGCTGATAAGAATCTATTTCTGTCAATTATAAAACTACCTGAACTTGAGTTGAAAATACTGCCTAGCCACTTGAAGTATGAGTTTTTGGGAGACTCATCTACATTACCTGTTATTATATCTTCAAAATTAAATGATTTGTAAGAGCAAAGACTTTTAGATACATTGAAAAGATATAAGAAAGCTTTTGGTTGAACCTTAGCTGATATTATGGGAATCAGTCCTTCAATCTGTATGCACATAATTATACTTGATGAACAATATAAACCAAGAGTTGATCCACAAAGGAGATTAAATCCAATGATGAAAGAAGTAGTTAAGAAGGAAATTTTGAAATGGTTAGACACTGGAATTATATATCCTATTTCAGATAGTGCTTAGGTAAGTTCAATTCATTGTTTTCCTAAGAAAGGAGGAGTGACTGCGGAGATAAAAAAAAATAATGAATTAATACCTATCAGACAAGTTACTGGGTGTCGCATTTGTATTGATTATATAAAATTAAACACTGCCACCAGGAAAGATCACTTCCCTTTACCCTTTTTAGACCAAATAGTAGATAGACTTGCAGGGCACAAATATTTTTATTTTTTAGATGGATATACTGGTTACCATCAAATTCCTATTGCTCTTAAGGATCAAAAGAAGATAACAATTACTAGTCCTTTTGGAACTTTTGATTTTGGAAGAATGCCTTTCGGATTATGTAATGCACCTGCAACATTCCAGAGATGTATGATGTCCATATTTAGTAAATTAATTGATGATGGATTGGAAGTATTTATGGATGATTTCTCTGTAATTGGAATATCGTTTGATGCATGCTTAAATTACCTTGAAAAAGTTTTAGAGTTATGTGAAAGAACTTATTTAGTTTTAAATTTAGAGAAATATCGATTTATGGTTGCAGGAGGAATTGTGTTAGGGCATAAAATTTCGGAAGATGGTATGGAAGCAGACCCGACAAAAATTCAAGTTATATCTAAACTAACACCTCCTACTAATGTAAGAGAGGTTAGGAGTTTTCCTGGGCATGTTGGATTTTACATGCATTTTATTAAAGATTTTTTAAAAATTACCAAACCTCTATGCCAACTTTTAGAAAAGGACAAGAAATTTGAATTTCATAAAAGCTGTTTAAATGCCTTTGAGTTATTTAAGGAAAAATTAATCACAACCCCTATTATAGTTTCATCTAACTAAAAGAAATAATTTGAATTGATGTGTGATGCGAATGATTATGCTATTAGAGCTTTCCTTGAACAAAGGTATGAAAAAATTTTAAAGTTATTAATGCAAAAGAAGGACGCCTAACAAGGGTTGATTAGATGGATACTTTTCATGCAAGAATTTAATCTTGTGGTTAATGATAGGAAGGGAAATAATAATCAAATTGCTGATCATTTGTCAAGATTAGAAAATCATGAATTACCTGACACTGAAAATGAAATTACAGAAAGTTTCCCTGGTGAGCAACTTTATAATATTAATGAGTCGAAAATACCATGGTATGCTGATATTATTAACTATATTGTAAGTGATATTTTGCCACCTATGCTTACATTGCAACAAAAAACGAAATTTATTCATGGTGTGAAAGCATAAATTTGGGATGAGCCTTATTTATATAAATAATGTAAGGATCTGATTATGAGAAGATGTGTACCTTATGAAAAAACTGAGCTAAACATTCAGAAATGTCATGATTCTGAATTTGGAGGACATTTTGGGATGAATAAAACTGCTTCTAAAATTTTACAAGTTAGATTTTATTAGCCTACTATCTTTAGGGATGTTTATAGATACATAAAAACTTGTGATTGATGTCAATGAGTAGGCAATATATCTTGAAGAAATGAAATGCCTCTAAATTTCATGTTAGAAGTTAAGATCTTTGACGTTTGGGGATTAGATTTTATAGGACTATTTATTCCTTCATTTGGGAACTTATATATATTAATTGCAGTAGACTACGTTTCCAAGTGGATTGAAGCACAAGCTTTACCTCGTTCTGATGCTAAAAGTATTTCAAAATTTTTAATGGAAAACATTTTCACTAGAAACGAAATGCCTATGATGATTATCATTTACAGAGGATTCCATTTTAGGAATAAAAATCTTCAGAGATTGGCAGAAAAGTTTAATATTATTCATAGAATCTCTTCTGCCTATAATCCTCAAACCAATGGGTTAGCTGAAGTTTCTAATAGAGAGATTAAACAAATAGTTGAAAAGACTGTAAACCCTAGTAGAATAGATTGGTCCACTAGACTGGATACAGCATTATGGGCTTACAGGACTGCTTATAAAACTCCTATTGGATAGACTCCTTACAGACTAATTTTTGGAAAGACTTGTCACTTACCAGTAGAATTGGAACATAAAAAATATTGGTTGATTAAAAAATTCAATTCTAATGTGAAAGATGCTAGTAAGAAGAGATTGTTACAATTAAATTAATTGGAAGAATTAAGAATTGAGTCTTATGATAACGAAAAAATTTATAAGGAGAAACTAAAGTTATGGCATGATCAAAAGATTAACCAAAAGAACTTTGAACCAGGACAAGAAGTTTTGCTTTACAACACTGAGCTAAAGTTATTTCCTAGGAAATTGAAGTCTCGTTGGTTAGGACCCTTTACTGTGACTCAAGTTTATACTTACGGAGCTATTAAAATTGAAGATCAGAAGACTGGAAATAGATTTAAAAAAAATGGACACAGATTAAAACCAATTGGGTCATATCGCTACTACGCTTAGTAACTGAACATTAGGAACATTTCCTAGTACTGTGGAACCAAATCCTAAAGATCAAGGAAAAGAACAAATCAAAGCAGTACAATTACGAGTGGAAAAGAATTGGAAACATAGGTGCAAAAAAAAAAATAGAAATAGAAAAAGAGAAAGTAGGTACCGAAAAAGAAAATGATCACGAATACCCAGATTTAGAGTATCCATTTACACCAATGAAAATTACTGTGGAGAAACCTCCACCACCATTTCCTCAAAGATTGAAATAATACAAACAGAATAAACAATTTTCCAAATTTATAGAAATTCCAAAGTTAACAGTAAAAATTTCCTTCGTAGAAGCTTTAGAGCAAATACCCAATTATGTGAAATTTAAGAAAGATATTCTGAAAAAGAAAAGGAAGTTCACAGATAATGAAATGGTTGCACTTAGAGAAGAGTGTAGTGCAATTATTCAAAGTGAGTTATAGAAGATGTGTTAGTAAAAGTTGATAAATTTATCTTTCCTGTGGATTTCATTATTTTAGATATGGAGGAAGATAAAGAAATACCTATTATTTTAGGGAGACCTTTTTTAGCTACTGGAAAAGCTATGATAGATGTTCAAAAAGGTGAATTAACTATGAGAGTTAATGATCAATAAGTGACTTTTAACACTGCAAAATCTATGACATACTCTGTTGTTGAAAGAGATAATGAATGTTTTTGCATGGAAACTAATGAACATCTATTGAAAGAACATTTTAAAGAACAACTTGAAGAGAGTAATGAAGTTATTTTGGACAAATTAAAAAATGAAGAATTTGATTATGTTCGGGAAAGATTTGAGATGTTGGATATTACATAAAATGCCGATATGAATCTGTTACCGTCAATTATAAAACCACCTGAACTTGAGTTGAAAGTATTGCCTAGCCACTTGAAGTTTGTGTTTTTAGGAGACTCATCTACATTACCAAATATTATATCTTCAGAATTAAATGAATTGCAAGAGCGAATACTATTAGATACATTGAAAAGATATAAGAAAGCTTTTAGTTGGACCTTAGTTGATATTAAGGGAATCAGTCCTTCAATCTGTATGCATAGAATTATATTAGATGAACAATATAAACCAAAAGTTGATCCACAAAGGAGAATAAATTTGATGATGAAAGAAGTAATTAAGAAGGAAATTTTGAAATGGTTAGACACTGGAATTATATATCCTATTTCAGATAGCGCATGGGTAAGTCCAATTCATTGTGTTCCTAAGAAAGAAGGAGTGATTGTTGAAATAAAATAAAATAATGAATTAAAATCTATCAGATAAGTTACTGGGTAGCGTATTTGCATTGATTATAGAAAATTAAACACTGCCACCAGGAAAGATCACTTCCCTTTACTCTTTTTTGATCAAATAGTAGATAGACTTGCTGGGAATAAATATTTTTGTTTATAGATGGATATACCAGTTACCATCAAATTCCTATTGCTTCCGAGGATCAAGACAAGACAAAATTTACTAGTCCTTTTGAAACTTTTGCTTTTCAAAGAATGCCTTTCAGATTTTGTAATGCACCTGCAACATTCGAGAGATGTATGACGTCCATATTTAGTAAGTTAATTGATGATAGATTGGAAGTATTTATGGATGATTTCTCTGTATTTGGAACATCATTTGAGGCTTGCTTAAATTATATAGAAAAATTTTTAGAGTTATGCAAAGGACTAATTTAGTTCTGAATTGGGAGAAATGTCAATTTATGATTGAGGGAGGAATTGTGTTAGGGTATAAAATTTCGGAAGATGGTATGGAAGTAGACCCTGCAAAAAAGTCAATTTATATCTAAGCTAACACCTCCTACAAATGTAAGAGAGGTTAGGAGTTTTCTTGGACATGTTGGATTTTACAGGCATTTTATTAAAGATTTTTCAAAAATTACCAAACCTCTATGCCAACTTTTAGAAAAGGACAAGAAATTTGAATTTTGCTGAAAGCTGTTTAAATTCCTTTGAGTTATTAAAGGAAAAGTTATTCACAACCCCTATTATAGTTTCACATAACTGGGAGAAACCATTTGAACTGATGTGTGATGCTAGTGATTATACTATTAGAGGTTTTCTTGGATAAAGGTATGAAAAGATTTTTAAAGTTATATACTACGCTAGTAAAACTCTTAATGATGCACAAATTAACTGTACTATTACTGAAAAAGAGTTACTAGTCATTGTGTATTCCTTAGATAAATTCACATCTTATTGAATTAGAGCTAAATGTGTTGTGCATACTGATCACTCTATTATTAAATATCTGATGCAAAAGAAAGAAGTTAAACCAAGGTTGATTAGATCGATACTTTTGATGCAAGAATTTGATCTTGTGGTTATTGATAGAAAGGGATCTGATAATCAAATTGCTGATCATTTGTCATGATTAGAAAATCAAGAATCATCTGACACTGACAATAAAATTATAGTTTGTTTCCCTTATGAACAATTTTATAATATTAATGAGTGGAAAGTACCACAGTATGCTGATATTGTTAACTATATTGTAAGTGATATTTTGCCACCTATGCTCACATTGCAACAACAAAGGAAATTCATTCATGATGCAAAAGCATATTTTTGGGATGAACCATATTAATATAAACAATGTAAGGATCTGATTATGAGGAGATGTATACCTTATGAAGAAACTGAGCTAATCATTCAGAGATGTCATAATTTTGAATTTGGAGGACATTTTGGGATAAATAAAACCGCTTCTAAAATTTTACAAGATGGATTTTATTGGCCTACTATCTTTAGAGATGTTTATAGATTCATAAAAATTTGTGATCGATGTCAACGAGTAGGCAATATATTTAGAAGAAATGAAATGCCTCTAAATTTCATGTTAGAAGTTGAGATTTTGACGTTTGGTGATCAGATTTTATAGGACCATTTATTCCTTAATTTGGAAACTTATATATATTAATTGCAGTGGACTACGTTTCTAAGTGGATTGAAGCACAAGCTTTACCTCGTTGTGATGCTAAAAGTATTTCAAGATTTTTAATGAAAAATATTTCCACTAGATACAGAATGCCTAGAATAATTATCACTAACGGAGAATCCCATTTTAGAAATAAATATATTCAGAGATTGGAAGAAAAATTTAATATTATTCATCAAATCTCTACTACCTATCATCCTCAAACCAGTGGGTTAGCTGAAGTTTCTAATAGAGAGATTAAACAAATACTTGAAAAGACTGTAAACTCTAGTAGAATAGTCGGTCCACTAGACTGGATACCGCATTATGGGCTTACAGGGCTGCTTATAAAACTCCTATTGGAATGACTCCTTACAGACTGATTTTTTGAAAGACTTGTCACATACTAGTAGAATTGGAGCATAAAACATATTGGGCGATTAAAGAATTCAATTATAATTTTAAAGATGCTAATAAGAAGAGATTGTTACAACTAAATGAATTGGAAGAATTAAGAAATGAGTCTTATGATAACGACAGAATTTATAAACAAAAATTAAATTTATGGCATGATCGGAAGATTAACCAGAAGAACATTCAACCGGGATAAAAAGTTTTACTTTACAACATTAGACTGATGTTATTTCCTGGGAAATTGAATTCTCGTTGGTTAGGACCCTTTACTGTGACTTATGTTTATACTTACGGAGCTGTTGAGATTGAAGATCAGAAGACAACAAATAGATTTAAAGTAAAAGGATACAGATTAAAACCATATTATGAGGGTAAAAGACCAAAATTTAAAAAGGTTTTAGTGACCAATCAACCTGAATGACACCTGAATAGGTCGGGCTGACGACGTTAAACTAAGCGTTTTATGAAAGACAACCCATATTTATCTTTACTTTTATCGTGATTACAGTAGGTTTTGCTTGAAATTATTGTTATTATGTGGTATTATTAAGCTCCACTACTCTTATTTACCCTTGAAACATCTTAAAAATTGGATCCATGGAGAAAAATTGGAACGCATTCGGACCAGAGTGAAAACTGTGAACATTTTGCCTTGGGCGCCGAAAGCGCCCTCGACGCCGCCAACGGCTGGTTTTTCCTAAGATTCCAGGGAAAATTAATACATAGGCTCGCCGACGGCGCCCTCAACCCCGTCGACAGTAAGACTGATGAAATGGCAGCTACTTGGGTTCAAATGGCAGTTTTTGGCCGTTTTTGGGCGGGAATAATCTTTTTAAACTCAAAAATTAGATTCCTACTTCATATTTTCCCTCCAAAAATGAAGTGAAACTCCACCAATTTCATTCCTATGACGTCCAATTTCCTTGATAATCTCAAAATGCGAGTTTTCAATCGGCAAAAATTTATTAGTGTGGAAGCGCAGCGAATCTTCAACAAGTTACTGACAAAGAAAAGATTGATCAAGGAATGAGAATTTGTAAATTGTGGATTGAATAATCCCATGATGGATATTGAAGAAGCGATAGTGCGGCAAAGATGAGAAGTTTTGTGCTACACTACCACTGCCGTGGTGGTTCCTGTGGTAAAAGAATTCTATGAAAATTTACACAAAATCAACCATGGAGTTATTTATGTGTGAGAAAGATGGATCACTTTCACTCCTGCATGGATCAATGAATTATACATGATCGAAAATGTTCCTGTCCATCACTATTCCAATTTCTTCCCAATGAGAAACCAAATGAATGAAATTTACCAATATTTAACGGACAAAACTGAAGACTGGGAAACAAGAAAAAATGAGTATGTTAGTTTTTCTGTGACACTCCTAAATCCTGTTTCGAAACATTGGCACTTTTTCATTTCTACAAAACTGTTACCGACAATGAAGATTGGTAAAGTTTCTAAAGAAAGTGTCATTTTGAATTACTGCATCCAAAGGGGACTGTCGATCTACATTGGATCAATAATTGTGAAGTCAGTTTTGGGTCTGATCATTCATTGATCAACTTATGGGCTTGGACACCCCTCCACAATTTTCTCACTTTG
>NEWO01000221.1:874782-886656 GCA_003013225.1 Phalaenopsis aphrodite
AAAATCTATATGTGGTAAGTACATCATTTAGTCACTTAAAATTATGTCTATAATGATTAAAACATGTCGTTAAGGCTTGAAATTGATCGAAATTGCAAAAATCTAGAATTTGGACAAAATCAATAGAGCCCGCCGACAGTGCCCTCGACGCCGCCGACGACAGATTTTTCCCGAGACTTAAGATTTAATTCCAATAGAACGTGCCGACGATGCCATCACCGACGGCGAGCTCACAAAAAAACACCTTTAACCGTGATTTTGACCAGTTAACTGCCACTATTCATAGTCTCCTTCCTCCTAAAATTACCATTTTCAAACTAGGGCTTGAAAGATCTTGGATTGGGAGGGGTTTTTAAGGCTTTTTGACACCGGATTTGATCATCTCTAGGTTAGAGCTTCACTCCAAACGAAAAATATTTTATTTTCACCATGGATTTCTTCCACATTGAGGAGATCCAAAAAATGTGAAAATGTAAAAAATTAGGAAGAAATTCATTGATCATAATGTTGAACTTTTAGAATTACTATTGGAAGCCATGATTTCCATATTTGAAGTAATTTTTGGATTGTTTCTATAATTTGATTAGATTGAAATGGCTCCATGACAAAAGAGACGGGTTGAGTTCGATGAGTTTCGCTTCATTAATGCGATGGATCAAACAAAATTTACTTCCATATTTAAAGGAAAGAGGTGATACAAGATCGAGTTTTTGAAAGTCCGAGAGGAGAAATCGAATGAGTTGTTGTCGAGCGGAGGTGAGAAAACTTTTGTTACACCACCAATAAAGCTTATGTAAATGTTGTGAAGGCGTTCTATGCCAATGTAATCTATTCTGACGATGGAATCGTTCAAGTGTGTGGATTTCCTGTTGAGCTTACTGCTACCTGCATCAACACTTTTTATGAAGTCCCAGAATCTTATAGTTGCCAGTATGAATCCTTCAAGATGTCGGAAGGCCCCCTTAATGATGTGATCAACTTTCTCACTGATGGGAAAGGAACATGGAAGATAAAGCAGGGAGAACGGGTAAATTTTTCTGCTTCCATGTTGAATGCCACCTCAAAGGCGTAGCACTATTTGATTTCCTCTACTTTATTACCGACTTATCACCATAGTGAGATAACTGGTCATAAAACTATTCTGAATTCTTGTATTCTGAATAAAATAATTATAAATGTGGGGAGAATAATTTTTAAAAATATATTTACTACGACAAGGAGTGAGACTAGTGGATGTCTAGGACATCCTGGACTTATTTATGTAGTTTGTAAACTTTTTGGAGTGGAAACTGGAGATGAAGAATGGGTTTATCCTATGAAAACCATTAGTAAGGCCAATGTGAAAACTTATGAATCCCATGAGAAATGGAGAACTAGAAGTAGAAGTTAAGAGCCTTCTACTAGTAAAGATATTCCCCCTACAAGTTATGACCTTCCACCTTCTAGTTCCCCTACCCTCATTGATTTGATGAATGAGTTGACCTTGCAGTGGAAGAACATAGAATTGATAAATGAAAGGATTGGAGGTTTAGAAAATTAACACGATTACGATAGTGAGTACCTGCAGAGGCATTCAAATTTTGAGATAGTTTATTACGAAGCTCAGGCCTGACACTATAGAGTGAGCCTGATGTTACTTTTCCTGAGTGCCCCCGATATACTCAGTATGAGCCCGATCAACCTCCTGAACAAGGAAATGAAGAAATAGTTTGGGATTTTGATATTTGATATAATTGATGTACTTGTACTTGTACTTTTATTTTTGTGATATTTTCTAATAGAAATGGATGTTTATGTATATTTGGACTTTCATTTCAATTGTTATGTTGCACTTGGATAATTTTAATTTTTGTTGTAAATTTAGTGTTGTAGTTAAATGTGCATGTGCAGTTTAATAGATGTTGAGTAGTATTCTGTAATGTAATGTGATTTTTATTTTGCATTTTAATTTTAATTGTTTAGTATTGTGGTTGTGTTAGGAAATGTTGTGCTTGTTTAATATTTTAGTTTTATACTTATTTTAAAATTTCATTACCCAGAAATTCCTCTAATGATTTATATGTGTAGAAATGTCCTAATATTACAGACCAGGTGAAGTAAAAATTTGAAAAGGCCTGCAAAAATTTCAGAATGATGAAAATGCCTACAATAATGAGGTATGATTTATATTTATAGTTTTTTCTTTCCACCTGTATTATTTCATATTTAAAAATTTAAGTTTGGGGGAGGGAAGAGAAGATTAACTATTAGATGTCCTCTATTTCAATATTTTCATAAATTATTTATATGTTTTATGTATTGAATTTAATTCAGGTAACTATATTTTTATAAATATTTAAATATTATTGTAGATTTAAAGAAATATTTTTGTAATGAAAATTAATTTTGTAACTTAAGAAATTTTAGTATAAGAGAAAAATATTATATAGTTAACTATTTAATTTAACGGAAACTATATCTTGAAGTATTAAGAATTTGGAAATACATTTGAGAAGAAAAAATTGGGGCTCAATAATGTAAAAACTATGAAATATTTATAAGGTAAAGGAATGCTTTGAGTTTCAAATTTAGGGAAAGAAAAGTGAAGTTCAAAATCATTAAAGGCTATCCAGATATAGTAATCCTCACTTGAAAAAGGAAAAAAGAAATGATTAAAAACAATCCCTGAAAAACAAAAAAAAATTTATAGGATTGAAAGCAATCCAAATGAAAAAGAGAAAAGAAAGAAAAAAAAATTATGAAAGTGAGGAGAAGCTTGAGGATATGCCTAATCAAAAATTGGCTTACCTAAAGGTAAAACCTAAATACATTCCTATACTTATATTTATGGAATAGATCTTTTACTAGTAGAGTTCTCATGAAGTTCCTATCTTTTGAGTATTCTAAATGACTTAATATTGCAACATATAGTCATTCTTTAAATGAATAGAACACTAGAACTCTTAAACTTGTTGACTGATAATCTTGTGGCTACAAAGTTAATTCAATTACTTCAATTTTTTTCTGAAAAATCTCACTATGATATTTATTTAAATCAAACTTATAGTATTTCTAAATTAAAACTTTACTACAATAGATCATAACTTTTATGTAGTACTAAAATTACTTAAGGACAAGTAATAGTTAAGTTTGAGGGATTTTGACCAGAGGAAAATATGTTGAGATTTTCATATTTATTTTATATTATTTTTGATGTTATTGCATTTTAATAAAAGGTATTTTTGATGTTTTGTTGCAGGAATGATGAATTAGGGTCATTGGAGCAAAAAGATGCAAAAAGGAGCGAATTTGGAAGGAAAAGGACCAAAATGTGAAGAATTGATCTAGGGCGCCGACGGCGCCATCGACGCTGATGGCAAGACTATCCCGAGACTCCAAAATTAATTCATTAAGAACGTCCGCCGATGGCGCCCTTGAGGCCACCAACGGCGAGGTCGGCAGTTATGCCCAATCAGGCTTTGGATGCTTAGGCAACTCTTGGGAAAGCTCATCCACAAATTTAAAAGAATATTTTGGCTGAAAATTAGAGAGGTCCTAGATGTCAGAAAGGTTTCATTAGTGTGTAGAGAGTTTACTAGAGTGTCTAAATTGTGAGGAATTCTTCAAGAGATTATAAGAGTGGAGGGAAAGTGAGAGATTTCTTCCTCCTTGCTGCTTCGAAGAGGAATTATGTGCGCTGTAAAGAAAAGAAGAGGTTGAGAGAAACCTTGAGGAGTATTCTTGCGGAGAAATTAGAGATAAGTTATTTACTTGTTGTAGTTTGTATGACTTTGATTTTATATATGAATTCCGAGTTTTGTTGTATTTTCCCCATGAGATTTGAGTAGTTTTCTCTGTCTTTCTCCTTCTCTCAAGATTTTTGAAATGGTGATTTGAATTGGTGAAGCCAAGAAAATGTTTAAGAAATTATGATGATCTTTTCACTTTGATCTTAATTTACTTTCAATCTGGCCAATTGATTTGTTAAAATATGTTGAGTTTTACAACTAAAGTGAAAATTACATCCAAGATTCAGGGAGGTCAAAGCCCTTGGAAGTTGGGTGCAAATAAATAGGGAAACAATATTATCGGGCGTAGAATTGGAGATTGTAGAGTGACAGACTAAAATCCCTAATTCGGTCCTATCGTTTAGGCGCTGAAGTGTAGATGTTAGCCATCAGACGAGGGGAACGTGGGAGCTCCGAAGTGAGAGCTGGTATCCTCCCAACCTAGCCACAAATTTAGTAAATAAGCATAGGATTATTCAATATTCTTTATGTCTGGACCAAAGGGTAAAGAATAGGTATGCTCCTATTTNGGATTATTCAATATTCTTTATGTCTGGACCAAAGGGTAAAGAATAGGTATGCTCCTATTTGGCTCAATATAATTTGAACCAATTCACTTTATTCATTCACTATAATTTCTTGACAATGAGAAGGATGCTTTCTTATATATTGAATATCACATTTAAACCCTCATTAGTATCATTCATTATTTAATAGTTATTAAAATTATATATTTATTGCAATTGCCTATTAGTGACACATAAGCAAATTGAACTTCATTGTTGTGATTAAATTATTGTTTTTTCTAAAATCTTAGTTCGTAATTCTAAACCACTCCCTGTGGGATCGATATCTAGGACTCAGTTAGAGCCCTATATTACTTAAGAGATACGTATACTTGTGTTGATAAGTGTGACATTACAATTATTGAATATTTATTACGTCCATATTTATCTTATATTTTTAAGCATATATAAATTCACGGTCAATAGCACGGAGGGGAACAAAAGTTATATCAAATTGCAATAAGATCATTGACCATCTTGCTAAACATCCGGAGAGTTTTTGTCGGGTCATCAGATATTGCAATGGATTATCTTTCAAGATTAGGCTAATCTTATAAGAAAGCATGTAATTTCTAAGCTTTTGGGCATTGTAAATTAATGCTAGACAATTCTTCTCAATAGGTGAATACCTTATCTCCGTCAGTATTAAGCGACGACTCAGGTAGTAGAGTGCATTTTCTTTACCCTCATCATTGACTTGGGCTAAGAGGGCTCCAAGAGTGTAATCTAAGGTCGTGGTATAAAGTATTAGAGGTTTCCCTCAGATAAGGGCTGCCAAGACAAGAGGTGTCATTAAATATTATTTAACGTCCTCGAAAGTCTGCTTGCACTTCTCTTCCTAAATGAATCTGGTATTTTTTTTTAATTAATGCTGAGAAACGCTGACACCTACCTGAGAAATTAGAAATAAAGCGTCTCAGATATGCCAACTTCCCTTAGAAGGAATGTAGTAGTTTCAAGGTTTTAGGAAGAAGCATTTCTAAGATATCTTTAATTTTATCCGGGTTGATCTCGATACCCCGATGACGGACAACGAATCTCAGAAATTTCCCAGAGGTAACGCCAAAGGCGCACTTTAAGGGATTCATTTTAAGGTCATATTGTCATAACTGTTCAAACGCGATCCTCAAATTATACAAATGGTTTATTTTTCATTTACTTTTGATGAACAAATCATCTACGTAGCATTCTACTTGGTTGTGAATGAGGTCGTAAAAAATCTTCTTCATTGCACGCTGATATGTTGCTCCGGCATTCTTTAGGTCGAATGGCATCAATGTGTAGCAGAAAATTCCAATTGCTGTTCTGAAGGCTTTAAGTGTTGCATCCTCGGGATCCATCTTGATTTGGTTGTATCCTGATGATCCGTCTATGAAGGAGAAAATTTCATGTGTTGAAACGATATCCACCATCATCTCTGGTATGGGTAGTGAAAACTCATCTTTTGGACATACCTTGTTCAAATATCTGAAGTCAAAACAAACACTGATCTGTCCATTTTTGTTCTTAACATGTACAATATTAGCCAACCATATGGGGTACTACTCTTCTTTCACAAAGTTGACATCTATTAATTTCTTCACTTCGGCAATGACTTGTTGCTCTAGTTCGAGGTTCATTCTCTTGGGAGCTTGTTTTACTGGGGTTATATTCTTGTCCACCCCAAGTTTATGAAGTGCAACCTCTGCTGATAGTATTGGCATTTCATCGTAGCTCCATGAGAAGCAATCTTTGAATTTTGTTAATAAATTGATCAATTCTAAAGATTCTTTGTCATTTAGTAGAGAACTTATAAATGTAGGTCGGGGTCGTTCTTCAGTCCCGGGGTTAATCTCTTTCAATTCATCAATGGTAGATTTAATTTCCTCATCAAATTATGGGGGGCATCTTATATTGGTTGATCAGTAGAGTCATCCTCTATATCGAGGCAATCCTCTTCTGACTCACCAGTAACAACCATGCAAAATTTAGAATCATCTTCCGTCTTGTCATCATTATCTCGTCTTCAGAACTATCTTCACTACCAATCTTGATAGTTAGCCTAGTCCGTTCAAAAATTAAATTGATCCTTCCTCATTCATGTCCCCAACCTTGACCTCAGGTGTGCGAACTAAAAGAACTTTCACCAACTCATTGCAAGGAAGTGGTGGAAGATCGCTGAAGCGGAGTGGAATGGCCTCCTTTTTGTAATTCTTCTGAATCTTCTTCTTTGTTTATGATAACTACATGAGACAAGATAGTCCTCTTTGGAGGCTCATAGTAGGAAGCATCTTCATGGATAACAACTTCAGGCACTGCAAATGGTTGTATGTCTCCTTTGTTGCAATTTTCTTGACCATCATTGCAGTATTTGATGCACTGATATAGAGATGATGGAACCATATTGTGCTCATGAATCCATGGTTGACCCAGAAGAGCGTTAAAAGAGGTCTCGGCATTGATGATATGAAATTTAACGGTTGTCACGAGTTCTCCAACTTTCATAAGTAATTTAATTGATCCAAGGGCTCCTTCTCCCTTTTGGTTGAATCCTCTTAACATCATTTTATCAGTCGTAAGCTCTTCAGCTTCAATATCCAAATCGTCCAATGTTTGTAGGCTCATCAAGTTAAGAGTGGCTCCAGGATCCACTACAACTCTGGATAACACAAATCTGTCGATGTTGACGGAGATGTAGGGTAGATGATTGTGGTCGTCGGTACCGAGCAGCAAGTCTTCATCTGTGAAGGTTACCCAGGCTTTTCTTTCAACAAACAAACTTCATTTGAGGATGTGTTGATCAACTGAGCTAAGCAAATTTTTGGGTCAAGCAAAGCTGTAACCAGAGACTCTCTCATCTCCTTTGGCAGGATCAGAGCGTCGTAGATGCTTAATCGGGCTGGCAACTTCCTAAGATGAGCTAGCACATTGTAGTCTACCTTGTATGATCCTCCAATTTTATCTTTATTATGTGATTCTTCCACTGGTGGAGGTATCTCTTCTTGGGTCATTATTTGCTTTCCTTTATCTATTAGAGTTGTTCTTGGTGGTAACACTTTTCTGCTCCTTAAGTTAACTTCTGTGACTTCTTCTTTTTGAGATATCATTATTGAATCTTCTAGTGTCTCTTCCTCTTTGTCAGAAAGATCCAAGCTGATGGTAAGTGGTGTACTATAATGCTCGAGAGTTGGCTCCTCATTATCGGTGCTGTCGTAAGCAGTGTCATTGATGTCTTCTTTGGAGTTGACAATGAGTTCATCAGACTCGGGTATGATTTGAGGATAGTTTTGGGGATCAAGATTGAAACTAGATTGGGCATAATCGGTTATGTTATCACTAGAAACAGTTGAAACGTATCCAAAAACACAATCATTATATTCATAAGACCCCGGAGGGAGAAAAATATAATGAGACAAAGTCAAGGGTTTGAGGATTTTCTTCCCCAAATCTGAGACAACCAATCTAGTAGAGGCAGCCCCTATTCTACCCCTCGTGTTATCAATCTTTGTAGTGATGCTTTTCTTCTTCTTTTTTGTCTTTGATGATGTTGGATCTCTTAACGAAACCTTCATCTCGGGCTTGGTATGTTGAGGACTCTGAATGGAGGCTTGTTTTGATGCAGACTGGATCTTGTTCAGTATATTCTTGGATGATCAGCTCCAGACCTCATTCCATTCTTCTTCAGTATTTATAGAAGCTTGTTTTAATGAATCTTATATTTAATTAAGGACCCTCTTGAGTTCATCCCAAGTTGTACTCCATCCATCTGTTCCAGTGTACGGATTGATTAGGGAGATTGGCTCGGTCGAAATCATATTTATGGAACCTTTCTCAGGTTCTCTTGAATATTCTTTTGGGATTCTTATGTTCTCTTCTTTAAGGTTCCTCTCGAGCCAGTCTTTAAAGACAAAGCATTTTTCAATAGTGTGCCGAGAAACCGATGGTATGGGCAATAATTGGGTTCATTCTTTCTGTACACCTCTTCAAGCTTCTTTGGATCTGGTAGTTTGAATTCTAGCTTCTTCATCAGACCTCTAAATATTTTAAGTATAGCTTCATTTTTGAAAGAATACACCATCTTATGTCGCTCTAACTGGGACATTTTCTTATCCCTGTTCGAGGTGATCCCTCTTAAGGCGGTCGCTGGTTGGATTGGCTATTCTATTTCTGAGAGTATTGTGACAAATACTAGCGATGTTCTTCTGCATATATCTTTATCAGCTACTTTCCTTTATCGATGGTTGCTACTACTCCTGATTTCTTTTCGAATACTCTGGTCACCTTGGCCTTTTCGTGTGTCTCCATGTGCTTTATTTCCTCTTAAAGACTGCTGGCTTTACTGAATAGCTTCTCGAAGGATTTGATGTTGAGTCCCTTGAGAATGAAAGCTACTGGCCCATGAATGCTCTTGAGTAGAATTTCAATCGCATGATGTTTCTGTAGCTGAGATTCACATTTCATGCTAAGGTTTATCTACCTCAAAATATAGTTTACCAAGGTTTTGCTAGGCTTTTGCTTTTCTATCATGAGCTCTCCAATAGACACATGATGTTGTGCCCCAGCAAATCTTTTCAAAAAAAGTTGTTCCAACTCAGAAAATGTTTTGACTAACCCGTTGGGCAAGTCAGCATACCAGTCAAAAGCAATTCCTGACAAGCTGCTGACGAACCGCTGGAAGAGTGTAGCTTCACTATTTCTCATGTGCTGGCTCGAAAATGTGTTATATGCTATCTAGGATTTCCAGCCCCATCGAATATCTTGATGTTTGGGTCCACAAACCCTTGGGAAAAGGCACGACATCAAATTCCTCTGAGTAAGGTCTACCCTTTAGAACCAATGCACCATCCTTAGATTGGGTTAAGGCATCCTGCACTTGTTCAACCAATGCACCACCCGTAGATGTGGTGGCTCTTGTTCCAATTACATGGACATCCATGAAATCTTCCTCCAAGTAATCATTGTAATCAAAATTTTCATCGTCACTATCAAGGAAACTCTGTGTTCTCGAGTTAACTCGGAAATCTCGATCCTGAGTTTCTCAACTTTCTCTTCAATTATTGATTCCTTGATCGCTTTAACATCTAGAGGACTCTGATGGACATCCTCTACTTGTTCCTCCATCTCGTTGGTTATTGTTGTGACGATATTATATATCTCAGACCCTGGTTTCATTTCCTCTTCTTGTCCCGTGGGCTCATTGGACTGTATTGATGTAGTGACCTTGGGTACCCATATCTTTTTCTTTTTTGACGATGATGTCTCAGGATGAAGTGTCTTAGAAACATCGGTATGTCGAGGGAAAGTATGCTCCCTAAGATGTAGACCGGCTACAGTGTCAGGTAATCATCTTGTCTTTGCCTTTGGGATTGTAGGAATATCTCCATAATGGGTGACAGGTAAAATTTTTGGACCCGATCTTGACTTAACCGGTCAACGGCCTGTGGTCCTGGTGGCAGTGTAATCAGTAGTAATAACTACGGTATCAACTATGTTCCCTAAACGGAACCAAATGAGGATGCGAGTAGGTGGCACTGTAGTTTTCTTGTGGGACTGTCTAGCAGACTTGACGCCCTTCAAAATTTCCTTCTTCAAGCAAGGGGAAATTGCATCGCTCACTCGTTTAAGCAACTTGCTAACTGAACATCCCTTCTTGGTAGCAAGCCTTCTAAAAACTGCACTAACTCTAGTGATAGGAGTTAGCATCTTTCTCTCCTCATCGTGCCCTTGAAGTGACGGTAATGCGGCAACGATTCTCTGGATACTCTCGTATCCATCAGTAACCGTCAGAGGATGGAATCTACTCCCTCGTAGGAGTGAATAAATTTCTGGTAACACTTCTTAATCTTTATGAGGCTCCTCCTTAACAAGTGTCTCCTTGGGAGCCTGGGCTTTAATGACCCTTTGAACTTTGCTGTTATGGTTCCTCCGCTGAGTTCGGGTCAGCGGTACAGTCCTCGAACTTGATTCGATTTCAAACACAGGTGGTGGGATAGTTAATCCCTCAGTTGGATCCTCAATAATCATTACTTTTTCCCCTTAACAGCAGCAGAGCTAGCAGGTTTGGCGGGTACCTTGACAACAGTAGTTTTAGACTTCTTGCAGGAAAGGAAATCTTAAAGGCAGTTCAGGCTGAATTCTGCAGATGGTTCTTGTATTTCCAGAGCAGCAATCTTCATCACTTCAAATGGGGCTTTCCTGAGGATGACCTCGAGATCTTCAAATCCAGCTTCGAATTTGATGGTAGGAGCAAGGTTGCAGGCTTTATGACTCGTTGGCAGGTTGGAGGAAAAGGTCAGCGATGGGTAGGTCATTGCAGCAGGCTTAAAAATAGAAAGTTTCAGGGTTAGCTATATGGCCAAAAACCTCGTAATTTTTAGTGTAAGCACTGAAAGTAGAGGTTAATATGTAGACCGGGCAGGTCTTAATTTATGGATATTTTAAAATCTTGTTTAAGAAAAAGTGTAAAATTTAATCAGTATAAGAAAATTTCAAAGCGCGTGCAGCACAACACAATTTTGTTTAATTTGTAGAATAGCAAATCAAATTTGAAAGGGAGATATGAAGTATTTTAGGACCCAGTGCCAGACCTATTGAGTGGCAGACAACGCCCAGGTGGAACTAGTCCACCGACACACCTATTGAGGGTCCGACCCCACAAGACAATTTAAAGAGTCCTTAATGGCCTTCTGAACCCCGCTGTTCAAAGATGGTTGAACAGCTAGTCCTGAAGTCCAAGGAGTTGGTTGTACCTTCCAAAGAACGAAATGAGTAAAGTATTCCAACAGAAGAAGGGTAATTTGGTCCAAGAGGGACATGGATATATTACCGATGGTGTGAAGATAATATTTCTTGATTTGTATGGAGAGAAAATCTTGTCCCTAGTGGAGTCGCCAGAAGATTTCGGTGCAATTTTTGGTTGGAGTTGCCCGTAAGAAGCTGTCGGTCACCGGAATCAAAATTTCGTAGCCTCGCTTTGGAAGGATGTTTAATTTATGTATATATATTTAGTTTTAGAAAAATATCAAATCAAACTGACCCCATATTTTTCATAGTTTAAATGAAAGAGCGTTGTACCTCAAACCCTCTGTCTATCCCGAAGGATAAACAAAAGAATTGAGGATGAGGCTTGATCAAATAAACTAAGAAATATATGGCATTCGTTTTGTCTGCAAAACCTTTATATTTGCCGACAAGTTCCCCTATTTAATATAAAGAATTAAATAGGGTTTATATTAAGCTGGGTTCGACCATGCTTCCTATAAGGGCAAGCTCTTATAGTTAATTACATTTTAAATGACCAAAGTCACCTAAGATGACTCTCAATAAAAATCAGGAAATATTATCTTCAAGGAGTTTCAAAGGGTAGGAATTTTCAATGAGATCGGACGTAGAGGTGTGAAAGGAGATTAGTTCAAATCTAGAACATTTTGTTGTATATTCCAGAGGAGGAAGAACTAGGGGATGTCATGGATCTAGAGGAGAACCCTAGTGACTTTCCAAGCTATCCTAATGTTTGGCTTCAGTTTTGAAGAGAAATATTTAAGTGTTTTATCCTGCCAATT
>NEWO01000221.1:891878-903087 GCA_003013225.1 Phalaenopsis aphrodite
ATGATTTTTGAACCAATTTAGGTATTTTGGGTAAATTTGGGAATTTTGGCCAAATTTGGGGTCCCAAAGGTATCTAGGTAATTTGGGGAAATTTAGGGGCAAAAGGCTAAATTGCGTGTCTTTGTAGAGTTGAGGTACCAACCACTATCAATAAGTCATGGACCAATGGAAACCTCATTTTGGGTCCTCTATGTAGTGGTCTTAGCCCAACCCTATCCCATGGCTAATGGGTTTAGGGGACCACCTACAGGAGTCTCCCAAAAGTATCAAGGGACTAAAGGGTAGTGAGTAATTGTGAGTGCAAATGATTGCAAGTGAGTGTCTTAGCCCTCGACCAACACCCAGGGTCAACCCTAAGGTCCAGCAGTTATAAGGGTGACTCATCTTGAGTTTTTCCCATAGTGACCCCACCTACTAAGTGCTAGAGGTTCCAATATGTAGAACATCGAGTTGAGTAGAGGAAAGTGTAAAATTTCTAATGGTGAGGGTTCCATGTCTAGTTTTCTAAGAATATTCAATAGGAAAGTCCTATGGCTAGAACATAGGCTACTAATCAGAAAAAACTAAACCTCAACCAAAAGTGAGGTCAACACTAAGATAATACCAACTTGGTTCTTACAAGTTCTCACAACAAATTTTAATATCTGGATTGGTCAAATCAAGAAGTAAATGGCGTGCATGAATTTAAATCATCACAACTTCTTCCAACATTAAAGATCAATACTCTCCACAACTTCCATCCAACACTTAATTACTTATCATTTTAAGAAGAAATATAAAGAAAACTACTTAGATGTAATGGAGAAAACAAAACCAAACTTTAGTTTAAAAGTAGAAATAATTTTCAAACCAACAACAAGTCTCAATTAAAACCAAAAGTAGTATAAAACAAAAGATAAAAACTTATCTCAAGTCCTCCACCAAACTCTTGAAGTTCCTTTGAATCTCCTCTTTTGCAACACTTTCAATTGGAAACTAAAATAAAAAAAAAGATAAAATATGTTGTACCTGAAAATCTCTCCAACTAACTCCCCAATTTTTTAACTTTCAAAACTTTCCTAGAACTTTCAGGACCTCTTTCAATGTCCCAATCTTCCTTCTTTTATAATTCTCCAAAATGTGCCTTGGTATCATATCAAAATGTGTCTTAATTCAATGTATTTCCTTAAGAGATGCATCCTTTCACAATAGTTTTTGTCCATGGTGGTTGTAACAAACTATTAAGCCAATAAGAGCCTCAAAAACCTCTTCAAAATTCACAAAAAATTGAATTTACTCATCCAATAACTGCCACTGGCGCTTAAGCGCGGGTCGTCTGGCTCTTAGGCACGGCCATCAGTATTTATCCGGAGCTTAAGCGCCGGATCTAGCGCTTAGGCGCCAAAATACTTTTGCACATTTTTCATCTATTTGCTCCAAATTTGATCATTCTTCACTACTTTAAGCATTTTTCACCTTTTTACCTGTACCTGAAAGAAAAACACAAAAATATCTTCCATTAAAGTGCAATATCTCAAAAATACATATAAAAATAAGTCTAAGAATACTATATTTTAGGCGTATCAACATCTGAAAGTGTTGGTTGCATCATAAAATATTGCAATTAATTAACTTTTAAAATTAAGGTAACCTTGTGAGAGCATGTAATGCCTAAGCTTTTGGGTGGCAAAAATTAAAGCTAGACAATGCTACTCAATAGGCGGATACTTTACCTCCGTCGGCATTAGACATCAACTTAAGTAGTAGAGTGCATTTTTCTTACCCTCGTCATTGACCTGAGGTTACAAGGCTCCAATAGAGTCATCAAAGGCTGCGATATAAAGTATCAAATGTTTTCTTGGGATAGGGGCTGCCAACACAAAAAGTGTCATTAAGTATTGTTTGACATCCTAAAAGTTCATTTCTCTTTCCAAATGAATTTGACATTCTTATAAAGGTTGGTTAGGGCTGCTCCTTAGTCCCAAGATTGATCTCTTTTAATTCATCCATTGTTGACTTAATTTCTTCTTCAAATTTCAGTGGGTCATCACCTATTAACTAGTCTTGAGAGTCGTCCTCTACATCAAGGCAATCCCCTTCCAATCAGTTAGTAACAACCGTGCAAAATTCAAAGTCATCGACTGGTCCTACAGTACCAAATCTGAGACGTTCGTTCTTGTTAGGAATTGAACTTTTAACATTCCTCAATTTTTCAAAAAGCTGTAGCTTACCCTTTAACATTAATTTTGGAACATATCCCTATTTAATTAACTTTTGTACACAAGGAGAAAATTAACCAAAAGGTGATTCCATTAATTCATTAAAATCCTCTTCTAAATTTACATGATTTTCAGAATTAGTAGAAACAGAAGCATGGTAAAACATAATCAACTTTCAACCAATGCTACAAACTTCCTTAACTTTAAACTCTTAACCTTTTAAGGATGGATTAGAGTAAGGGTCACATAGTGGTTGATCCGATCATACATCATCTCATATTTACTTTTCTCTACGTCTTTCAAGGATATCTCGTACTATGATTTCTTTTATTTTATCATCATCATTTAGAGCTTTTTTCATCATCAATGTTGATGGTTGGCTTAGTTCATCTAGTAATTGTTTTGCTTTTCCTCTTCCGCGTCCCCGGCTTCAACCTCGGGTGCACGAACAAAAAAAACCCCCACCAACTTGTTGGATAAGACTGGTGGAAGATTACTGAAGCAATTTTGAATGGCTTTGCTCTTGTGGTTTCTTTAACAAACAAACTTTATCTGAGGATGTGCTGGCTAACTGAGCTAAAAAAATCTTTAGGTCTAGCAAGGCCGTAACGAGAGACTCTCTCATCTCCTTTGATAAGATTAGAGCGTCGTAAATGCTTAGTTTGGTCGGCAACCTCCTAAGATAAGCTAGCACGTTATAATTTAATTTATATAATCCATCAATCTTCACTTTGTTATATGGTTCTTCTACTAGCGGAGGTGGAGGTAGCTCTTCTTGAGTAACTATTTATGTTCTTTTATCCACTAGAGTTGATTTCGAGGGAAACACTTTCCTACACCTTAGATTTATGTCTATGATTTCTTCTTCCTGGGATGCTGTAGTTAAGACTTTTGGCATCTCTTCTTTATGAGAAAGATCTAAATTGATGGCAAGCTGTGTACCATGGCACTCAAAGACTGACTCCTCACTCCCGGTGCTATCGTAATTGGTAGCATTGATATCTTCTTCATCTTGGTTAGCGGGCTCATCGGACTCAAGTACGATTTAAGGATCAGTTTGGGAATTGAGATCGAAGTTAGATTGAGCGATATCAGTTATGTTATCAGTAGAAAAAGTTATAACATAGCCAAAATTATAATCATTATATTCATAATACCCTAGTGGAGCAAAAAGATAATCATGCATGGTCAGGGGTTCAAGGATTTTCTTCCCCAAATCCGAGACAACCAATCAAACAAAGGCAGCCCCTATCCTACCCCCTGCGCTATCGGTCTTTGTGGTGGCCCGCTTTAGAAGTTTCCTATAAGAATTTGTCAGTCACGGGAATCAAAATCTTATCGCCCGCTTTAGAAGCACGTTCAATTTACATATTTATATATAGTTTAGAAAAATATGAAAATACACTGACCCCATATTTTCCATAGTTTAAGGGAAAGAGTGTTATATTTCAAACCCTGTATCTATCCTAAAGGATAAACACAAGACTTAAGGATGAGGCTTGCTTAAATAAACTAAGAAATATATGACAACGGTTTGGTCTGCAAAACCGTTTTATTTGTCGACAATTTTCCCTATCTAATATGAAGAGTTAAATAGGGTTTATATTAAGTTGGGTTCGTGCAAGCTTCCTATAAGGGCAAGCTCCTATAGTTAACTACATCTTAGATAAGTGAAATAACCTAAGATCGACCTTAAAAAAATCAGGAAATATTATCTTCAAGGAGGTCAAAGGATATGACTTTTCAATGATATCAGACAAAGGTGTTAATTGAGATTGGCTCAAATTTCCAACATTTTTTTTTGAAATATAATGGAAAAAGAACTAGGGGATGTCAAAGATCTTGAGGAGAACCTTGGTGACTTCCTGATCTATCTTATTGTTTGGCTTCAGTTTTGAGGAGAAATATTTAAGTGTTTCATCCTATCAATTTTATTTAATGAGGGATTACATTCGTGAGAAACGATCGCATAAATAGCCTGGAAGATGTAAGAATTCATGTCATGACAAATGACAACCTTGGAATCCTAAGACGAGTTAGGGCATAGATTGTACAATAGAGCTGTACAAAAGCCCAAAGATAAGGTGAGGATTTATGTTTCATATGCAAAAAACCTTGAAATCTTATGGCTTGTTATTTAATTCTAAATAAGGGAATGGTTTAGTTGGGGAAGACAGGTTTTGCTGTTGAAGATGGTTGTACTACCCATCATGCTAGCTCCAAGCTCCTTGTCGTGATGAGTTTAAGTTTTCTATGATGTCAGGTTATGATGTAAAATCAGGTGGCCCAACGGTCGTAGTTCTTGAATTGTTATGGGGTATGTTAAAGTTGATTAGAGTCACACCAGTTAGGATCTTATGGTTCTCTCGTTCTGCCACCACTATTTTCTATTGGATTCATTTAGTCCAAACGAATTTGTTAAACTCAACTTAATGAGTTATGTACGTTCATATAAACCGTGCAAAGCCTCGTTAGGAACCATAGGTAACCTCCTCCGAGGGATTCCCGAGATATTTTAATTAAGTTTTAGTTGTAGTTTTTATGATGTTTGTGATTAAATTTTGAGGAGTTTTATATTTGGAATGTTGTGGAGGTGATTTTTTATCTTAGTTGATTTTAATTTTGGCTTTGAGTTTTGGTTTTGTGGCTATCCTAACAGTTTTGTTTTTCATGCAGGATGACATTGTTGTTTAGCATGCAAGCTTTATAAGCATAAAAAGTACAGTATTGAAGTATAAGAAAGATGACACTGTAAACTATAAAAAGCATACCTGGTAAGTCTTCTTGTTCCACCACTTGAAACTCAAAAAGCATGTGAGAGCATTTTATATAAAGCGAAAAAGTAAGGCAACCCTAGGTCATATCTTGGTGGGTCCCTATTAATTTGATTAAGGATGATTTTTTTTGTTAACCAAAACATATTAAGTTTAGTAGACCTCTAAGGTATCCAACAGATCTGGAAAAAGAAGCAGGTCCATGCTTCCCTCTCACTACCTGGTGAAAAGTCTCGAGCTCCTTTTAAACTTATTATGTTGCCTAATAACCCATCCTATGAATACCTTTAATGTTCAATGAACATTGATGTTTCAATTATCCCTATGAGTAGGGTAATTATCACTTATAATTTAATTTGAGGATTATGTGAGTGAAGACCCTTAAAGGGGCAAGTTAATGTTGTCAAGACATTTGGCCAACTTTTTAATTTGGGCTTGTAATGTTTTAAAGATGTTCAATTTTTAATTATGCTCACTTTTCTAAACCTCATTTAATTAAATTTGATTTAGCCTAGGTCACTACTAAGCCATTTAGACTTTTGATAGACGTCTTAGTTATATTTTCAAAGAGATTGAATTTTAAGTGATGATGATTCATTTTTTGAAATTCATTTGAACATCAAAAAAAGGTGTTAAATTAGTGAGTTATCAACACCCAAAATCATACCCCTAAGTCTAGGATCATTTAATTGACTAGACTTTCAAATTTTAATAATTTAATGAAATTACAAATTTATCATTTAATTGAATGAAGTGAGATTGTTTTCTACCAATTAATCCCTTGTGTTTCAATCATCCAAATATTTTGATTAGGAACAAAGGTTACTTATTTCTCCATTTGACTTAAGCCTAAATGTTAATTAAGAACAAATTTCCAAAATTACACTTTTGCACCTAAGGCTCTAGTACCTCATAATTCATCAAAATTAATTCAAATGACTTTGGAATTTTCATCCCACCTCACTCATGGGTCAATTAAGACATCAGAGGAGAAAACGTGATTTTTCAAATTTTAATTTAATTTATATATTTATTTATATGCAAGAAATAGGAGTTTTTAAAGAAAATTTCTAACTTGACCAAGTTAAGGCCTTATCACTTGAAATTTTTAGTGGATGTAAACATAGACTAGAGATTTCATGGTGAAATTTTGATTTTATGGTTCTATTTTAATTATTAAGGCCTTATCACTTGAAAATTTCAAGTTAAGGCCTTATCACTTGAAAATTTCAAGTTAAGGCCTTATCACTTGGGCAAAATTTCATGATTTTATGGTTCTATTTTAATTATTAGAATTATTCCAAGTTCTTGAGTATTTATTAATTATAAAATATTTTAAATATGGAAAATTAAGTTTCACAATTTTAATAAATCTCGCTATGGTCAACCAACCCAAAGAAACAAATTTCACCTTTTTTTTTTGTTTGAATTGTTAGAATTATTTTAGTGAAAATCCATTTTTAGCCTTTAAAAATTATTTTAAGCTTCAAAATTCAATATCTTCACTTAGAAAATTAGAAATAATATTCCAATTGTTCTTAAGTTCTTAGGAAATAATTTAGAACATTTGCATGAATTTTATTATTTTTTTTATTTTTGTCATTTTTTAATTATTTTAATATTAAGGAAAGGCTTAAAAATGAAATTTTTATTTTAATTACAAATTTACTTTTAGAAAATTCCTCTAATCACAGAGAACTCCCAAAACCAATTTTTATAATTTATTAGTTATATTTTAATTTTTAAAAATCATTTTAGTGTTAAAAATGGCATTTAACTTAGAAAATCATTTTGAGTTATCCCATAAGCTCCAAATTATTTCAATTTTTATGGGGAGTTCTCTAAACTCCAAATTATGGTGGAGATTAAAAATTAGGTCATTTAGATGTTTGTGTTTCCCAAATTTAATTTTATTTGCATTTTAGGGTTTGTCCAAATTAGGTGTATTCTTAATGACTTCAATCATGAAACATTTTCTAAAGGTTTCTCTGGCCATAATAAATCTTCCAAAATTATCTTGGAATTTTTTAAGCAATATGCTAATTATTATGATTAATTTATGCAAATAATAGACATAAACTTGAAAAATATGGATCTCTGTCTAGAGATCTCCTCTAACTTTGGAAAAATCATAGAATGTTCCCTAGGATAGAGGCAACAACATGCCAAAGCTTCAAGTCATGGTGAAATGTCTACATGCATGGAGATCTAAAAGACTCTAAATAGTTTTTAATTAATTAAAAATTAAATATGCATCACATAAACATTAAATTATTTTCAGATTGTTCTCCTCTATTCACCGAGCAAGAGGGTATTTTTATTTTATTTTTGTGATTTTTTTATACCAAGATAAGGAATTTTGAAGTTCAGGATCATTTTCTGATTTATTTAATTCCCTATTTATCTACTTAAACGTTTGGCGCCACCTCATCCTAGGCGTCTCTGAAGCTCCACGCGTCGTCTTTTGGTTCGGTGTCGCCATCCAACTTGGCAACCACGCGTCCTGCGGTTCACGCACTGAAAGTTCATCCAGCCATATCTCATTCGTTGATGAGATAAACATGTGATCGGACGGCTCCCCGTCATCGTCCTCAAATAGGCTAACCCGTGACTTTTAACACTAAAACCCTAAGATCTCACTCATTTCTCCACCAAATGACTTTGCGTTTGATTCTACGGACTCGTCAAGTGTGGTGAACATATCCATACAGTAAACATGCCTTTAAACTAACCCTAATCAAATGGAGAATCAAAATAGGCTACCTTTGCTCTGAGAAGGGAAGCTTCAATCAGAGGTGCTCGTAACGTTCGTGGAGGTCCAAGGAGGTTAAGGATTGAGCCTCGGGTCATGTTGAAACGTCTAGACCTGAATTCAATCTAGACTGGATTTGGGTGCTCATCTTGAGCTATCTAAGAGGCTCTGTATGAGGGGGATTTTATAGAGATTTGTATTAGTTCAATGTGTGAGTTTAATTTTGATTTCGCATAGTGTGGAGGTGTGGTGATGAATGTCCTATCTTTGACAAGGATTTGAGCTCCAAAATTGAACTCTGACAAGGCGAATTAAGGCAATGGAGTGGTTGGATTGCACTATCGAGGTCTCAAGGAAGCTGAGGGAGTAATTTCAGAGGTTGTCCTTAAGAAATTTTTCAGCACACCTTCATGGCCATGGAGGTGGAGCTTTTATAAAAATGGCTTAAGGTGGCTCTGTGGGCCAATTGAGAGGTGTAAAATGATGCTTATGTGGAGGGTGGAGAAGCTCTAAATTTAAAATGAGATGAGGTGGTCTCTAGGTTTGAATTGGGTTTGTATTTTTTATGGTGGCTCACGGTTTTGGCTCCTTCAGTGACTAGACTGGCCGGCAAGGCTAGGGTAGGTGGCCAGAAGGTCAGGTGAGCTAGAGGAATCTGTCACAATAATTTATTTGGGCAGGTGTTTAGTTTTGGCAAAAATCCCTTAAGCTTAAGCAATTTTGGAAATAAATCCCTTGATTTGGGGATCCTTTGGTCCATGGCTCATTTGGGTCGTTTCATGGGGTTTAACCTAGTCAAAATGGTCCAAAATTTAGCTTTTGTGGCTTTACCTTGACCAATTTTGTATGGCTAGGTCAATTTTGGTGCTTGGATCTAATATGGGTCCAAATGACCAAAGCTTAGGTTTGGGTTAGGCTAGCCATGACTTTGAGCCCAATTGATTAATCAACATTTTGTAGATGATTGTAATTAACATTTTGGGTGAAGGATTCAAGTAGTTTTGAGATCCATTAGAAGCTCAACTTGAAGAATTTTGAGATTTTGGTCAATTTGTGCGTGTTGGACTAGACTTGGGCTTAGGTTAAGCTAGGATTGGAACTTAGCTCAGTTTAATGATTCAAATGATCAAGGGAGATGTTATGAATATTTTTCATGAAGGAATGGAGTGGAAATTTTTGGGCTAAGGCAATCAATTTGGTGGATGTTTGAGACATGGCCAATTTAGGGAAAAATTGGGGATTTTTGGATTTGGGTTGAAATTAAATGAAAGTGAGGCTTCACCAAGGCCAATTAAAGTTCAATTTTGATTTTTAGGAGTGTTATGAAGAGTTAAGGATACAAATTTAGACCAATAGAGTAGGTCATGAAGTTCAATTGGGTGGAACCAAGTCATAAGGCCGAAAGCATGGGCTAATTGAGCTTGGATTTGATTTATATTGGTCATATGAAAGGTGAATTTGAGTTTAGAATTGAAATTGAGGGAAATTGGGACCAAATTGATGGACATTTGAAGTGAATTTAAGGAAATTCGACCTTTAAATGCAATTTGGGGGTTTTCGTCAAATTTGGTCATGTGGTAGTTAAGAAAAATGAAATTGGTAATATTTGAAATGTTTTAGGAATTTTTAGATTTTCTACAAATTTTGAAATTTTTGGCTAAGGAGGGGCATTTTCGAAATTTTGCAATTTCTTGGTGATTTTGGGTAATTTAAATGCTTTCAAAAGGTTTGAAATGATTTTTGAATAAATTTGGGTATTTTGGGTAAATTTGAGAATTTTAGCCAAATTTAGGGTTTCAATTGTAATTTGGGGGAGTTCAGAGGCAAAAAGGCCAAGTTTAGTATTGGGGTGCCAATCACCATAAATGAGCTATGGACCAATGGAAATCCCATTTGGGTCCTCTATGTACTGGTCTTAGTTAAACCCTAGCCTAGGGCCAGTGGGTTTAGGGGAGCATCTACATGAGTCTCCCAAAGGATTAAGGGATCAAAGTCAAGAAATTTTGGGTTTGTATTTATGAGTGATTATGAGTGAGGCGAGTACCTTAGGTTTATACCAACACCTAAGGTCAACCCTAAGGTCAAGAAGACCAATGGGAACTCTCCTTGGGCTCCCCCATAATGACCCCACCAACTAAGTGCTAGAGGTTAGGACCACTATGTGGAACCTCAAGTTGAGTAAGGAGGAGTTTGGAATTTCTAATTGTAAGGATTCCTTTTCTAGTTTTCTAGGAATAGTCAACAGGAAAGTCATATGGCTAGACCCTAGGCTACTAAAGAGGAAAAACTAGACCTCAACCAAAACTGAGGTCAACAAATGGACCCCCAATAGGGGTGGTGTTTTAGGCAAGCACACAGCGCATATTGGCATTGACCGACATGATCAACAAAACCAATGCAGAGTCCTAAGTCAACATACTTAGAAAGAGGTGTAGAATTGTGTGTGTTATTTGTTTCCGCTGGGGAATTAGCATATGAATATTTGATCAATGTCAAGAAGTAGGGACTCTCACAAGGGATTGGAGAGCTGGATTTGAGTTATCAGATTTCATGTGTTCATAGAGGATGGGAATCAGAATGTAAGTGCTGACCTCGAAGTGACAGTTGAAGTTTAGGTATTATTTTCAGAAAAGGGTCAGAAGTTAACGATCGGCCTTGAAAGGAGAGGAATTAGAAGTTAAGGACTGATTCCAAAATGAGAATCGAAAGTTAAGGATAAATTTCAAAAGAGAATCAAAAGTTAAGGATCGACCTTAAAAAAAAGACAGGAACCAAAAGTTAAGGACTGATTCTAAAATGAGAATTAAAAGTTAATGATCAATCTCAAGAGAGAGTCTGAAGTTAAGGACTGACCTTAAAGGGAAAAGAATCAGAACTTAAGGGCTGATTACAAAATTAAAATTGAAATTTAATGATCAATCTCAAGAGAGAGAGTCGAAAGTTAAGGACCGACCTCAAAAAGAAAGGAATCAAAAGTTAAGTACTGATTCTAAAATGAGAATTGAAGGTTAAGGATCAATCTCAAAAGTGAGTTGGAAGTTAAGAACCTACCTCAAAAAAAGTGAATCAGAAGTTGAGGACTGATTCTAAAATAAGAATTGAAATTTAATGATCAATCTCAAAAGAGAGTCGGAAGTTAAGGACTGACCTCGAAAATAAAGGAATAAGAAATTAAGGATTGATTCCAAAATGAGAATTGAAAATTAAGGATCAATCTCAAAAGATAGTCGGAAGTTAAGGACTGACCTCAAAAAGAGTGAATCAGAAGTTAAGGACTGTTCTAAAATGAGAATTTAAGTTAAGGATCAATCTCAAAAGAGAGTTGGAAGTTAAGGACCAACCTCAAAAAGAGTGATTTAGAAGTTAAGAACTAATTCTAAATGAAAATTGAAAGTTAAGGATCAATCTCAAAAGAGATTCGTAAGTTAGGGATCGACCTCGAAAAGAAAGGAATCAGAAGTTAAGGATTGATTCCAAAATGAGAA
>NEWO01000221.1:965075-975378 GCA_003013225.1 Phalaenopsis aphrodite
GTATTCAAGGTGTTTGACATAAGTTTTGATCAATTTTAGTTATTTTGGCAAAATTTGAAAATTTTGACCAAATTTGGATCCCAAGGGCAGTTAGGTAATTTGGAGGTGCCTAGGGGCAAAAGATCCAAGATGAGCATTTCAAGTAGAATTGAATAAGTATTCATTCTAAATGAACCATGAATCAATGAAATCCCTATCTTGGGTCCTTATGGATTGATCTTAATTAATGTATTGTGAAGATATAGTAAGAGTATAATGTATTTTAGCTTTAAATCAACACCCAGCGTCAATCCTAAGGCCAAGTAACCCTATAAAAACTCTTCTTGAGCTTTCCCATAATGATCTTACCTTCTAAACATTAGAGGTTAGGACCAATATGTGGAATTTCAAGTTGAGCAAAGAGAAGAATTTTGAATTTCTAATGGTGAGGATACCTTTTCTAGTTTTCTAAGACTAGTCAATAGGAAAGTCCTATGGCTAAACCTAAGCTACTAAAGAAGTTTTCTAGACCTCAACCAAAAGTGAGGTCAACAAATCCACATTGGACCCATGCACTAAAATTAGCCTAACCACCTCAAAGTCACCAAATTAATGACTCCACAGCCATTAGTTGGACCTTAGTGACCAAGCTAAACCCCATAAAACCACCTAAGCTAAGTCATAGACCAAAGGTCTCCTAAATCAAGGGATTTATGATTCCATATTTGCTTAAGCCTTGGATATTTTTGCTAAAACTAAACCTCAATTCATTTAATTTCTTTGACATATTCCCCTGGCTCACCTGACCACCTAGCCACCTCCCTTGGCCTGGCCGAAAAACACTAAAACTGTGAGCCACCCCCATAGAATCAAACCCATTTCAAACCTAGAGGCCACCTCATCCAAATCAATGGTTAGAGCCTCTCTACCCTCCACCTAAGCATCACATTGCACCCCCTAATTAGCCATGACAACCACCCTTAAACCAATTTTTATAAAAGCTCCCCTCCACGACCATGGAGGGAGAGTAAAAATTTTCCTTAAGAGAGCCCTCCAAATTGCTCATAGAGACTCTTTGAGACCTCCTCAGCTCAAGCCAACCACTTTCCCCCACTGATTCCCATTGTAGAAGCTCAATTTTGAGCTCAAACTTCTGCCTAAAACCAAGATAGAGCTCAATACACCTCCACAGTCCACCAAAATCAAATTAAACTTACCCACACCTTCACCACAGTGAAAGAAGGAGAAGCCCCATCATATACCCCTTCCATAGAGACCCTAACATAGCTCTAGACCAACACCAGAAATCGAGCTTGGTTGAACTCATACCTAGTCCTTTCACCATAGTAAGACGCTTAATCCCTAGCCTCCTTGGACCCTAACGAACATGTCGAGCACCTCTGATTGAAGCTTCCCTTCTTAGAGAAAAGGTATTGAACTCCCTCTTTTCTCGAGCCTATTTTGATTCTCTATTTGATTAGGCTTAATTTCATGGAATCTTAAACATATAGATATGTTCCTGTAGTCTAGAAGAGCATTTTAAAAAAAAAATTCATTCAATTTGGTTGAGAAATGAGGGAGATATTAAGTCTTGAAGATGGAAGGTTCTCGGGCTAGGCCATTAGGGACGATGATGGAGAGCCGTCAGATCACGCATTTATCTCATTAACGGACGAGATCAAGTCGAACAGCGCTCCCTTACATGAACTGCGGGCCTAGTCACTGCTAAGGTGGATGACGATGTCAAATAGGAGTGCACCGTGTGGAGCTTCAGAGCCGCCGTTGGTTGATATGATGTCGCGCATTTAATAGATGAATAGGGATTTAAATAATTTAGAAAATGCTCCCTAACTTCAAAAATTCATATCTTGGTGTAGAAAAATCATTAAAATAAAATAAAAATACCCTCTTGCTCAGTGAATAGAGTAGAACAATGTGGAAATTATTTAAAGTCCATTTAATGCATGTTTTATTTTTAATTAATTAAATACTATTTTGAGTCTTTTGATTCTCCATGCATGTAGATATTTCACCATGACTTGAAATTTTAGCATGTTGTTACATCTATCTTAGGGAATATTTCTTGATTTTTTTCAAAGTTAGAGGAGATTTCTACACAAAGATCCATATTTTTTTAAAGTTTATGTCTATTATTTGCATAAATTAATCATAATAATTATCATGTTGCTTATAAAATTTTAAGAAAATTTTGGAAGGTTTACTTTGACCAGAGAATCCTTTGAAAAATATTTCGTTGGTTAAGTCATTAAGAATACAACTAATTTCCACCAACCCTAAAACACAAATAAATTTAATTTTGAGTAACAAAAACATATAAATGACTTGATTTTTAATTTCCAATAAGATTCAAAGTTCATAGAACTCCCCATAAAAATTTCAAAATATTTGGAGCTCATTTAATAACTCAAATTGATTTTCCAAGTTAAATGACATTTTTGCTAAAATGATTTTTAATAATTAAAATATAACTCAAAAATCTATAAAAATTAGTTTTTTGTGTTCTATGTGATTAGAAAATTTTTTTTAAAATAAATTTGAAATTAAAACAAAAATTCCATTTTCAAGCCAAATTTTAATATTTAAATAATTAAAAAATGATAAAAATCACAAAAATAATAAAATTCATGAAAATGTTCTAAATTATTTCCTAAGCACTTAAGAACAATTAGAATATTTTCCCTAATTTTCTAAATGAAGATATTGAGTTTTAAAGCTTAAAATAATTTTTAAAGGCTAAAAATGGATTTTCACTAAAATAATTCCAATAATTCAAATAAAAATTATAAAAAAGTTAAATTTATTTTTTGTGTCCCTTGACATTAGAGAGATTTAACAAAAATATAAAACTTAATTTTACAAACATAAATTATTTTATAGTTAATAAATACTCCAGAACTTAAAATAATTCTTAAAATTCAAATATAATTTAATAAATCATGAAATTCTGTCCCAATGCTTCTCTAGTCTAAGTCTACCTCCAATAAAACTTTCAAGGGATTAGGCTTTGCCTTGGTCAAGTTATAAAATTTTCTTTGAAAAATCTTAGTTTTTGCATTAAAATAACTATGTAAATTAAATTAAATTTTGTAAAATCATATTTTCTCCTCTGATGTCTTAATTGACCCATTAGTGAGGTGGGATAAAAATTTCAAAGTCATTTGAATTAAATTTGACAAATTATGAAATGATAGGACCTTAGGAGCATAAGTGTAATTTTAGAAGTTTAGTCTTAATTAACATTTAGGCTTAGGTCAAAGAGAAAAAAGGGTAACCTTTGATTTTAAATAATTCATTTAGATGATTGAAACCAAAAGAGGATTATTGGTAGAAACCAATCTCACTTTTGTTAATTAAAAGATAAATTTGTATTTATTAAAATTTGGAAATTTAGTCAAATAAATGATCCTAAACTCAGGGGTATAGTTTTAGGTGTTAATAACTCACCAATTTAACACTCCTATTTGATGTTCAAATGACTTTCAAAAATGAATCATCATCACTTAAAATTTTAATCTCTTTCAAAATAACTAAGACATTCACCAAAACCTTAAGGGCTTAGTAGTGACCTAAGCTAAATCAAATTTGGCTAAGTGAGGATTAGAAAAGTGAACATAATTAAAATTAAACATCTTTAAAGGAATACAAGTCCAATTTAAAGTTGGCTAAATGTATTTGATAGCACTAACTTGCCTCTTTAAGTGTTTCTACCCACATAATTTGTAAATTAAATCACAACTCATGATTACCCTACTCTTAGGGATAATTGAAACATCAATGTTCACTGAGCATTAAAGGTATTTATAGGATGTATTATTAAGAAACATAAGTTTAAATGAGTTCGAGACTTTTCACCAGGCAGTGAGAGGGAAGCATGGACCTGCTTCTTCCTCTAGACCTGTTGGATACTTGAGAGGTCTACTAAACTTAATATGTTTTGCTTAACAAAAATCATCCTTAATCAAACTAATATGGACCCACCAAGATATGACCTAGATTTAGGTAGGTCGCCAAAACTTTACTTTTCTGCTTCATGATCCTTGATCTTAATGATTATGCACAATATAACAATAGTTCTGATGGTATTTTTCACTTATATTTCCTTATTTTGCAAGAAAACCAAAAAATCCTGACAAAAAATAAGAATTTATCTTTTTAATTTATATATATTTATATTAGGATACTACACAAGTATACGTATCGTTATCAAGTAATATAGGACTTTTTGATTAAGACTTGAATATCGAACCAATAGGGAAGATTATGTAATATGCACTTTTTAGAATGTTTTTTCTATTTTTAAAAAGATAATTACTTAAACTAAAAACAATTTTTGCAGGAATTTAAAATTTAAATATTTTTGGTATTTTTGATATTTTAATGAAACAATAAAAAGATAACTAAAGTTTTTGTAGAAGAAAAGTACTTAATATGAAAATTGTGCTGTGTCAAATAGGAGCAATAATATTATTTACCCTTACTAGAGATGCTATAAAGAACATTGGCTGATTTAAAGTTTGAATAGTTTTGAAGACCGGCTAGGCAGGGAAGATACTAGCTCTCACTATAGAGTTCCCTCGATTCCCTCCACCTGGGGGCTAACATTCTTGTATCAGAACCTAAAATAATAAACCATGTTGGGGGCTTTAACTTATCAATTTAAAGTCCTCTAACTCTACAACCATCAAAGAATATTTCCTTATTTATTTGCACTCAATCACATGAACTACAATCTCATTCATACAACTTCATGTAATTCTTTCCAATTGTTGACTAAGACAATACCAGCTCAATTTTTACATGTTCTCACAACAAATTTTAACATATGGATTGGCTAAATCATGAAGTAAGTGAAGTGCATGGATTTAAATTATCACAATTTCTTCCAACATTAAAGATCAATATTCTCCACAACATCCGTCCCAAACTTAATTAGTTATCATTTTAAGAAGAAAGATAAAGAAAACTACTCAGAATCCATGGAAAAAACAAAACCACACTTTAGTTTAAGAGAAGAAATAATTGTCAAACCAATAATAAGTCTCATTTAAAACCAAAAGTAGTCTAAAACCAAAAGATAAAAAATTATCTCAAGTCCTCCACCAAACTCTTGAAGTTCCTTTGAATCTCTTCTCTTTTACAATCACTCAAAACAAAATATCAAAAAAGGATAAAGTAAATAAAAAGTGGTTCCTGAAAATTTCTCCGAACTAACTCCCCAGAGAAGAACATTCAAAACTTGCCAATATTTTCAAGACTCTTTTCGAAGTACTCTCTTCTTTCTTTTATAGTTTTCCAAGAGGTGCCTTGGGATCTCTTCAAAATGTGTCTTGATTTGATGTATTTGCCCAAGAGACACATCCTTTCATGATAATTTTCGTCCATGGTGATTACAACCACCTATTAAGCCAATATGTGCCTCAAAAACCTCTTCAAAATTTGTGAAAACCAATTTTACTCATTTAGTAACTGCCACTAGCACTTAAGCGCGGGGTCTCGGCGGTTAGGCGCGACCTACTCTGTTTAATCGGTGCTTAAGCACCGGATTTGGCGCTTAGGCGCCAAAACTCTTTTGCACAATTTTTCATATTTTTTCTCCAAATTTGATCATTTTTCACTCATTTAAGAATTTTTTTCATTTTTACTTGTATCTGCAAGAAAAGCACAAAAATACCTTCCATTAAAATGCAATTTCTCAAAAATAAGTATAAAAATGTGTCTAAAAACATTATATTTTGGGTGTTTCAAAATCCCCCAAACTTAAAATGCTACTTGTCCTCAAGTTACACTTCAATCTTTAAAAACCAAATATGTATGGTATGTATATGAGTTTCTTTAGGAGTTACTAAAATTTAGATTTAGAAATATAATAGTCCAATTTAGAAAAAATAATTAGTAAATGAGACCAATTTAAAGTTTGAAAATTTTTAATGTTAAGAACTATGAAAATATGAGTTCCTATCTAATTCAAAAATATTGTAAGTTCTCTAAATTTAGATTTTAGTTCTTTTCTTTTCTCTACTTAAAAAATTTATTAAAAATAATTTTACTTACTATATTATATTTATAAGCTTAAGATTTTATAAAGTTTTATACTTTAAAAAGATCAAATGTAGAACCAATTTTTGATTAGACACTAATCCTCAATCTTCTCCTCCCTTACATTTCTTTTCTTTTTCTTTTCTTTTTCTTTTTCATTTTATTTTTCTTTTTTAGGCAATGATTACTATATCTGGATAGGCCTTTAATGATTTTGAATTCCACTTCTCCTTTCATAAAGTAAAGTCTTGATATAAAACTTTTACTTATAAATATAATAATATTTTTGAAAATCATTTTAATAAAATAAATTTAAGTATTAAAAATAAAAGTCTAATTTGTCTAAATTTTTCAAAAATATAATTTTTTTTACTAAAGATAGTCACTTATATTAATCATTTTCTATCCTAAAAATTTTTAACTTAAAGTTTTTCTTCATTACTTAAAATTTTAACAAAATTTTCTTACTCATTTCTAAAATCAAATTTTACTTCCATAATATAACTTCATATACATAATTAATTTTTCTTTTAAAATAAAATTCACTTGTAGTACATTTGAGAACAAATAAAATTCCAGTTTTGAAAATATTTTTCATTCCCTGAAACTTAAATTTTTAACAGATTAAACAGTTTAACATCAGATAATTATATAACTAGGAAATGAAAATTGAAATAACATGCTAACATAAATTTTTACATCCTAATTATACAAGTAAAAAACTAAAGACAGGAGTAAAATTAATTTTGATCAAATTTTCTAACATTTTATTTTAGTTTAACATGTAGAAATTCAAATAGACTTCTAAACAGTGGGTTTGAAAGCAAACAACACACTAACATGATAAAAGAAAAATGTAGGACATCAGTTTCTGAATTTCAAATTTAAGATCTAAGCTAGTAAGATTTTCTACTTTATAACATATATGAAATTAAGTTATGTTCTGAAGTAACTAAATCACAGTACTAAACACAAAAAAAGTTACTACCCTAAAATTTAAAAATAAAATATTAACTACCACAAACGTCATAATAATAAAAAAACATAAAAGTCCAAAACACAACATAGTCTAAAACAATACACAAATGCAAATGTAGCAAGCTCAGACCACATAGTTCATATCATATTACAATCATAAAATGAATCTCTCAGCTCTACTCTTCATCCTCAGAATCACCGTTGTACCATTTTTCTGCAGGCTCATAATCAGGGTATGGAGGATTTGGAGGAAATTGCACTCCTGGTTCACCTCTAATCAGGCTCTCCAAAGATGAGTGGAATTTTTCTTCATAATCACTCTTCCTTCTATTATAACTATTAGTATGATATGCAAAACACTCTAAATTTTATACCTTATCAGCAGTAAAATTGATATTATCCATCATCTTCTGCAATAACTCATCCTGTGTCTTGGCATCATCTCTAGATGTAGAAGCACGTGAAGTAGATGGTCTAGTTGAAGATGCAACAGAGGTAGATGCAGCAGACGTCTCTAATCTATAGCTCCTAGAAAATCCTCCTCTCCAACTAAAAATTGAATGCTCAGAATAAGTCTTCACATTCACCTTCGTGATGGGCTTTAGAGGTAACATACTTTCTCCCAACTATCATACTTAACTCCAACCTGCTCACATAAAAAAATATCAAGGAAGTGAATCCCATACCTGCAGTAGTAGGAGCTGTAGCAGAACTGATGATAGTATGATAGATTAAAGACCCTATGCTGATGTGCTTTCCCTCCTGAATACAATAATTTAATGCCGCTCTCTCTGGTCACTTCAATGAGATGATTGGTTGGAAGCAAACGAGCAGAAATGAAATAGTGTCTGGCCTTTGAAGGTGCACATAACTTTGAAGTTGGGAAATTTACTCTCCTCTCATTGGTAATCTTCTAAAGTCCTCTCCCACTACTCAAGTATGAAATAATCTCGACTAACTCTGCTTTTTGTAGGACTTTAATTTTCATAAAAGCACAAAGTCTCCGGTGGTAAATGGTAAAACAAGTTGATTACCTCTGGAGTAAAACGTAATAATTTCCCTCAAACCATAACTCGATCATCCTCAGCCTCTGGTAGATTTGCATTCAACTCCCTTACAACTGAATATACAACGATAGCAGAGTAACAACAGAATTGTTCTCACTGTCAGTGGACTATTAGGTCTTCCACTTCTCCACATAGACTCTTAAAACATCGCTCCTAAATCAATTTTTGTGACTGTAGAGCATCACTATATCGATCCTGAGCTTTTGAACTGACAAATTTGCTCAAATCAAGTGGGCTCTTTCCTCTGCTCCTTTTCATTCTTGGTGTCATTCTACAAATTTGATAAATTCCAAAAATAACTTTAAAAATCAAGTTTAAATCACTAAACTAAATTTCCAAAAACACTTACTAAACTTTCAAACAATTTCCATAGATTTTTCTTCACTTTTCACCATGAATAGTAAATTTTCAAAATCTTCCAAATGTGCTTAAAATAAAATCCAAAAGTTTAGCATAGAAGTAAAGTTCTTACCTCAAGGAACTTGGATCTAGCAAATCTCACTTGATTCCACCAAGAAATCTCCAAATTTCACTTGCCCTAGTCCTCAAAATTTCAAACTTGAGTTTGGGAAGACCATAGGAGGCACTAAAAATGGTATTTTCAGACTTAAAATTCACTTTTAACCATTCGCGACCAGGTTTTTGTGAACCAGTGCTTAAGCACGGGTAAGTGGCGCTTAGGCGCCTGCCTTTTTGGTTGGCTCGCGCTTAAGCGCAAGATTTGGCGCTTAGAAGCCAATGCACAATTTTTGAAACTTTTAATTTTAAGTAAAATGCACTATTAGCCTAAGTAAACCCCCCCTAAATGGTCTCATAACACTTAAATGACAATTTTTACTTCCTATAACTCATTTCTCTCTCAAAATTCTCCATAAAAATTAATTTAATTCGAGGCTAAAAATAACACGAATTTTCATAAAAAAACTTATATCAATTCACAAACAAGTACAAACACATTTAACACTTAGTTCTCTCTCCAAATAGTCTTGGATGAGAAAATTTTCTTAAGTACTGTCGGCGTTATTTTGGGTTGGTTTGTGGGGAGTTGCCCGTAAGAAGCTGTCAGCCGCTAGAATCTAAATCTTGCTGCCTACTTTGGAAGGACATTGAAGTATGAAATCAAACTAACCCCATATTTTTTTATAGTTTAAAAATGAAAGAGCACTGTACCTCAAATCTTGTATCTATCCCGAAGGATAAACACAAGAATTGAGGATGAGGCTCGATCAAATAAACTAAGGAAAGTATGATGTTTGTTTGGTCTACGAAACCTTCGTATTTGCCGACAAGTTCCCCTATTTAATATATAGGAATAATATATTAAGCTAGGTTCGGACATGCTTCCTATAAGGGCAAGCCCCAATAGTTAATTACATCTTAAATGACCAAAGTCACCTAAGAAGACTCCCGATAAAAATCAAGAAAAAAAATTATCTTCAAGGAATTTCAAAGGGTAGGACTCTTCAACCAAATCGGACGTAGAGGTGTGAAAGGGGATTGGTTCAAATTTGGAACATTTTATTGTAGAATTCAAAGGACGAAGAACTAGGGGATGTCATGAATCCAGAGGAGAACCTCGGTGACTTCCCAAGCTATCCTAATGTATGGCTTCAATTTTAAAGAGAAATATTTAGGTGCTTCATCCTGCCAATTTTATTAGTTAGGGCTTAAATTCGTGTGAAATGATCACATAAATAGCCTGGAAGATGTGAGGATTTAGGTCGTGACAAACGACAACCTCGGAATCCTAAGACGAGTTAGGGCTTATATTGTATAGCAGGGCTATGCAAAGGCCTAAAGATAAGATGAGGATTTACGTTGAATAAGCAAGTGACCTCAAAGTCCTATGGCTTTGTTGTTTAAGTCTAAGGAAGGAAGGTTTGTTTAGTTGGGGAAGACAAGTTTTGCTGTTGAAGATGGCCATGCTGCCCACCAAGCTAGCTCCAAGCTCCTTGCCGCGACAAGTTTGAGTTATCTAGTGTGTCAAGTTATAATATCAAATCAGGTGCCTTATGGTTGAAGTTCTTTAAATTTTATAGAGGGCATATTAAAGTTGATTAGAGCGACACCGGTTAGGATCCTACAGTTCCCTCATTCCAGCATCACTATTTTCTATTAGATTCACTTAGTCCAAATGAACTTATCAAACCCAACTTAATGAGTTCCATAATTTTATTTAAATCATGGGAAGTCTCGTTAGCAACCGTAGGTTACCTCCTCTG
>NEWO01000222.1:32399-89494 GCA_003013225.1 Phalaenopsis aphrodite
AACACATTTTTCTTTTTCGAAACATAAATGAGCCAAACTCAATCATTAGTAACTTTTTTATTGAGAGAACACGTGCTGACCCTGAACTCGCTCGTGTTGAGCTCATTTACTTACATGTGCGGACTATAATATTAAGATAAGATTGAGGTGATATTATACCTCAATATTATTCAAATATTACTAATATCAGTTCAATATTATGTCCATATTCACCTCTAAAGGTAGTATTTTATTTCCAACTCAACGTGTGTGACTGCCGTGATGGTGGAAAAGCCAACGTGTGGTCAGCCACGTTAGGTTGTGTTGTCATCTGTGGATAGGTTAGCTCTACGTGGTACGAGGAATGAGGATCACACAAATGGGATTTAACGAATATTTCTTGTAGAAACCCCATCTTGTTTGTATTCCAATCCTTTGCTATTCATGCAATGTCATTAATGCAAGAGTGGGTTTTTGATAAGTGAGGGATTTATGTACATATCATGAGAAATTGGGGTATTTATTTATCTAACTTTTATTATTTATATGACTATCATCAACTAAAATCTTCTCCATTTTTGAAAAACATATATCACAATATGACTGAGCTTTTCGTCTCTTGCGAAAAGAAGTGTAGGGGTGGTGATAGAAGACAATCTCGACGGTGAGATGTCGTGGACAGAGGAAGAACTAAATGAGAAGTTGTTGCATACCGCTTTTTGTTGAGATGTATTATCTTCGTTATGAAGGAAGACATTTCTCAGACATAAAGTTCTCTTTTTATGATTCTTAGCGGCTTTGGAGTTAAAGTTTTGCATCACTCCTGATCATGTGCCCTTCTTCATAATGGAGAAACATTCGTGCGAAAGAAAAGACTCTCTCCTCTAAATTTCTTAATAGTTTTTCCTTTAGAGAAGAGGGAAAAAAAAGAGTTGAAAATTAAGTCTGATTTTAGCACATATGAAATTGGGATTTAATTGAGCACATAATTTTAGTCTTTGGAAAATTCTACAGACTTATTTAATGAAGAAAATTTTATAAGAATCTAGAGATATATTTTAAAAGTGTTATTTAGAAAATTCTGGAGTTTTGCACCAAGAAGAAAAATATTAAATTAAAAGTGAGTCGTTCAAGTTGTTTTCCTTTTTTCTTAACATTCATCCTCCTATAAAAGTCTTCTATTTTTAATAAATTGGTATCAGAGTCATAAGATTCTTCTTAAAGAGATGACGAGCAACGGTATGTTCGTGATTCAATTCCTAGAGTCCAACAATAGCAGCTATGATAATTGGAGTACCAGATGAAAGCTCTTCTTGGAGTGCAACTTGTATGGAAGATGTAGAGAAAAGCTACAATGAGCTAGAAAATTAGTCAAGCTATCTCAAAGTCAAAAGGATAGTCTAAGAGATTGGACAAAGAAAGAAAAGAAGTCTCTTTATCTAATCTATCAAGAATTAGATGATGGCACTGTTGAGATGATTTCTGATGCAAAGTCTACTAAAGAGGCCTGAGAGAAGTTTCAAATCTCTTATAAAAGAGCTAAGCAAGCCAAGAAAGTGTGTCTCCAAACGAAAAGAGTTGAGTTCAAAATCTTGCATATGAAAGAAGATGAAATCGTCTCCGATTACTTTACTAATGTCTTAGTAGTTTCTAATGAACTAAATAGAAGTGGAAAGAAACTAGAATATGCTAGGATTATGGAGAAGATCCTTCGTTTTTCATATCCAAAGTTCAATAATATTGTCTCTATCATTGAAGAAACCAAAAACTTGGAGACTATGACAACTGAGCAACTTCTTGGTTCCTTATAGACCTATGAAGAGGAGAAGAAGAAGAAGCAAGGGATCATGGAACAACTCCTTAAGATGAAACTTAATTCAACTAAAGAAGACAACCTCAAGTACGATAGAAGTCAAAAGGAAGAGAACGTGGTTGAGAACTTGGTCATGGTCGTGAACATGAACGAATTTTGAGTTCCAAAAATGACAACAACAATAAAATAAATTTTGGGTGAGGAGGATGGTCAACTAGAGGGAGTGGAAGAGAAAAATCAAGAACTAAGTACGACAAGTCTAAAGTGATTCTTTACATTGCAAAAATTTTAGTCACTATGTTGCATATTGTAGAACTCTAATTAATATTAAAGTTAAAGAGAAGACTAATTACGTAGAAGAGAGAAATTAGCAAGTTGCACTTTGTTATTCACATATAAGGAAGACATGGTATCTAGACTCCAGTACAAGCAACCATATATGTGGAAAAAAAAAATAAGTTTGTGGAGCTTGACGAGTCGATAAGGGGAAATGAGTCATTTGGAGATGAGTTCAAGAAGCGGTAAAAGGCAAAGATAATATTCTTATCCGATTGAAAAATGGAAAGCACCAATTTATTTTCAACGCTTATTATGTGTGAAATAGAAAAGTAATATCCAAAGTCCAGTCCAACACTTAGAGAAAGGTTATGTTATTCATATAAAATACAATAATTTTTCTATAAGAGACTATATATTAACCTATTTATGAGGATACAAATGTCAAGAAATATAATGTTTTTTTCTCAATATTCAAAATGATATTAAAAAGTGTCTTGAAGCCTGTTACAAACATTCATCATGAATCTGACGTCTTTGATTTGGACATCTTAATTTTGGAGGACTAGGGACTTTATCAAAGAAGAAAATGGTGAGTAGCTTACCTTGCATTAATCACCCTGACCAGATATGTGAAGGTTGCTCGCTCGGGAAGCAATTTAAGAAAAGTATTTCAAAGGGATCAAATTCAACAGCACAAAGGCTACTTAAGCTCATACATTTAGATGTGTGTGGTACAATCAAGCCAAGCTAGTCTCTGAGCTCATACATTCAGATGTGTGTGGTCCAATCAAGCTAAGCTCTCTTGGTAGGAGTAATTATTTTCTTCTCGACATAGATAATTTTTCAGCAAGAAACTTTTGTATATTTTTTAAGCAAAAATCATGGGTCTTTAGAGTATTCAATAATTTCAAATCCTTGATGGAGAAAAAAAGAGGCCTCAAGATTAAAGCAATGAAATCCAATCAAGGAGGTGAATTTATATCAAAAGAATTTCAAGAATTAAGCCAATGGAATACGTTGATCGTTGACTATCCCAAGATCACCTAAACAAAATGGTGTGACTGAAAGAAAGAATTGAATCATCCTCAATATGGCTTGAAGCATGCTTAAGAGTAAGAGGCTAATTAAGGAGTTTTAGGTCGAAGGTGTTGCATATGTTGTTTACTTGTTCAACTGATCTCCAACAAGACGTATGGGAAATGACACCACGAGAAGAATAAAGTGGAAGGATGCCCAATATCTCTTTTTTAATAGTGTTTTGAAGCATAGCCCATGTGCATGTACCCAACAACATGCGACCTATTTTATTTTTTCATTCACGTGTCATGTTTATTTTTCCTTGTGCAGGGTGTTAACTTTTTTCCTTATAATATTTATGGTTTATCTGGGGCTCTCTCGCTTTTACCTTTAAGCTCTTTAGAAAAAAATTGGTTTTCTATAAAATAATAATAATAAAATATTTATATTACTAAAATTTAGGATTAAAATTGTATCATATTAAAATGATTATTTCTTTTTCTGCTTTTACTTTTCTTACATGAAGTTTGGACCAGATTTAAAATGATTTTGCATTGCATGAAATTATCCTAAGCTATATAATTAGGCCTCCATATTAAGGACCTCTCTAAAAAATAACTACATCATATTGACATGTTCTAGAAAGAGTAGTTGTATTCCTCCAAACTACTTGGTCAAGCATATGTTGATACGCTTAAGAGGTTGTCTAAAATAACTAAGGCGTTAGAGACTCCCTTGATTTAAACAGGGGTGTAAGTATATTGTGACGTACCATGATAATTGGATCATTCTTTCTCCTTCATTTAGGGCCTCTTAATCATTTCTTTAGCAAGTGTAAGTCTCATTTCTATCCATTTTATTCAAGTAGGATAATAAGAAACTACATGTTTTTCTTCTCTAAACTTTAGGGCTACTAGAATTTCTTGGATGATGCAACACATAGGTTGTTGACAAGGGATCCCCATTTGGTTGGGTTGAATACCTCCACGATCAAGAAGATTTAGGTTCTCAATAGCTTAGCTAACAGATATATAAAATCCTAACCAGGCTATCTCTATCTACCTTACCAAACAATTGATATACCCCTTTTAGTCTCATTCTGCTTCTTTAATATTTTTTTTTTGATATCATCTCATGGGCTCTTTTGTCGATAAGCCTATGCCCATTTGAAATACGATAATTCACCCTATACCCTGTGACACGATTTCACTTTAAAGCATTGAGATCGCCCTACTGAAATGATGATATTAGGTTCTTGATATCCTCTTTCATTTGATATCAAAATATATGCAAGACTCATTTAATTGAGATTTGTTTTAGGTATCCCCCAAGATGTAATCAACCAAAGGAACACCTTCCTTTTTGTATTTCTCGTGACCCTAGATTAAAATATAATTTTTTGATTCTCTAGTTATATGTTTTGAGGATTTATATAGGTTCTCATTGTGAAAAAATTTCAAGTTGACTTGACCAAATTTCTTTTAGAGCATACACTCTTGATTTATTTCACGAAGATTGTCTTATAAAAATTCTCAACTATAATTTTTTCTTTGTTTGCCTAAGTTAATTTCTTTTTTTCTCCCTTTTTAAATCTTCTTCTTCTTCAAATCATTTCAAATAGGTTTTTTTGGAAAAGATAATAAAAAAAATTAAACAAGTTGGAAACTTCAAGTCAAAAAGGACCAAAACATGGGTCCACAATGATTGAATCTAGTTTTAATTACTTTGAAATTTGTTACTGAGTAAGATAGATATCTTTATGAATGGTGATAATCTTTGGTCTATGATATAATAATAGTGTGTATAAATATGGTTGTGTTTCAATAATGACAAGGTCCACTTTGAGTTTTTTAAGAACTTGAGTGAATATTTGCACACCAATGTATTTGGTTAAGGAACAGTGAGAAGAAAATGTCATTAATGTTCTAGTTAGATCCTATCAAGTACTTCCACAACTTATCTTCAACTTCCCAAAAAGTTATGTAGGTTGTGATTGCCCAAATAATTGCTTATTAACCAAAGAGGAGGAGATACTAGTCATCATAAAGGGAGCTACAATAGCATTTAAAGTAGTTCTCTCATTGAGGCATCAAAAATGACTAGAGTGAACTTGTTATTCCTGTGGATTTTATAAAGGAGTGAAGGTGGAGAGTGTTGAGGAGAAGGTACTAGTCAATATACCATGATAAAAGGGCAATAGAAAGATATCATCCTTTGTGCAACAACTACATCACCATTACTGCTTTTGTAATAACTTAAGAACTACTAGCTATGAAATTACACATAGTCAAATTATCTATTATTGATAGAATCTTTAGGGACAACTAAAAATTATTATTGAAATTTAAAATTTTCTTATTGATGTGATGAATAGAAGCTTATAATGGTTAGAGTAAAAAGGATTTTGTTAAGTTAAATTTAGCAGGTATATTTAAAATATAATTGACTTAATACATATTAATAATTCAGTTGATTAATTTGAGTTTTCTATGTATCTTTATTTTAATTTATTCTTTCATTTAAAATATTAAATAAATAAATAATATAATTTTTAATTTACATTTCTCTTCTTAATTAATTAAATATATTTCAAAAAGGTGTGGAGTAATGGTTATTAGTTTAGGTTTTCCTGTGGGGTGACTAAGAACTGCTTGAGGGTTTAAGTTAATAAAGAAGGTGAGTTGTTTGATGAGGTTATAGGATGGTGACTAAGAATTTGAGTTTTATGTGGAATTTGGTGGCTAATGTTAGGGTTAAGTTGATTATATAAGGAAAATAAATAAGGGAATTTGAAAACTTGTTCCAATTTGAGTTTTTTTTATGAAGTTAGGGAAGCACGATAATAAAGAAAAATATAATTATGAATTTAAGAATCTTACAAAGCCTCAATGAGTGGAAGCCACCAAGTGATCACTTGAGATGGAAGACAATAAATTTTTGATAATTTTGTCAAGGATTTAATAAAAGATTTACAAACTTGTAAATGCATACAAGAGAGCAAACACTAAAAATTCTTATTCCAACAAAAGGAGGGCCATCTAAAGCTAATAAGAAAGCTTTACAACTCATTAATATAATAATCTCTTATATCGATTGATGAGGAAGACCTATACTAATTATGATTAAGTGTTGCACCAACATTTTTGCATGCGTTGAAATTAACAAATGAGTGTACCATAAATGAATCCAATTTTATTTGCTTTGAATTTTTTAGAAAGTAAGAAAAATATCTTTATGAATGATGCAATTCTTTGATCTATAATATAATTACTAGTGTGTACAAATGTGGTTGTGATTCATAAATTATTAGATCCACTCTGAGCTCTTTAAGAGCTAGAGTAAAATGTTGCACACCAATGTAATCATTTGAGGAAGGGCAAAAAGAAGATGCCAATCATGTTCTTGTTAGAGACTATCAAGTACTGTCACAACTTATCTTCAACTTCCCAAGAATTTATGTAAGTTGTGGTTGTCCAAATAATTATTTTGTTAATTTAAAGGAAGAAGGTAATGGAAGCCATAAAGAAAGCTACAATAGCATTAAAAATAGTGTTCTTTGTAAGGCATCATGTTTGACTTGAGTGAACTCACGATTCTTGAGGATTTTAAGGAGTGAAGGTGGAGAGTGTCAAGGAGAAGGGAATAACCAATAAACCATGACAAAAGAGCATAAAGGGATATCATTGTTTATTTTGTAACTACACCACCATTATCACTTTAGTAAGAACTTGAGAACTACTACTTATGAAATTAAACATAGCCAAATTAGCTATTGTTGATAAACTCTTTCAGAAGGGCTAAAAATTATTATTAGCTATCACGTCATGAACAATGAAGGGTCACTCTGTTAATGGCCTAGTTTCATCATTGAGACAATCAAGAATGCATATGCAAATGCAAGATAATATGCTATAGTGTGATCGTCCTATTGGGGTAGGAGTGATTGAAGGATAGAAAACATTCGTTGCAAGTATATGAGGGAATTTACTAATGAAGAATGCTCCAACTATGTGGAGTGGTGCATAAAAATGCAACACAAAGTGGAGGTGAGTGTGCTAATGAGGAAATGACTCAAAGAATGAGTGTGACAAGGAGGCAGTAACTTAGAGAATGAGTGCACCTATGAGGCAGTGACTTGGAGAATGAGTGTGCTGAGGAGACAATGACTCAGTGAACGACTGTGCCAAAGAGGTAGTTACTCATGGGTGAGTGTGATGAGGAGGCAGTGACTCGGAGGTGCAAACCACAATCATATGCAATGCAGACATGCGACATGCAAANGCTTAGGTGGAGGGCAGAGAGGCTCTAACATCTCATTTGGGTAAGGTGGCTTCTAGATTTGGATTGAGTATGATTCCATGGGGGTGGCTCACAGTTTTGGCTTCTCTGGAGACTAGGTCGGCCCGCCATGGCAAGTGGAGGTGGCTAGGAGCTCAGGGAACCTAGGGGAATATGTCACAACAATTTAATGGCAAAAAGAATCTTAAGCTTAAGCAATTATGGCATGAAATCCCTTGATTTAAGGGACCATTGGTCCATGGCTTAGCTTAGGTGGTTAGGTGAGTTTTGGCTCAGTCTTAGGGTCCAACTAATGGCTGCGGAGTCATTAATTTGATGGCTTTAGGGTGGTTAGGTTACATTTAGTGCATGGGTCCAAGTGGGTGCAAATGACCAAAACTTGGGTTTGGGCTTGGCCAGCCATGTACTTGAGCCCCATTAATTAATGCACTTGATGTATATGATTGTAATGAACATTTCTTATGAAGGATTGAAAGGATTTTGAGTTCAATGGGAGGGTCAGTTTGGAGGATTTTTGGAATTTGGTCAATTTGGGCATGTTGGACTAGCCTTGGGCTTAGATTGAGCTAGACTTGGGATAAGTTCAAATTTATTGTAGATAATGGTCAATAGGAATTCCATGAAGAGTTTTCAACATGAATTAGGTGCCAATTTTGGGATTAATGCAATCAATTTGGTGAAATTTGGGGACATAGCCAATTTAGGGCAATTTGGGGATTTTGGACTTAAGTTGAAATTAAATGAAATTGAAACTTCACTAAGGGCAATTGAAGGTCAATTTTGATGTGTAGGAATGTTATAAAGAGTTTTGAACATAAACCATGGCCAATTGAGGGGGGCTATGGATTTAATTTGGTGATATTAGGTCATGTGTCTAAAATTGGGGGTTTGACCTAAATGAAAATTGGGCTCAAACCATGGACTAATTGAGCTTATATTTAGTTTATTTTGGTCACATTAAAGGTTAATTTCAGTTTAGGATTGAAATTTGGAGATATTGGCTTCAAATCGATGGACATTTGAGTTGAATTTGGGGAAATTTAGGCCTTCAAAGGCAAATTTGGGAGGTTTTGGTCGAAGATGGTCAAATTAGCTAAATTGGGTCATGTAGTAGTTGAGAAAAAATAAATTGGGAATATTTGGAATATTTTGGGAATTTTTGAGATTTTTTAGAATTTTTGAAATTTTGGGCCCATGAGGGTCATTTTGATAATTTGGCAATTTTTGGTGATTTTGGGTAATTTGGGTGTTGTCAAAAAGTTTGAAATAATTTTTGAAAAGTTTGGGTATTTTGGATAAATTTGATAATTTTGACCAAATTTAGGGTTTCAAGGGTACTTAGGTAATTTGGGGAAGTTTAGGGGTAAAAAGTCAGACTGAGTATTTTGGGTAAAATTGAGAAACTAACCACCAAAAGTAAGCCATGGACCAATGGAAACCCCATTTGGGTCCTCTATGTATTGGTCTTAGCTAAACCCTAGCCTAAGGCTAGTGGGTTTAGGGGACCATCTACATGAGTTTCCCAAAGGCTCAAGAGACCAAAGTCAAGAAATTCTAGGTTTAGGGTAGTGAGTGATTGTGAGTGAAGTGTGTGTCTTAGCTCTATAAAAACACCCAAGGTCAACCTTAAGGTCAAATAGCCTTATAAGAACTCTCCTTGAGCTCCCCCATAATGACCCCACCTATTAAGTGCTAGAGATTAGGGCCAATATGTAGAACTTCAAGTTGAGTAAAGAAGAGTTTAGAATTTCTAATGGTGAGGGTGTCTTTTTCTAGTTCTCTAAGAATAGTCAATAGGAAAGTCTTATGGCTAGACCCTAGGCTACTAAAGAGAAAGACTAGACATCAACCAAAAGTGAGGTCAACACACGTGCATATAGATAGGCATATGTTGACGGATGCACAACAAAGTGCGTGGTGCAAAAGTGTTCGTGCACGAACTATGAGGTAGTCATGCAATAATGCTACATTCAGATGGAGTCGGTCGATTTGATCAGACTGGTGGCAGTCAATTGATCAAGTCAAAGAAAGTGATTTTTTTTAAACATGCATGAATGATAAATTGAAAAAATAAGATCAGTCAGATTAACCAAATTGTGGGTGGCCAATCAGTCGAGCTGAAAAAGTGGTCGATCGGACTGGCATGAATGTTCAATCGATAAAGCAGGGTTGATCTAACTGATCAAACCGGTGGTGGTCGACTAGTCGAGCTGATGAAAGTGGTCTTTCGGACCAGCGTGGGCAGTCGATCGATGAAAGATGGTCGTTTATACCAATTAGATTGGTGGCGTTCGACCGATCATGCTGACGAAAGTGGTCGATCAGACCGACATGGGCTGCTGATCGATGACTTATGCAAAAATATGATATTTTGATGCAATTTTAAAATTCATATCAAGCAAACAAAAATGAATGTGAATACAGACATGAAATAGGTATTTAGTCGTGCTTGATGACAAAACCGGAATCATCCTAAAATTCTCATGGGAAACCTGGGGTAAGTTAACGATGCATCGAAGGTGGCCAACGGAGGTAAAGGAGTTTAGCAAAACTCTGGAAACTCACTGTACCTCACCAGAATCTCCGCCTAGAGGGGAGCTTCTTCATCCTTTTGATGAAGGAGTTGAGCAAACCTCATTGATTCTTTACTGGAACTTCACCAGAGCAACATCAGAGTGAGGAAAAATGAAGAGAGTGCATCCTCAACCTTCGCGGTGGTGCGACAATTTGTAAACTCTTGATATTTTCTTTTTAGGCCCCCAAGGTCTGGATGTAAGAGGAGCTAGGTTAGGTTTTTTTCCGCCTAAAGGAAACCCCAAAGGATTAGGAGCTTTTGCAATCCCCTATGAATCCAAAGAGTAAAATTATTGTTTTCTTTTCTAAAACAAAAAGATCTGAAAGATTGGGTTGTACTAATCCCACCATTTTTATCGGTGGTTTCATCTGAATAGACATTTGAAACCTATCGACCAAGAAGATGAGGACATTCCTTTGGTCTTCGCCTTCTCGGCCATGGTGTATCCTCTTCGCGAGGGATTCCCCACCTTGTGTCATGTAAATAGAGGTGGTTGTCTTATTTCTTCATGCAATAAAGCGTTGGTGTATCTAGGGTGACAAACTAGATTCCAAACCAATTTGATCTAGAATTTCATACCTTTAATCTAAGATTAAGCCAATTAGAGGGATATTAGGAGAAGGAAACTCTTGGGTGACAGACTAGAAGTTTCACCATGGTACTCTAGTTATTTTAAGGAATCGACCCTAGGTTAACTGAGCTGCGTTATACACTCAGAAGAGGGTAACTTACATTTTTGCTCCTACTGTGCTAGCCACATGAGATTCTAAGAATCTCATTCCTACACATTATCTAGGTCACCACAAGAGAAATGTAGCTTTTACTCCTCAAAATCCACCAAACTAGTTTATATAGTTAGGTTTAGTTTTAGATTTAGGTTTGTATTTAGGAGTAATTGTTAGAAAAATACCCTTAATCGACATTCCAAACTAAGACTGATAATAGTAGACTAGAACCTAGTCTAAGGGATTATTTACCTCGCTTCCTTGTGGGATCGATAATCGGGACTCTATTAGAGCCCTATATTACTTAAACAATGTGTATACTTGTGTTTAAATTCTAGTGTGTAAACTATAAATCAAATTCTAAACTTTATAACATATCCATTTTGCACACTAGTAGCCTAAACAAACTAGATCAAGTTTTTAGCCAAGAAACTAAATAACTGCGTAACTGCGAATAGGGTCACCTACTTTCCAAGCTCTCAGTTTGGAGAGTTTGGGGGTTGTTCCTCATGCATATGCATCTAGTACTAGTGTCGGGGCACCAGGGCTTAGAGACTAGGTGCCCGCGGCTGGCTACAAGGCTTCGGTCTGGCCTAAAAACCTCGATTTTCACTAAAAACATGAGATGAAAAATTTTATTGATCTGTAGACTATGGAGATCACATATGACTAAAATATGGTCCCATAACTATAAAAATAGAAATTTTTAACAAAGAACTTCGTGTCAACGGGCTCCTCAAATTACCGCGCGGGTACGACGTTCTAAACCTTAGTCTTCCCAGAAACACCCATGGGAAGATTTGATGGGTTCCTTTGACCATGGGTGGCTTCATATGGATATGACATGGTCAGTAAACACCTGAATGGATGTCGAACATGTCCTATGCTCTAAATGAGCCCGTCTAATGGCAGATTCTCCAAGGCAAAGTCAAATCATAACATAACCTAGTTTTGTGCCTTGAACACTTACTAGGAAGTCTCAGATGGGTGTCTTGAGCTACGGGATGCTATGAATGAGTAGTGAGTTGTCTCGAGCCAAGTGGACACCCTACGCATGTGACATAATAAATTAATGTCAATAGTAATATGGTGGTATGCTTATAGTGTTCTATTAGAATACACCAGAATGCCTCCAGAATATCATTAAAATACTACCAAAATAACACCATAATAATATCATAATACAATCAGAATATCATAAGAATACTACCAGAAAATCACCATAATACTACTATAATACTACCATAATATCACCATAATACTACCAGAAAATCATCAGAATGCCACCAAAGTACCACCAAAATACCACTAGAATATCACAAGAGTATCACAAGAATACCACCAAAACAACATCAAAATTCCACCCTAATACCACCATAACATCAGCATCACAAGAATATCATCAGAGTACTACGAAAATACCACCATTATTATTGTTGGTATTATGCTGGATTTTTTTTATGCAATGGGCAATCTTTAGACCTGGTCGCGCAAAAATAATAGTTTTTTTCACATTTTTCTATCCGCGAAATAGGATCTTACCAATTCAAAAATGAATTACTATCAGAGTCTGAACTGCGGATGCAATATTTTCTCCATTATTACCCCAATCAAAGCTATTTTAAGATTGACCTTATAAATCCTTTGTCTTTATTTTACTAATGTAAATTAAGTTCTACATGGGTTGTTAACTTGATTTCTTGCTTCTATTTATGACGCTTCTTGGCTTGATTACCGAAGATCTCATTTGATAATTCCACATTTTTCTTCTCATACTATTCAGATGATATAATTTTTTAGTTTCTTATTATTAATAGATATGATTCTCACCATTTCTAAGATATATTTTTTTCTTATTCAATACTTTCAGGGGTTGTTTGGTTGCAAGTAGGATATAGTTTAAATATGATTTAATAAATTCTATAAATCTAGATTTAGTAAATCACGGTGTGATTAAATCTTGAGAACTATTTGGTATGTTTGTAAGTAATTCCTGATAAATCCCGAGAAACTGTTTCATAATTTTAATAGAATTTAGTAGGATTTCAATGGTTAAAGTCTTAGAAGCATGTGTTTGCCAAAAACATAAATCCAACATTTCTGAAGCATGTTTTTCAGAAACTTATACATGATTTTCAAATGTCTTTAGGAATTAAAAGTTTAATATTGCATATTAATGATGTAATTATTAAATCTAATTAGGCTTAACTTAATTTTTTTGTAAATTTTTACCGATTAATAATTAAATATTTATTAAAATAATTAATCCTTAATAATAATTTTATTTAATTAATTATATTAAATAATAATTTTACATCCATTAATTGATAATTAATTAGTTCTTTACCAAAGTAATTAATAATTATTAACATTTACTAAAATAAATAAATTTAATAAGTAATATATTTTTTTATTATTGATTAAATAATTATATATAAATTTATTTAACTATGATTAATTTGATAACATATGAATTATTTATTAGTTATTAATCAATTAAATTAACCTAAATAAAATTCAATTAAAATCAGGAAAGCATCTTTTTCTTTCCCTCTCATTCTCGAAATCGAAACCACACAATACAAGTCACAGTTAGAACTTGAAAGGCAACAACAGGATCACAACATACGACGACCTTCAACACTCCCATATTTCTCCTCCTTCCAATCTACTTCTACCAGAAACCATTGAGGAAGTTAATCCTCATCTTTATATCCCATCCTCTCTCTCTCTCTCTCTCTCTCTCTCTCTCTCGTCCACCGCATGCTTTAGATTCTCTAAATTTCGTAAATCCATCTTCCAACAAGATTTACTAAATCCTATATTTATGTTAACATGAAGGAAAAGTAAGATTTAAGAACTTGTAGGATTTACAACTGCATTTTTTGTTGTTTGGCAGGATTAGTATAAATCCTGCTTAAATCCTGCTACTGAACAGCCTCTTTGTTTTCACACATTTTCTTAAACATTTCACATCTGATTAGATTATTAATGACTATCATTGCCTAAAACGCAAATTCATGTAATATAGAAGTTTTGTTCTCCATGCTATATAACCTATTTCTTTTTTTTTCTTTTTTTTTTTTTTGCTATGGTGTTCTCTTAGTGTTTGCTTGGAAAGTGGTTGATAATTTAGAGATGTGATCTTGTGTTTATAAGATCATTTCAAGGGTTTAAAATAGTGAATTGGAAACGAAAGGAAGAATCGGTCATGTACTCTTACTTGAAATCTATAGCCTTTTTTTCCTTTGAATTTTCTAAAATACATGGCTGAATTTCTTAAAGATGAGAAGGGATGAACTGGAATTAGAAACAAGTATTTATTTAAATTAACTTTAGAAGAAAAAAAGCTTATAGATATTGAACCCTCACCAAAAGGAATTACCTTTTGACCAGCAAGGGGGAATGAGAAAGTGTTGAAAACACTTATATATTTTAATTCAGTTTTTTACCATTATATCAATTTCTCTAGTCCTCCTAATGTAGGAATCATCCATGGGAGGCAACTTAATGTTGGAATCATCCTAATAGTAGATCTTGCATCGTCTAGCTGAGAACGTTAAACCAAACACTACCTTGAGAGGCAACCCAAGCGTTATCTTAGAATTTGAGTTATTTTACTTCTTAAGTTAATTTGTTGTTTTTGTATATTTAGGTCTTGTTTATCACCATTCATGTTGTTTTCCTTTATGTTTGGATCTCCCTAGAGCAGTCGATCTCTATCAATGGGATGGGAAGGACAAAACTCATGAAAAGCAAATTTGAGGCCCCATGCACTCACACTGCAGCCCTGGCGCACCCGCGCTAGTATGCTCTAGATTAGCATCTCCGTGCTACAACTTGGGTGCCCTTGCTTTAACACAGCGTACCCGTGCTACCTTCTCCGCACACTTGCGCTGGACCTTTTTGGTTGCCGGAGGCCATTGGACAGAGAAGGCAAAAAATATATGCCTGCCTCATAGTGCACTCGTGTCCGATAGTTAGTGCACTTGTGTGCCCTAGAAAAACTAGCGCACCCACGCCTGGATCGTGGCACACCCTCTCCTAGATCGTGGTGCTCTTGTGCGTAGTTCCATTGCACAAGTGCACCTTCGCTCACTTTGTGGCGCACCCATGTTGGGTTCTTTAAAGAAACAAATAAGGGGGATTTTTCATATTTTTTTCCTTGGTCTCCCTCACCAATTTTTTATTGCTCTCACCTGATATGACTGAATAAGGCATTTTTCCACTACGAAAAGATGTTGAAGGTCTGGATTTGTGACGCTTAGCTATAGTGAGGCAAGCTTTGTATTTTTTGTGGTTGTTTGTCTCACATTTATGCATCTTCTTCGTGCCTTGAGTTCCAAGCTAATGGCTCCCAAAATAAAGAGAAAGAACGATGCATCATTTGATGTTAGGAAATTTGTGAGCTAAAATGCTTCCAATTGATATAATGGTTTTCTAGAATTAAAGAATCTTATAACCAAACGAGTATTTTTTAATTCCAAAGTCAGGTGGGAAAGGTTACTGATGAAAGACACTAGGAGCAGCTATGTTACATCATTTCTCCTACCGTACTCTTACTCGTTTATGAGTTCTTCTCTAATGCAAAAGAACCCATTAACGACAAGTTCTTTATGTGAGGGAAATGGGTGAACAATGATGCGACCACCATCAACACGCTTCTAAACCTCCCCGACATCCTGTAGTGGGAGTTTGCAAAGTTCTTGTACCCTAATTATAACGAAATTATTAATTTCTCATTGTCGACTGAGGCAAGTGGCGTAGTTGGGAGGGGAAAATTATTAATTTCCCCAGCTCTCTCATGAATAAGGTGTCTGTTTTTTGTTCTTTTTAATTTCAGTCACTAGTCTGTCCAATTGTCGTCTTAAGGTTCCCTTTTCTAAAGAGCCCTCTAACTTGAACCATCAGATCGATTCAGAGAAGAGGAGGGCTGGAAAAGAGGGAAATAGAACAAAAACTAGGCAGATAAATTTAAAAAGAATCATGGAGAAATTATGTGAGATAAACCTCGTGTGATAGGTTAAAGTGTACGTCCAAAAAAAATTAGATTGAGACACCTTGAACCGAATATCCTCAAAAGAATACCTACATAAGCTACTCAAGTAACCAAAGAATTAAATTTGAGTGTTTGTTTTGGGTTCAAGAGCACTCCCAAAAAGATGTATCTCGTTTCGTTAATTACATCTTGTGGGAAGTCCAAGAATACTCTTGATTAAAGGAATCCTACTTACATTCAAGTGATGAATATTGAGAGGGTGTCATAAAGGATGTTTATCTCCTCGGATCATCTTGATGTCTTCAAAGCTTTCAATAAACCATAGGCAGAAAATGTGTCTCTCACGATCTCAAATGGATAACAGCTCATAGGCAAACATGGTCTATTAAATAACCGGGTCACCCCATAGAGTCTGCACTATGCTTTCAGGGCAAAGTAGGTCATAAGGGTAGAGGGTGAATCATTGTATCCCAAATGGAAGACAACCTGTCAGCAATAAAGATCTACAAGATGACATCGATGAAGTTTCAACGAGCAATAGGGATCGAAGTGGGTATGATAAAGAAAAGGTGGAGTAATCCTAATAGGGTAGAGAGAGCCAGGTCAGGATACTACAGATCTATCATCCTAAGCTATTAGGACCCTACGTCTATCTGGTCATGAATGTAGTTTAATTGACATGGGTAGAGTCTCCTTACCAGAAATTCATGAATTGCATCATCCAGAGGAATCTTGGTAGCCCTAAGGTCACGAGAAGAAAACTCTAAGTTATATGACCACCCTCTGTGAGTAGAAAGTAGAGGTAGGACTTATAACTGCCAAAGTGGCAATGAAGCCACTGGAGTAGATAGAGAAGAGAGGTATAGCACAAAGCCAAGATACTCTCACGAAGGACTTCTTCCCCGCTGGGTCGGGGAAACCTCTAACACCCTAAGTACACTAGATAATCACCTAAGTTGAAATCTTATGTTTGGTCAAGTGAGTTGACAAAGCATAGGAGTTCCTCATCGGAACATGCAGAATGATGCAGTTATCTACACAAGTCCTAATGTTGAAGCTCTATTAGTATAAAATGGGTGATGCCTATGCTATGCGACTCATTTTAAATTCAACCCGAAGGTCTTGTAGGAAAGTAAAAGTAATTTTGAAAGGTTGAGAAGGTATACACTTAAATTTTAATTAATCTTAATCTTTTATTAAGCTTTTATGGTAAAAGTTTATAATTTTAGTTCCTTAGAGAGCCTAAATTTTATTCATAATGAGCTCATACAAGCCACAAGCAAAGAAAGAGTGACTAACAAGCATGCTGCAAAAAAAATAAAATAAGTTAAGTACGAAAAATATGAAGGTCGGGAGCTGCTGAGTCGATGACACATCACAGAAAAGCAAAAAGGTGGCCAGACACCCCTTATACACATCTGGTCCTAATGTTATATATCAAAGAGATTTATAATTAAGGTACGGGACACAAGCAAGCTGCTCCTGGTTCTCATCATGTGTTTTCAACTGTCAAGCATTTCAAAATCTGTACCCGTACCTTTTTTCTAATACAGAATTGAGCCTAAAGACTCTAAAAAATACTTTGTAATAGTTTAAAAATGTCATCCTGAAAGAAAATCAGGTTAGTATAAAAGCTATCTGCAACAGATTGAATAATGTCTGGTGGGAGGAGAGCTAAGCAAGCACATGCAGAAAATGCGCTATTTTAACTTATTAATGCCCCCCACCCCTATTGGACATGGCTCTCTGCAAGAAATTTGTCCCTAACAAACTAGTACACACATCTCACACTCAGTAAACACCCAAAGATAACACATAAAAATGGCTTGCTAGAGCATAATCCAAAGGAACAATAGTCAGACATGGAAAAGACTACCTAAGCATCTTAGTTTTAGCCCAACACACCATTTACTGCATAGTGTCCTAATCACAAGATCTTAGTGTGCGCAAGGGTGTGGGTAAAAGACTGGCATAACTTTTGATGGGGTCATTATCCTCGACCTCATCCAAAGGATCTAAAGATTCTAAGAGGTGTCACTAGATGTAAGTTTTGTATGAACAAAAGTTTTAAAAGATTGACCTTACATATGGTCTAAGCTAAGGATGAAAATAGTTTCAAAATATATTTTGAAATATGATGCATACATAATAAAAATATTTTTTTTAATATTTTGAAAATAGGTTATAAGAAGGAAAAAACCTAAGTGGCACCCATTAGACTCTTTGGAACCCTAGCACAATATTCGCGGGCTAGTCACGATGTGATAGCTGGTTTTGTCAACAGAGACATCCTCATGGGAAATACTCGCAAACGCATTGCGACCAGCAGTTGGTCACTCAGCTAATGAGTCAGATTTGTCATCAAAATTGTTGGGGAATGGACATGCAGTTGCAAAGTGATCCACTGTAATGTGATCGCTCCATCGAAGTAGGTGATCCCAAGATAAAAAATATTCATCGCAAGTATACAGAGACATATATGAGTTATGATTAATACACCAACAGCTCAAGGAAGCAAATGCATAGAACAAAGAACAAATGTTGTGCTTCGCCACCTAGTGTATAGGACAAGACACGTGGATTGCACATTTTTCCAGTAGTGACCAAACACACAGGTGAATGACAGGCACATATAATGTGTAAGGTGCCATGCAAACAAATAAACACTTACTCTATGCAAGAAAACATGCTCACAAAAGTGCAGGGTGATTCCACGTGAGATGAGAAACATGACTCATGCGTCAGGCGGGTTCAAAGGCTAAGGAGCATGACCCGGGCAAGCTAAGAGTCGTGTACCCGAAGGGAAAGTGCATCACACACTAGGTGAGTTCAAAAGGTATGAAGCATGACTTGTGCCAAGAGACACGATGCAACAAACTTATGACATACTTAAGTGATGTTGTAGGAGAGTGTCCTTGTGTAATTCTCATTAAGGTTAATTATGCAATGGGTTAGCTTGATGTGTAAGCTAACCCCAAATAAGACACAAGAGTGTTTGAAATGAGTGTGTGAGAATACATGCTTAAATGCAAACTTCAAACAGGAAACACATGAACACACAAGATTTCATGCAAGAAAACATGCAAAAGTGCAAATACAAGAAGTATTGCGCCCAAATGAGGCACAGATACCACTATGAGCATATGAGAACATATGCTCACAAGTGCACAATAGGGTGCAAGTGTGAATGTGTTGATGTACAAAACATTCAATAATGTGACTTTCAAATGAAATCGGTCGATCTATGTGATGGAGTTGGAGGCAACTGATCAATCGAGTTGATAGAGGTGGTCGATCAAGCCAATCAGGCAGTGGCAGTCAATTGATGGAGTTGAGGAAAATGGTTGATCAATCTGATCCGGCCTATGGCGGTCGATCAATCGAGTCGACGAAAATGGTCGATTATTCTGATCAAGCTTTCATAGATCTGATTGGTCCTTAATATGATCAAGCCAGTGACAATTGATTGGTCGAATTGACAAAAATGGTTGATCGAGCCGATCGGGTTTCGATGGCAGACGATCAGGCCAATGACAGCTAATTGGTTGAGTTGATAGAAAGGTAGACCAATCAATCAGGTCAGTGACGACCAATTGATCTAGTCGATAGAGTGATAACCAATCAAGCCAGTAACATGTATGACTAATCGACAACACATGCTAAATAAGGCATTTTGATACATATTTTAAAATTCATGTTATGCACGCAAAATAGATGTGAACACATGCAAGAAAATTAAACTCAATCAATTACAACGATGAAATCGGGCTCATCCTAACGATCTCACGGGGAGCCTATGGTAGGATGGTAATGATATTCACCGGGTAATTGCCGCATGAAGTAATAACTGATTACCTCCATTTACCCAGAACATCAGGAAAGATTCTCATGAGGGGAAATCTTCGTGGTCTAGAGAATGGAAAATCACAAGAATTTCTTTTCTCTAAACCTCAAATGGATTTCACTCTTCCCATCAAAAGCACAAAATTGTCGACGCAAATGTGGCATTGTCGGAATCCCAAACTTGGGGTTTAGTAGCTAAGATTAGGAAGGTTTCACTCTCAGATTCGTAGAAGGATCAACAAATAAAGCTCTTAATATATAAGGCTTTCTCTATCACAGAACCTAGCCCTAATCTTCTCTAATAACTAGATCTTGTGGGCTTGCTAGAAGAAAAAAAAAACAAGAAATCCATGAATTCTCACCACCGTGAAAGTTAGCGATGTGTTCTCTTTTCTTGCTCCTTGCTCCTATTTTATTGAGTGAAGCTCTCCTTCCTCTTTAGGACAAATAAAACTCTCCTTCTTCCTTAGGAGAGATGAAGCTCTCCTCCTTCTTCCAAGTTGCTCTTCCAAGAAAACTCCCTCACACACTCCAAGTGATGGCGGAGGAAGAAGAAGAAGAAGCTGAAGAAGAGAGTTAATGGAGGAAGAAGAATGATTAAAGGAAATAAGATGAAGGATAAGAAGCTTTTCTTCTTCTTTGCTAAGATCTTTTCTCCAAATTTTTATCCAAACTCCTTTTGAAAATCCTCTCCTTAAGGCTTCTCCTCTTCGCACTCTAAGAGAAAACCAACTTTTGTTTTCTCCTTTTACCCAAAAATAGTTGCAACCTCAGTCAAATTTTCCCTATGAATGGTCTGAAAAAGGATATCTCCACACTTTTTGTCTCCCCAATGCATATTTCCCCTTTTCCTAAGGAGATCCTGCTCATTTTGATTGTCTTGGGATGTGTGTTGGCCTTGATTTTGTTAAAATCATGCAAAAAACACCAACTGGAAGTGGCCTAGTGCCTAGGCACTGGGTCCTGGTGCTTATGTGCTAGGCTTTGGGTGCCGACTCTCTGTCCTCTAGAGTTTTTGGAGCTATTTTGGGCACCTACTTTCCACGCTCATAGTTTTGTCCTTGGGCTTTTCTGAGTGTTTAGATAATCGATACTGGTGTCGGGGCACGAGGGTCTGACGCTTAGGCGCCATAGGCTGGCGCTAAGGCACCAATCTAGCTCGAAAATCTTGATTTTTGTGAGATTGTCCGACCAAAGGTTTCGTCATCTCGTAAGGTATGGGAGAGTGTGTATCACTAAAACATGGTCACATGACTCCAAAAATAACATTTTTATAGGTTTTACATTAAAGACCTTAATGTCGACAGGCTCCCCAAATCAATGTGTGGGTGCATCGCTCCAAACCTTGATTTTTTCCAGAAATGTGTGTGGGATGGTTTTATGGATTCCTCAAGTTACAAAGAGTTGTTTATGAAATTTATATGCTCCCTTAACACTTGAAAGGGCATCCAAGACGTAGCATCAAAAAATGATTCCAATAGTGTCCAAAGCCTAGCACTATTTCATTTTTTTAGGATCATGCCCACCACTAATCTTACCAATGCCACCAAGAACCGAGCTACTATAAATTTTCTTAGTCAGAAAGGCATGATGATTAATATCAACTCAGTCTCAATTCTATCTCTAGGCCACATCATCAATGGTGACACGACTATAGGTTCGGGTCTTCCACACTTTATTACCAGTTTGTGTGCCTTTGCTAATGCGTCTGGAGATAGAGGAGAAGAGCAGTTGCATCTCTTAAAGCCTATCACCTGAGAGATTATCTGGTCCAATGAGCGGACATTGGCACCAAAGAGAGTTGAGAGTTTGAGGAGAGCGAGTTCTTCACGACGTGTAGAGTCTCCGTTAAGGCTTGTAAGGATAATTGTGGAGTTATTGAAGCGGGTAGAAGAGCTGGCATCAAATTTTGCGACGATGAGCTGCAAGGTACATAATTTATATGAACAGTCACACCACTATGCCGACTATTACCAGAGGCGTACCAGTATCGGCACTAGTACAATGTTGTTAAGAGGAGATGTAACGTAGGCATCATTGGCATTCTGGATTGGATCCGGTGATATAGCCAATGCCACCGCCATTTGAGATGTTTGAGTATAGCATGTCGTTGATGGAGGAGGACGTTGACGATGACGAGGAGTTAGGAGAGAGAGATGAGAGTTTGATTTATGAACTTTGATGGTTGTATTTTTGTACATGGATTTTTTGATAAGGGTGTTCTTGATTTGCTTCCATACTTTCATGTGCTTATTTCTAACTCTTGTTGATTAGAATGTTTTTACCCCCAGTACTTGTTTGCTTATTTCTACTATATGCATGTGATGTCTACTCCCTGTTTTTTTTTATACATTCTGGTGTTATGATGTAAAATGCTACCTTTGTGGCAAAGTAGGGTACAAAACAAGTTTGGGGAGAGAATTTTACACTTTTGACACCCTAAACATAATTTATATTACTATGCTCATATTTGAATTTTGACATTATGAGGATCAATGCCAATTGATAATGGAAGGTAAGAGTCTCTTAAGATAAAATGAAATCTACACAAGCTTGGAATTGGAGTATTTAAAAATGGAACAATAATAGAATCTAATTGAATCTCTTCTCAACATAAAATTCTCAAAACATTTGAAAAAGTGTGCTTATAAGACTAACTAATTATTCCACTGAGTTTTAAGTCTTAATTTTTTTATTTAAACATAGAACTAACCTAATTTTTTACTTGTTTTATACTATCACCAAGATTCACATCAGGAGTAGCTAACACTTTTAACTTAGGGAGCACTGTAAAATTAGAATTCTTAAAAACCATGCTTAACTGGATATATTAATACTCTCAGAAAATAAAGTAGAAAATAAAAAGCAAAAGAAAAAAAGAGAGAGAGTATAAACCATGCCAAATTAAAATTTGAAAGAAAAGAAAAAATTAAAAAAATCCATGGAGAAGAAGCTAGAGGTTAAGTAAGGGAGAAACTCAGCTTCTGTTTTCTAGCTATCTCCCTAAATTATATGAGTTAATCACATCCCCAATGGGATTATGGACTCCCATAAACATAGGAAAAATGAGGGGATAGTTTGTTCTTTGAACAAGTGTTAATTACTTAAAAATACTTGGAGAAATGAAAAGAATTGTAGTCACACTGCATTAAGTGGATTGTGAAGATTTGTATTAAGAAAGAGATGATCAAAGAAAGGTAAAGAAAATTATAGATTCATGAAAATTTCCATTAAAGATGGAAATCAAAAAACCATAACAGATTCTTACCCCACATTTTAAAAAAGTGAGGTCACCCATAAGCTAAGGTCAACTAAGATTCTTGCAAAATCTGAGCTAAGTGATATGATTACTTGAAGGTAAGTGATAGATACGTTTGAGTTATTTGATATGAATTAAATATGTGATGAATACCTGAAATTTTTACTCTTATTGTGCATTTTTTTATATTATTATTATGAGTGAGAAAGGTTTTTTTTTTTTTGTGCATGTTTCAGGTTAAGGTTGTTCGGGAATAAAAAGAGGACAAATTAGAGTGATAAAATGAGTAGGTGAACCAGTGCACACGTGCCACCTTCCCAACATGCCAGCTCTTTCTCAGAGCACCCATGCTGACTATCCAACATACTCACACTATCAATGGAAGGGGTTAAAGCACCCTCACCTGCATCGCGACGCACCTGTGTCGTCCCTATCATGACCTAACGAGCCCTCACTGGTGTCTTTGTGCACCCGTGCCCAAGCGTTGAATTAAATTTGAAAGAAACCCTTGCCTTTGTCAAGCTTTATATATGCTTATTGGGACGATTTTAGGGCATCTTGGGCGGCTGGAGGCTAGAGCTAGAGAGATTTTTTGGAGAGAGAGAGTTCTCCATTAACGTTGTTTTCCCCCTCTTTTCTCCTTTTGTTTCTTGTTGTTCTTGAGAGACAACTGTTTGAAAGAGGGATCTTCTGTTGTTATGGAGAGGACAATACATTATTGTAAGTTTAACATTTTTTTGTTTCTTATAATAATGACTTTCATTTATTTCTTTTTCCTAGTTCTTTTTATCATGTGTGGCTAAATTTTTTTCATGTCATTGTGATGTAGGGTCGGTAGTTTTTCTATTATTTGTTGATATGTTTTCCATGTAACATTTTATGAGCTTGTGTGTCCTTATATTATTGGTTAACCCTCTAGATTTCATTTACTAATATGGTCAATTAGGATCTTAAATTCTTTCGTGATCTATGGTTTCTTCCTATTTCATAGTGGAATGAATAGGTTAACTATAAAATCCTAGTGGAATATGCATATTCTAGTTAGAGTTTTCCAACTAGATAAGGGATTAGAAGAATCCTGATAAACACCATGGGGTTAAGCGAAACTTAACTTTATGAGTTTCTGATTCTCCCTCTAACTTAGGCATAGGTTTAAGAAGAAAACTTATCTCTAGTTAACAACAATCACATAGGAAAACATCTAGGAAAATAACGAACCACCATGATACCGAGTCATAGAGGCATGAGCCTCATCTCTCTTGAAGAACGGTAGATTCGTTCTGTTTTTTTTTTTATATTTTCTAAGATCGCATTTTATTTTTGTTCATTGCTAGAATTTTAAGATATCAGTCTTGTGTTTTGATCATGCCAAAGTAGATTTATAGAGCTAGTTAACTAGAGATTTTTTGTTAGAATAATTCTTAGTTATTTTCTCGTGGAATTGATACGCAAAATTTGATACCATATATCACTTGACACATATACTTGCATGATTGACCGAATTACCTCGTGGTAACTTTTTGGTCATCATCTTTTAATGAAAGTTTGCTTCAACCCAAGCTCTCTGCATTGTTTCTAAAGTACTTTTTTTCACTTGGTCGAACTCTAGAATTGCTTTTCCTATCAATTGTAAGCTTGAAAAATCTTTGCAAAGGACAATTGAATGCTGAATTATTCTTTCTTGAATGATAGTGCTTCCGCCTCATTGCTTCCGCCTCATTATAAAATTATTGCCAAACTTTTGTTTAACAGAATGAACTCGGTGTTAGCTGACATCATCCATGATTTACAAACGAGTTTTATATCCAATAGGTGTGCTGCTAATAATATCATCCTTACTAATGAAATTTTAAACACTTTGAAGTCAGCCAATGCCTCCTTTTATGCCAACCTTGATATTAAAAAGGACTTCAACATAATAAAAAGAGAATTTATTATCTCTAGACTTCAAAATAAAGGTTTTCCTATCTTGGATTAGGGCTTGCATCTTTGATATCAAGTTTTTTGTTTGAATTTATGATGCCCTTGAAGGTTTTTTTTTCTTCTATTACCAGCTTAAGGCAAGGTTTTTCTCTATCTCCTGCACTCTTCTATATTGTCATGAATGGTTTATCCAACCTCTAAATCTTCATGTGGGTAGATGCTATTTTATTTCCTTCTCTGAGCATTAGAACTATTCCATCTCACACCTCCTTTATGTTGATGATATTATTATATTTGGTAAAGCCACACATACTAATATTTCTTCTTTTTAAAATATTTTAGAAATATTTTATGTGACTTCTAATCTAAAAATTAATCATTTAAAGAGTAATACCACCTTCTCTAAAAATGTTTGGAACTCTTCCCTTCTGAATGATATTCTAAATGTTCACTTTATGAACCCTCATTTTATATACCTGGGAATACCATTGGTTGTTCAAAAAATAAAAATTGGCTTCCTTTCATCCTCTACTAGATAAAATTGGAGATATCTTAAATGGTTGGAAAGTAGAGGCCCTCTCTAAAGCTAGAGAACTTCAACTTATAAAATTCTTTTTTGGGAAACTTGTTATGTATTGAGCATGTGCCCTATTCCTTCCCAAAAGCCGTACCAAATTAATTCATTCTTGGTGTTTTAAATTTCCATTTCATGTTTCTATCACTAATAAAAAGTTTCATAGTGTCTCTTGGGACACTATATGTAAACCAAAGAAGCTTGATAGCCTTGGACTTCACTCCATCAAAACTATGACTTGGTTTTATGATTAAGTTTACTGTTAACATTTGTAATTACATTGATAATGTTTCTAGATGATTTTCATACAACCACTTTTCTCCCTGGTATCTCAAGCCATCCGGTGACACTTTCTTTTAGAAGAAAGTCCTCTAGGAGTAGAGCATAAACACCAATTCTCCTTCTTTATTGGTGGCAGCAGCAAAATAAAATTTGTGAGCCCTAGGTCAATGACAAATCTCTCAATGACTTACTTAAAACTTGAAATTTCTTGTCTATCCCTTCTTTGTTTTCTGGTAGCCCTCGGACCATCCGGGGCATTTAAGGTTGGAGTTGCAATGTGATTGTTGAATACTTTTATGATATTCCAGAGACTAACAACATTCAGTTTCACAATTCTTGTAATATTTTAATTTGGAAAAACTTAGAAAATTCTAGTTTTAAGTTTATTTGTGAAATTTCTGGTTCTATTTCTCATATGTTTAATTAGAATAATATTATTTTGCAACATAGATATGCTATCAGATACTCTATCTATTCTTCATTTGTTGTTAATAATGCTCTTAAAATTGTTGACCTGCTTATAGCTAGGAACATTCAAGCTCAAGGTTGCTAATGTCGTGAAGAAAATGAATCATCAAACTACCTTTTTTGCTTTCCTTGGACGTGTGAGTTTCTCCTCTATCCTGCCTTGTTTCAATTGTTATAAGTCATTTTATAGTACGGAAAGATCTTCTAAAACTAGGAAAAGTTTTATTTTCTTACCTTACATGCTATTATTTATTTTATATGGAAAGAAAGAAATGGTAGAAAGTTTGTGGGCCTAATTCACTCACTTTCAGGTGTTCTTTTTTATACAAAAAATGCTGTGTTAAGGCTAAATTATGGAATAGAAAGAAGAACTAGAAATGAGAAAAACTATTTTGCCAAATAACTTTGAAGCTTCCTTGCCTTGGATGACAACCTTCTTTATATTCCAAACTTCATTTTCCCTCAATTGTTTTTTTTCATACCAATGCTACTAACTTGAGCTAAAAGGTACAATTTTTTTTATGCAACATTTATTAGACTTTTTAGCATAGCAAGGAAAATTTAAATGAGGGGCAACATAATGGTTGATTATTTTTGTTCCTTTAATTCTTATGGAGAGTCAAATGAATACTTCACCATGATAGGGGCATAATTTCGCTTGGTTCTTGCACTTTTAACCCTTCAAAGACTCCAATAACCTCTTTACAGATAAGTTTACCAAACTAATCCTTAAATCCTTTACTGTTGAGCTTTGAATATCCTTTATTTTAGTGCTCTATTTTATCTTCCTTTTGGGCTTCTGCCACAATTCCGCATCCTGCTTCATGTATTTGATTCCTTTTATTGTTAATGTAAATTGAGCTCTATGCCCTCAACCTTCCAAATTAAAAATAAAAAATAAAATAAATAAAAAAGATAAAAAGATAAATGCCTCCTCATCACTTGTGCAAAACAACATGCAATTCACGTAACTATAATAGACTACACTCGACCAAACAACCCCTTACGGGAAAAAATATTAGGTCAGTACTCATCCGGAGTCTAATAGGAGGGCACCACGTGTAAAGTGGACATATCACAATATATTAAAGTGAGCCCATTTTACACGTAACAGCTTCCTATTGGGCTCCAGATGCATCCGAAGGCCAACACGAGTCCTTACCTAACATTCTTTCCCCTTGTGGGAACCAAAAACCTCTGCCAATCTGCCCGGAGACCGGCGGCAACAACAAGGAAATATTGTAACCCTAATATGTACCATCATTATTTAACAACAATAATCCAATTCGAAGATAACATTCCCTTTTGAAAAACATTGTTCAACTCTTCACTAAAAAAAAAAAAAACAATCGCCTCCCTATAAATTCAAAACTTATTTATTGAATATTTTTAGAATAAATTGACTTATTTAAAAAATAAAAAAATTAAATTAATTAATCAAAAAAAAAAAAAAACGTGGGTGTACAATGAAAATCATTAAAAATAAAACATTCTTATTGAAGCTCTTTAGGGTATACAACGATTACACATAACAAGCAGCAAAGTGCAATTACAAGTTCTCCCCCAATAACTTGCAAATACCTACAAATCACTCACAACATACGCATCTGAGACTTTACATACATCAATCCATAACAATAATAATAAAGGAAGGGGAAATTAACTCATCACAACTAAATACAAGACAGACAAATAGGCAAACAATAGATAGACAATTTGGTTATTGAGCTTTGTGTGTGATTAAAAATACATGAGCTGCTGAGCAGCAGCCATATTCTGAAAGCCAGCATCATAGATAGCCTGGCTGGCTCCGGCGCCCAATGGCAAGCCCGCTTGCTTGAGGGCCGGGTTGGTCTGGCCGGGCATTAGTGTCTGACCTACCCCCATCTTGCTCAGTGCCAACGCCCTTTCATACGTAAGCAAGTCGGCGGCTGACAGTGTGGGGAATGGGGTTGCAGCTGGCGCCGGAAGAGGCTTCGAGACTGTTCCCGGCGGGGTGGGCTTGCTTCCCCACGAGCACTGCAACAAATTAACCAACGAATTAATGAATAAAAAATTGCTCCGCCTCACTAGCATTGCTCATCATCAATTCTTGAGATGGTTTTTAAAGAGTCCTCATGATGCTAATTGTCACATATTAATTTTTGAAGTTATTAAATGCAGGATGTCTATTCACAGACGTACACGATGAATACAAATATATATATACATACATACATATATATATATATATATATATATATATACACACACACACATGGTATTAATGCATATTATTTTCCAAATATTATGATGTCATTTACTAATTATCACCGTATACTTAATGCTCACCTATAGTGAAACCGGCATCCCTGTTAACTTCATCTTATCACATTTAGCAAGAAAAAGGAGCCAAGGAATTGGTCAAGATATGGCCATTTTTTCTGAACTGAAAATAAGAGTAACAATCTTCTTGCAGAGAAGAACATCCATATGAAAAATTGATAAACCTGATGAAATCTACATGGAAGCACAATTGTATGTAGATGCATGAAATTATTGGTAATGAATATGGAAGAACAATTGTTGCAATGGATAATCGGAGGCTCAGTTTTTGAAACATGAGCTCTACATGACCCCATGTACTGAAATTGCTATATATTCTGTTTCAGCAATAGGCTATAACAGTTTTACTTCTTACTCTTTGCAGGAGACCAGATTACTACAATAGTATTTAGAGAATATATGAGTGACACGAGTAGAGTATATGATACGGATAAAGAAATATGAAAAAAAAAGGCAGCCTAAGATAAACATGGAGTGAGAAAATTAGGAAGATTGGGAAAAAATGGTAATAGGTGGCTGATTGCTGAGAAATATAGAAGAGATCGTTGATATTTAGGACTTCTTCCTAAGACTAGCAAGGGACATTCATATGAAATGAGTGCAGGCAGAAAAATGAACTTTATTTTCTTGATAAAACTTGCAAAAAGCATCAAGAAATTCAGACCAGTATTTTAATAAATATACCCAATAACTCGAGAATGATCTTTAATAAAAATAACATAATAGTGCAATCTTAAGGGACTCGAAGCATGACTTGAACTATCAACAATGATGATGGGTGACAAAGGAGATTATGCAATAAAAAACATAACTGTATGTTTCATGTCACATAAGATGGACCAGCATTCCAAATTACAGCGTACCAATAGAAGCAACAGCATCAAAACCTAAGAAAGAGATGGCCTACGAAAATGAGTAGGCATATGTTAAGGGAGGTGATCGTATTCTTCTTGAGAGATAATAACAAAGCAAAACTGGATGAATCAAGCAGACCAAAAGTATTTGAGGTACTGAGATTTCATATTGTAGAAGAAGATTGTCCCAAGAAGAGGAGATAAAATCCATGAAAAGAGTTGAAGGATTAGAGGATGAGACTGTTTAAAGGGGACATTTACATACATATCACACAATTCTTATATAATTACATATCTCACACCTAAACTTTCATATTTACGCACACAACACTCAAATCTTTAATATCACATCAAAAAGAACCTCATTACTATTTTTTGAAAGTAAAATACGCCTTTTCATGCATTGATTCAAGTAAAAAACTGCTGTGTGTAAATATCAAAGTTTAGGTGTGAGAAGTAAATACATAGGAATTGTGTGGTATGTATGTAAATTTCCCTTGTTTAAATTATGGAGATATCAATGGGAGTGTAGATGGTAATAAAAGAGCCAAAAAAAAAAAAAAAAGTACGAGTGAGGGTGACACGCAATCCTAGAAAAAATGAGCATGCGCAAGCACAAGACAACGAGCACAAGTTCAAAATATCATACATGCAAGCAGAAGCGTGAAGATATGATGAGCAGCAAGTGCAGGCGCACATAGCAGCATACACGCAATGGCAGAACAGTCGATGCACGGGGGCACTATGTAGCATATCAAGTGCGGGCTCAAGTACCAAAAGTGGAGCACAAGGTGGCAGGACATATGTGTTGAATAGCCATAAAAGCACAGGTGGGATTGCAGTGAGCCTAAGGTGAGTAGGAAAAAAATAAAACCGACGTGTGGGCTCAGAATGCAACAATTGGGCACGCATGTAAGTGAGCTAGGATAGAGAGAGATCATGTGGGAGGAGAGGATGTTAACGCTAGGTCAACCATGCTTTGATATCATATTAAGTGAAGAAAATTTACTTATAATGTTCACTAAACAAAAATGACTATTTACACGAGTATAGAATGAGCATGATAAAAACATAAAAGGAGATGTTGAATGCATATTTTATCAGAGTATATACTCTCATAATAGAATGATATTAATTCCAAAAAATATCATATTCTCACATATACAATTTCAATGTGTGAATTTACCTACAAATCTTAAAAGCATACCTTAATCGGCTTTCCACCAAGAATGCGGCCATTTGCCATCTGAATAGCTAGAGAAGCTTCAGCGTGATTACTATATCTAATAAACCCAAATCCTTTATCACGTTGAATGCGCACTTCCTCAATCTGCCCAGCCCCAAGGGTGTGAAAGAGTCGATGGAGATCAACTTGAGTAACCTGCAATTTTAATTTCATATTCCAATTTAGAGCTTAGAAATAAAGAGTGAATAAATCTAATAGAACTTGAAACATAAGCACTAAAAAAAAAAGGATTCTGAAACGTTAAATTAATAATGCTAGAAGCAAAAGATCAGACTGAGCGGGGATCGCAACTAGCCTCTAGAGAAAGATTTCCCACATAAACTGAAGTGCATTGTGGGTTGTTCTCGGGAGCTTCTTCTTTTGCACCTTCTTTAACATCTTCTGCACAAAATTTTGTAAACAAAATAAAATTTAAGAAAGAAACAAACTGGACAACCCTGACTAATAATCACTCAAATAAATGATAGAAATATACATTGAAAAATAAAGCATTATGATCTGCCAGGTAAAAGAACAAAAGTCAAATCGATGATAAATTTAAATATCCAAGGTTTTATCAGGTATAAGCCATAATTATCATTCTCTGACTAAATTTATAATCTATGAAAGTATAACTATAAATACTAGTATCTTAGAAATAAAATTGCAGATTCCTTGTTAAGCTAGATTTCATCGCCGTAATCGCTCAAATATTCGAGTTATTAAAGATATGTATACTAGAGTTGTTACTTATGTTAGGAACTAAAGAGGATTGACCAAATATTTTCCAATTTCTGTTGGATTACATCAGGGATCGGCTTTAAGCCTATATCTTTTTGCTTAGTTATGGATGGTCTTATTGGACATTTACAAGAGGATGTACCATGGTGTATGCTTTTTGTTGATGATATCCTTCTCGTGGATAAGACGAGAAAAAAAGCCTAGGAAAATTTTGAATTATGGAGGTCTACATTGGAGTTTAAAGGCCTTCATTTGAATAGAACTAAAATTGAATACAAGGAATGTAATTTTAGTAGTAGTAGTTCTAGTGACAGAAGTGTAACTTTGGGTGACCAAACTATTAAAAGGTGTGAACGGTTTAGATATCTCGGTTTTGTTGTTCAAAGCGATGGTGATATAGATGAGGATGTTAATAGTAGAATTCAAGTTGGTTGGTTTAAGTGGAGGAATGCGTTGGGCCTTCTGTGTGATAGAAAAGTACTGCTCAGACTGAAAGGAAAATTTTATAAAATGGTAGTGAGACCTGCAATGCTCTATAGCGTTGAATGTTGGCCTTTAAAAGAGAAGCATAATACTAAGTTAAGTGATGCTGAGATGAGAATGATTAGGTGGATGAGTGGCTCTACACTTAGAGAGAAAATGTGAAATGAATATCCGTGATAGGGTTGGGGTAGCTCTAGTGACAGACAAAGTTAGAGAGTCGTCTTCGATGGTTTGGTCACATTAAACGTCGATCGTCTGATGATCCGATTAGGAGAGTAGATGTTTTAGATTTGACTTATGTTAAGAAAGGCAGAGGTAGACAGGAAGACTTTGGCTTATTGTATAAAAAATGATCTTAATTTAATAAAACTATATGAAAATATGACACTAAAAAGGACGCAATAGAGAAAAAGGATTCATGCAGTCGACCCCATGAAGAGGAATTAAGGCTTAGTTGTTGTTGGTGGTATTTTTGTTGTTGTCTAGTGAATCCAAAGACTCGCACATTTGACTTATCCCTAGACAATCATCACTTTAGGGACTCATTCTCAATAATTATTTTAAGGCATCATGTCAAAGACAACTTCAATTTTAACTATTTTTTCATAGGGAAAGAACCATAAAGCCGCATTGATAGTGATCCTGCCCCACTGTGTGTTCAAAGTAGCTCAATGGCAAATCAAAGATGCAAGAGTCCTGATAGGTATTGTAAGATCTATTGATCAAGTTATTAAATCTAATAAGAACTCATAAGACAGCTATAGATAAATGAAAGTATTTATAAAAGATATATAATCAAAACAAGGCAGCCAGATGTTCCCGCTCAGGATAATAGATTGTTAGTTGCAAACAAAGCAAAAAACTCCATCCAAGGTTATTTCTATGGATTTTAAAATTTATGGACTGAGTCTGCTAATATGATTTTCCATGAGCTTCACCCTGAAATTGAGTTTACTTGCTCCTTCAAATTTGATGAATCATAAGCCTTCTACTATGGATGTATGATTTAAAAAATAACTTTACAAAGAGCAACGTTTTGTCTCAAAAAACAGCCTATAGTAGCATAAAATGCATACCCATTGGAAAGACAAAGGAAGAGATGCAACAACTGCAATATTTAAGTTGCAGGAACTATGAATATGTTGCCAACTTTTCAAGGAAATTATGATTTACAAAAGTTTAAGGAAATTATAAAGGAAAGATGTACTCATCCATAAAATCATCAAATCAAAGTACATACAAGGCCATCTCTCCATCCAAGTTCATTTTTCAAAATCTATAGATTTAATCTTCTTATATGATTTATGCTAAATTGCTAATAATATATCTTTTCATTGTTCAGAAGATTCATCAACAAAAGGAAGGGGAGCAAATTTGTTTATGCAGCTTTACCGTGAAATTGAGTTCGCTTGTTCTAATATGATGAATCATGACCCTTCTTCATGAATGTGTGATTTAAAGATTATTTCACACAGAGCAATGTCTTGCAAGACAAACAACCTTTTAATCCAATAAAATGCATGAGTATAGTTCCCCATCAATCCCAAAGGAAAAGCTAAGGAAGAGATATGCAACAAGTGCAACGTTTTGCTTGCAAAGCCATGTAAATATTGTTGTCAACTTCGCAAAGAAATTATGATCATCAAAAGTTTGGGCAAAATAATAAAGCGGCATACTCATGCCTAAGATTGTCAATCAAACGCTAAACAAATCATTGTTAGTTAGGTTGTTGCTCTAACAACAATGAAAAACTTAGCTCTTTTTAAATCATTCAACAAATGATTATCAAAACCCTAACAATCTCACAGATACGAGGTATGAATGCTTTGCCACCATCTTTGCGTATGGATTTTAGTGTATCCAATCATAAGATTGGTTCTTCAGAATATTTAACATACATAGATCATCTTTTATTCAAATTACTAATGTCAGTCAATTACCTAATACTAATGAAGACATAAATTCATCAATTAATTGTCCTTGCATCCCCTAAGCTTAAAAATAATCACATCTCAATAGAAAAAAATTACTGAACTTTGTGTGGTTTTCTCATACTGGCATAATTATGCAGTATCCGGTGACGAGGAAGGTACTCATGAAAGGGGTGAATGTTGAATGATTATTTATCTAGAAACATTCTAATTCTGAGGTTTACACATTACAATCTATTACAATAAATCGAAGTCTTTTAACACAAATATTTATGTCATTCTATTATTTTTTCTCATTTAATGAACTTCAGTTTATTAGGTAATAAAAAACAATTCTCTTCTTCTATTTCTTTTGTTTTCTCAATTTGTAAAATCAAGAAAAGCAAATCTCTTCCTTTATCCTTAAATGGAAATGATATTGATAATTTTTTTAACTTAATTCATAGTAATACACATGGAATTAACCCTATTATACCGCATGTAAACTAAAAATATTATGACCTTTATTGATGATTATAGAAAGTATACTGAGATTTATTTCCTTTGCTACAAATTTGAAGAATTGATTGTCTTTTAAAAATTTATAACATATGTTCAAACTGAAATTTCCACCATCATCAAAAAGTTAAGATCCGATTCTAGAGATGAATATGCCCCCTAAATTTTATTACTTGATTCAAAGAAGGGATTTGTTTCGTAGCGGTCATGTATTTACAACAAAAAAAAATTGTAAGTCCAAATTTTGTAGTTTGAATCGTCTATTCCACCCACTATTTAATTGATAGTTTACCTTATCATTTCTCGAAGTTTGGCTCTTTTTATTATTTCCTTTTTCATACATTGATAGTATACCTTATCATGTCTAGAAGTTTGGCTTTTTTATTATTTCCTTTTTCATACACATCAAAAATACCATTACATACATATTTTCGGGTGTATTTGTTTTGTTTATTTAATATCTCATGAACACCATAAACTCTCTTCTCAATATATTAAATATGCAGTTATAGGCCATACCATTTCTCATAAAGGTTATGTTTGTAATAATCCAAACTCCAAAAAATTTCATACCCTTTATCTCATCATTTTTTCTTCCTTGCTCATATTGAACCTCTACTAGGCTTATACTTTTTCTTCATTTTTATGAAGTAATAAATCTTACTCTAGACTAATTTGGATATAAACTTTTGTATAAAAAAAATATCTAACACTTCACCACTTCCCATCGGAGCTTGTGCAAATTAATCCAAAGCCTGCAAGCTTAGAATACTACTCCAAGATAGACTTCAGAAGTTTCTCATCGCCCAAATTATTATGACTTCCATATTACATTGGCTTCGATTCACATTCCTTCATGTTATTAACAAAAAAACCAGTAAGCATAATTGGTTGACAAAGGCAATGCCTGAAGAACCACAAGTCCTTGAGGATAACCGCACATAGAATCGGCTACAAATGGGTTATTTTTGCTTCATAAAGATGGCCACCCCACAAAGTGAAAGCTAAAGACGGCTTCGATTCACATTCCTTCATGTTATTAAAAAAAAAACCAGTAAGCATAATTGGTTCACAAAGGCAATGCCTGAAGAACTACAAGTCCTTGAGGATAACCGTACATAGAATCGGCTACAAATGGGATATTTTTGCTTCATAAAGATGGCCACCCCACAAAGTGAAAGCTAAAAACGCATGTATTCAAGTTGAGCTTAACGAGGAAATTTGCATAATTCTCTCACATGGCATTTTCTTATGTTTTTATTCAAATATGTGTAAACAGAAGTATCTATATCTATATCTATATCTATATTTGTATCTGTATTTGTATCTGTATCTATATCTATATCTATATCTATGAATTGAAATAGGCTCCCCAAACATGGTTTGATAAATTTTATATCTATATCTATATCAATATCTATATCTATATCTCTCTCTCTCTCTCTATATATATATATAGATATATATATTTGCGGGGCATCAAATCGTATTGCCCTTCTCTGAGTTTATGTTAATAGTAATGTTTAAATTGGGATTGATTTGAAAATGATTATCTATTCTCAAAATCTTCAAAGTACATTTCATATGAAAAATCTTGATCATAAGCTCATTGATGCGGGAGCGTCCGCTAATCACGGGATTGCTTATGCGGAAGCGTCCGCTAATCACGGGATTAGCAACCCTATCTAGGAATTTCACAATATCACAAAATAGTTGCTTTTCACGAAAGTCCATGAAACAAAACCCCAAATTTTGTTCAATATTTCTACACAACTTTTTTTTCTTTTTCTAATTTTTCTTCCTTTTTTCTTTATTTCCAATTAAGTGTCTTTCTATTAAAAGACTGTGTGTGTGTGTGTGTGTGCGTGTGTGTGCGTGTGTGTGCGTGCGTGTGTGTGTGTGTGTTTTTTAGCAGACTTTTGCCATGTTGTAAGTTTTGGATATTGTAATTTATGATTTTCACCCTATATAGTGGTGTATCCTTTTCTTTTTATGAGTGGTGTGCTTGTAGCTTGTGAAAAATAGGTGGTGAACCACCTCAACCTCCGTACTGCGCCATTTTTTTGATTTCTCTCATGTTTTCAACCGAGACAGCCATCGAACATCGTCTATCTTTTTCCAAATGTTGTCAAACTCATGCAATATCATTCCCTCACTATTCCACAAACGTCTCCACGTTAGATCTGCTTCCAAAACACCTTCTAGGAGCTCTAAAATGGTTTCATTTTGTATTAGAGCTCAAGGAGCCATGAATTTTTAGGGTTATCATTTTGTCAAAGTCCAAAATTCCAAAAAAAATTAATTTCCCACAATAGCCTAGCGATCCCTATCATAACTTCCAATTCTTTTCATAATCCAACTACTCAACCCTCCACAAAATTTCACCACGACACCTACCACAGAAACCTAAACACTTAACAAACCTTGATTTATGATCCTGCATCCGCCATAAACATGATCGGGAGAAAATGACACAATGCTACCTTAGAGAAATCTGCAGAGATGTGTCCAAAAGTTTACTTTAGAGTATATGCAGTGAGAAATCTTCCAGCTGCAATAGAGGCTTGTCGTCTTCGAGAGAAGACAATCCAATGAGATCACCAATTGCCATAACAGTGGCTCAACAGATCAAGAGGAGAAAATGAATCATCCTATCATACGGTTTCCAGTAATGAAGAACAAATACTCGATGATTTGGGTATGAAGTATTAAAAAAGTTAGAATCTTAGAGTAAATGTCAATTTACCAGATTTTGATAGCATCATGGATTTGAACGAGTTTACCGATTGACTTCAAAAAGTAGAAAATAAAAATTGAGTAAAAAATGTTCCCCAAGACAAGAGAGTTAAATTGACATCTATCAAATTCGGGAAGAACACTTCTTTATGGTGAAAAATTTTGAAGCACTCACACCATCTTTAGTGGAAAAGTAAAATCACAATTTTAATTTTAAATGAAAATGACATACAACGCAAATACCTTCCAACACATTACCGACATGGTATGATCATAAAACTCCACAACCTGTGCCAAAGAGACTCATCCGTAGAGTACACAACTGAATTTGATCAACTCATACTGAAATGTGAGATGGTTGATCAAAGGAGCACACAACAATAAGGTATCTTGGAAGATTGAGCTCATCTATTGGCAATGTGGAACAATTGCAACCCTATTGAGCATCCCAAGATCTATAAATCCTAGCCCTGAAGAAGGGAGAGATAACACAACATTATCAGGATCACACAACCTTTCAAACATGGTTCAACTATTGAACCAGGAAGCTAGAATACACCCAGCGGAGCATCCCAACCTACCCCCAGGTAAAGCCAGGCCAAAGTAGAGAGCAAGTGGCAGCCAACCAGCACTCCCAAATACGTCCCAGCCAGAAAGTATTTCAAGTGTCATTGTTTTGAGCACATTGCATAAAATTGTCACATAAGATTGTTGCATAAGATTGTCCTAATAGGAGGATGATCTCACAAATTGAGCAGGGAGCAATTGAAGAATTGAAGAATGATGTAGGAGAAAGTGAGAATGCCAAAGAGAATTATTAGCTTGTAACCGAAGAGGGGGAGATGCCAGTAATTTAAGCTGAGTAGATGAAAGAGACTCGCACTGCATTAACATTGGTTGTTCTAGAAGCAAGTGAGTATGAGAAGCAAGAGCCAAAAAAGAGACAACGCTAGCTGAAGAAGTCCTAGATATCCTACGGAGCATTTACCTCTTGGGTGATCTCCACTGTCCAAATGCTCAATTAGAAGTACACACAAAATATTATAATGAGAAAGTTGATTTCCATGATGCTATCATATTTCAAAAATTGATTTGTTGCTCAAACTATTTGACAACTACATAACCTAGTATTTCATTTATCGTTCAACAAGTAGCCAATTTATGGATAGTCCTCTTCAAGCAAATTTAACTATCGTTGGTTGAATCATTCAATACCTTTAGTGTGTTACCTAGATGTTGTTTATTATTTGCAAATGGTCATCTTCATCTTGTAGCGTATGGTGAAGCTAATTAGGTTGGGTGCCCTAAATACTCAAATAATTATCAGCTACAATACATTTCTATGACTTTTATTTCAGGGAGGAATAAAGAAGCATCCTCGTGAGTCTGAATCATCCATTGAAACTAAGTACCGTGTTGTTTATCTTCTATTTTAAGATTATCTTCCTTGGTTAACTTCTATGTTTAAGTTGGTTTTTTCTCAGAAATGATGCAGCACAAGAAGCATCCAAATCAATCATAATGAAGACACAGCAAAAGAGACAAATTAACCCATCACAAGGAACATAATGAAGACATTAATTTAATATTGTTCAGACTGTGTTTTACTTTTATGCAGTAATGTGAAATTCAAATAATAAGAGTATTAATATGTGGAAATAAGATAATATGTTTATAGCAATAATTCAATCAATTGAAAAATCTTCACACATAGGTTTGGCTTGGGAAAACTTTTTGGAGAATAATTTCCCGCAAATTCAAATTGACATTAGGTTTTATTTTGGAACACTTATGTTTACTAGCATGAAAAATAAAAAAACATTGACAACAAAAACAAAATTAGAATTTTATAGTGGCCAACCATTCTAGAGGAGAAATTTAGTGATCTCCCTCAAATTATCTCTTTAATGAGTGATGCTCTATTTTATTTTGTAGAATTATTTTTAATTTTAGTTGAAAATTGTCATGTAAATCTTCCTCTATCTCTCCATATAATTTCCTCTCAAAAGTCTCATAAACCCTAGGAAAAAATGCACTTGAGTGCTACCAGTCAAGGCTAGGAAAAAGATGACAATCTTATTCCCTTGAGCATTTGGACAACATGTACTACTTGAACGTGAAAAAGCTCTAGATCTATTCAAGAGAAATCTAAATCCCTACATCAAAATCAAATTACCCTAAGCTAGTAACCAGATCTCGTTCCTACATGACCTAGTTTTGATATAAACCTAAAAATAATACTAACAATTCCTTGAAAATTATGAGAACTGCAAAATCATATCAAGACACTCCAACCTAAATATCACATAAGTTTACAAGTCCAGAAGTTTTCTAGATTCTCTAGAACAAAAGCCTGAAGTTAAAACAAAATTTCGGGTGAAAGGCTCTGCTGTTGACACATATTTGATACAGTCCCTTAAGATCCACTACTCCAAACAGCAGACAATTGCTTGTTGATCATAAGTGACTTAATTTAAAGCCTCCTAAGCCTAAATCAGCACTCAATCAATGTTTTAACCCATGGCTACCACCAAGTTTTGGTGTCAAAAGAAAAGGTTGGACCAATAAAAAAGCTATAGAGGAGACACTTACATAAAAGAGTTTTTTTTTTTTTTTTCATGAGACACTTGGTATATCTCCTTTTCTTATGTTATTTTTTTCCCTTCAATATGGCATCATTTCATGCTAGATAAAAGTTTTGCTTTATCTAAAGAAAATTCTATGAAATTTAAATCATTCCTCCAATAGTTGGATCTACAAAATTTAACAAGCCATTTACCGTAACCTATCCTTAGATAATAATTGAGTGACCTCAAATTTCAACAAATTTCTGAGTTTAACAACAAAATTTAAGATGATACATCTCTAAATTAATCAAAGCATAAATACTTATTCATGTCTTGGCATAAATTGGCTATATTTACAATTTTAGATTATATTTACTAACAAGTTTATATCACATAAATTTATATAAACCAACTTCTTTGATTGATTTCAAATTGTCATTTTGCATCATTTAAGCATCTCATATCAAAAGGTACTCACTATTACACTCACATTTTAATGTAAATATTTGCTTGCACAATTGCATCATCTTTATACAATAAACTCACAAACACAACATGCCGCCTAAATCAAATAGTATGGAACAACAAATGGTTTAGTAAAGATAGTAGAAGACAAAAATACTAAAGTAAATAATCATAAAGATAGGATTAAGCACAAAATTCATTGGAGGAAACTAATAGCAAAATGCAAATCCTACAAGAGACAAATCAATGAATTAAACCTTAGGCTGCAAACTCTATCTTTCGCACTCACATAACATTTTTTAGGAATGTTCAATTAGAGAAGAATCACCATGTTTGACCCAAGCAATGTAATAGGAATAATTCTAAGGGGGGAAATTAAACAAAGAATTGTGATGACTTTAGTAGCAAAACAAAGAAAGTCAAGGTAGAAGCTTCATCATTTATTGGGGTCTCTGATCCCAATAAATTATTTGACTGATTTAGGCAAATAAATGGTTTTTTACGACGTATCAGATTGATGATTGTCAAAAAAAACCTTTTGCAAAAAATGAAACTTATTGGCTACGGAAAAGCGTTTTTAGATAATGTTAATGTTAAAGTATAAGTCTCAGATATATGACAAAAAATTTCAAGGGAAACTGATGACACTTAAACAAGAGAATATAATAATCACCCAATACTTGAACATTTTCTATGATTTAATGACAAGAACACAAGCAAAAATAATGATTAGTACTTAATAATCATTGATGGAATGTAAATAAAAAAAGGGGCAGACTTTCAAAATTCTTAAACACATACAAAATGCAATCCACTGTGCTTTTAATGAAAATAAAAAACTCATCCAATTTGGATTAGAGTACAACTACTGCTCATTCTATCTAAAGCTCTAATCAAAGAACTACACCTCCACAAGTTAGTGTCCGCAACACCAAAGCTATTATCAAGGCAACATCTAACAATAATAAGAATATTTGTTTTAAATGTTATAAGAAATGGCATATGCAGCAATACAAAACTATGTTTATTAAAGAAAAATATCATGATCAAGAGTATGAGGAAATAAAAGAGATTAGTGATGATTGACCAATTTCAGTTGATGTTTTGACAGATATAAATAACTCTATTTGTGTGATGAGATGTTTATCTATAGAGAAGAGCGAACCAGAAAACTAGAAAGAAAAAAAAAAATATCTTCAAAATGCATGTAACAAGTGATGACAGAAGATAGTGATAAGAGCATACCATCCACCAAGCACCAATAAAGGCAGGTTTAAAGCCGGAAACACATCTAGTACATTTTCATGAGTTAGGTGAACCAAAAATCACTTTCAATCAATATTAATGTACAGTGCCTATTAAAATAGGAAGTTATGAGAATTATATGTGGTGTGATGTGCTTCATATGGATATAACTCATACTTTTGAGCAGACCTTGATTAACTGATGCGAGCATCAATCATTATGATAGAGATGCACTTAGAGGTTCAAAGTTAATGACAAAACGGTTAAGCTTTATCCCTATAAAACCAACTAATAAGATCAACCCAACAACACACAAGCCAAAATTAGAAATAAAACATCGCAAAACTCACTAGATTAAAGGTTAAGAGAAATGATGCTTCGCAAGCACATTTAGACGGGTAACAATAAAAACAAAATTAAACAAATCACAATGAGTATAATAAAAACATCAAATCAGAAAAATTTATGTATGATTTGAAATTTTAAATGTTGCAGTTTTATTTTGTAAGAATGTGTATTGCGTTTTAATTGCATGGATTTTATAACAATTTTAAATTTTAAATTTCACTGAAATTTAAAATTTTCAATTTATAAGGAAATTATTTATAAAAATAAGAGAAGATGTTTATTTGCATTAAAACAAGTAAAACAACTGCCGTTTAGACTTGGCCAACCAAGAGTGTTTGTAAGGAGTACTCCCTCAACCAATTGGCCAGCCAAGGGCCAATCCCCATCTCCCTCTACTCCTTACTATCTTTGCAGTAGGGCATTCTTTAAACTATTGACGTTTGCTGAAAAGAAGAAAGAGGATCGTGATTGAGAAAAATGGGGATTTAATTGGAGAAGTGAGGCATTGAGGCCAACCACTCAAAAGATGATTCAATGATCTCCATCGATCAATCTCTTCAATGAGTTATAAGCTATTTTAGCTTTAAAAATATTTCTTGTTTCTTGTTGTAGAATTGTAAATCTCTCTCACTCCACATTGATAGGCTCTACTTTCATAACAAATGTGACATTCTGCTCCAATGCATTAAATCAGTCAATTCTACCTAGAATGCTTCATTCAGTCAACCATTTCTAAGTTATAAAAATCATTGGCATTGATCACGAGCATTAGAGAATCAATTCAAGTTATGATTATGAAAGAACTTATTTTCTAATTATTTTAAATTAATAAAACACTGCTTTTGTACCATTCTGAAATATATTATCTATACAAAAATTATATGTGAATACCGTTTGACGCTATGATTGTCAAATAAGAATAAGCAGATTCACAGTTCTAAAGCTCCTCAAAAGCAGCTGCATACGAAAAATAAGATATATAGCAACTCGTTAATTAGCATAAAATTTTTCATTCTTGCAGGTAAATAAGAACGGTATGAAAAAAAAATATTGAGCCAACGCTTATATTTTCATTCATTACAAATTTAGTTACTTTATGGATGAGTAATGACAAAAATTATGCATCAATAATTATTTTACAACCTTAGTTCAAAGAGCCAAATGAAATACTTTAGATTAAAAACAAGGCAGAGGATGATGCATTATGTCATTGGTTCGACGAATTCCTATAATCCACAAACTCTCAATTGAATCACAAATTATATTGAAAATGGTTTAAACTAATGCAAGGATAGGCACGCCTAAGCGCTTTTTTACAAAATTAACAATGGGGCTCAGTTCTATGTGTGGCATACACCTCAAAATATGTGAGGAGCGCCACGTCTCCGTTCTAGTGAGACGTGCACAATTAGATCTAGTTCTTTTTTAACAAACATATAAAAAAAATCCTTAATAAAACATCTTTACTTATCCAAATAACACAAACAATCCACGTCTCCAGTCTAGTGAAATGTGCACAAATAGATCTAGGTTTTCTTTAACAAATATAAATAAAAAAACCTTAATAAAACCTTATACTTATCCAAATAACACCAACGCCATTTTTCCACAAGACTCGGGCCTAAGCAACCCTCCTCTCACATAAGCCTTCTCCGCTCCGCACGCACGCTGCCAGTCAGCTCGGTTGCCGTGGCCACACCTCCCTGAAAAGTTCACTTCCTTTATAGAAAACTCCTTTTCGCCTGCCACATTTATTCTTCTGATGACAATCCTTTAACCCTAAATTCTTTTCATTCCTAAATCTAAATTTTTTAGATAGTTTACTAGTGTTTTTTGTTTGTCCGAACATCAACACATTTTATTATTTTTTTTTTAATCAAAATTCTCATACTAGGGTTTTGTAAGAATGGTTAGACGTAAAGTGAATATCATAAAGGATAGAAACAACCCACCAGTGAGACAGCGTGTAAGTTGATATTGGATGGAATGAAAGACATGTTCATCTACAATATACTTATTGCAAAAAGTTAGTTGAAGAAAGTGTTGCATAAAATGAAAGCGCACTATCTGGCTCACACAAGAACGTTGCACCTCATGCCAAAAGGAACGAGGCATTAGCCTCACAATAAGGAATACATATAATTAAAAAAATTCATTAATATGACATAAATCATTGAAAATATTGATTTAATTAATTATCATAAAGACATGAACCAAATCTTAATTTTAAATATTTATATTAAATGAATGTCCGAAATGAAATTCAATGTAAAGATTCACTTAAAATTTAAATATATCACGAGGATCAAGATCTAAAATGGCCAAATTCTTATTTTCACTATCTTTAAAAGAAGCATCATATATAATAAATTTGTTATCATCAATCTTTGTTTTATTAGAAATTTTCAAATCTTATATACCTACAGCATATTTCTTGCTCTATATTTATTCATATTAGATCAAAAATAATTTAAAATAATAATAAATCAAAAAGCATGCTTAAATCACCTAACTTTTTTCACTCAATTATATTAGATATATTAGATATAATAATATAATATAATATAACATAATAATTTATTTACATGACATGACGGAGGCATCACCTCAAATGCCTCCAACAAAAAAAGTTGTAAGCATCACTGGTGCGGTGAAGCTTAAGCTTTGAGATTTTTTTGTGCACCTCAATTTGAGGCAAGGCTTCAGACTGCGCCTCGAATGCCTTCACAAATAAAGTTCATTTATGAACAAGAAGACAACATCAAACCATTTAGCATGATACTTTTATGCAATAATAGATGTTGATTCTTATCATGGAAGTAAGTCAAAAGACAAAATTCCTCATCTTCTTTACCACAATGTCAAGATGCAAAAGGTCGTGTGAATTGAGATATATGTGGAGAATGACAGATAATAGTGTAAAAGTAACCAAACATGATGTCTACTGGAAGTGCTAGACAAGAACAAAAGCATGTCTATATAATTATCGCAATATTTATTTACGAAATGACTTTTCAATTAATCTGGCAGCCCTATAAATTCAATATGATCCATTCTATATGTTCTGATGGTCAACACATGAAACCACCATTTATCTATGATTTGATAACTGGGGGGGAATTAAATGAGCAGAATAACACTTGAATACTGTTGAGGAAATTAGGATACTTGAAATCAAGCTAGAACGAAAATCATGTCTAATTGTTAGTCTAATATTAGGAATAGAAACGATCAATATTTTGATTAACAATACATACTACACTGAAGCTTCAGATTATGTTAAGAATGCTAAATGCACTTTTGGGTTTCTTGATGGAATGATAGAGGAAATTGAAAGCATCTATTGATATAAATTGTTAAAAAATGCTACTTCTTATAAAATGACAGGAATGGACAGGAAACAACATGAACTTCTTGATTATAACCCATAAACTAAACGACAATAACTTTTTCCAATTGTCCCAATCTGTGTCCTTGTTCATTAAAGGACGTAAGAAATTTGATCATCTCACTAGTGTGATTCATAAACCTCCAAAGGCTACTCCAACATATGAAGCTTGAGAAGTGGAGAATTTCATGACCATGTCGTAGCTGATTAACTCTATGGAGACTTAAATTAACTAATCATATATATTGATTCCCTTTGTTAGTGCCCTTTGGACGGCACTCCGTGATATCTACTCAGATGTAGAGAATTCCAGCCAACTTTATGAGGTATCCCAGAAAATCTGTGAGACAAAACATGGATCGAGGAATGTGACCAAGTAATACAATAATCTAGTTGCATTATGGATGAAATGCGACTAGTAATATGACTACACTTAGCAATCTTTGACCGACCTATCTATCTTCCAAAAAAATTATAAAAAGGACTAGATGCTCCAATTTTTGACAAGCCTCAACAAAGAACTTGATGAAGTCCGGGGTCGGATCCTTGGTCGAGATCCTCTTCCTTCTACTCGCACTGCTTTCACTGAAGATTCGTCGCGAAGAGAATCGGAAACTTCTCATGCTTTGTGCGTCAACTCTGTTTGTCGAAGTATCTGCCTTGGTCTAATAGTATCCAACCCCAAGCTAATCACCCCACTAACTATTACTATCTCAAACTCAACCACACTCGTGATACATGTCGAATGCTTCACGAGAAACCTGCATCCAAACCTTCGGCCAAATCTTCCACTGTCAAGAGGCTCGGTACATCTTCTGAATCTAACACAGTACAACCAACCTCTATCCAGAACAATCTGGAATCCTCCAGTTCTCTTAAAAGTCAAAGAAGCACTTAATCAAGCTGCTTGGATCCAATCTGCTTTCTTTCGGCCCATCGACCTCCCACGTTCGGCGAGGAACCAATCTTAAGACACTCACTTCTTTTGCCCCTTATAGTCTATGAATGATAGATTCAGATGTCACGAACCATACAACTGGAAGCACTCAAGTCTTCTAAACATACTATCAGAAAAAGATACTGTTAAATTGTTGACGAATCTCAAAGTTTCATTGCTGGTAAAGGGTCCATTCTTTTAACAGCAAGTCTAACTCTGGAATTTGTGTTATATGTATCTCTGCTGAAATGCAACATTTTATATGTCAGTAAATTGACATATTTCATTAACTGCGTTGCTAATTTTTTCTCCAATGTCTTTCTTTCAGGATCGTCGTTTAAGGAGGATGATTGGAACTACTAAGCGGGTTGATGGGCTCTACTTATTCCAAGAAAAAAACACAAAGAATATACACTCTAACCACTAATTGCAATTTATCTCAGTCCACTGAATGTCCTATTATTTTATTACATTGTTGTTTGGGTCATCCTAATTTCCAGTATCTAAAACAATAATATCTGTTGATGTTTACTAATAAAAATTCTTTCAATTTCAAATGTCAAACTTGACAGTTAACTAAACATCATCGTGTTCCTCATCTACCCCAAAAATTACACACCTCATGCTCATTTCCCTCTTGTTCACAGTGACTAATGAGAATTCTCTCGCACTCCTAGCAACAAAAATAAACGTAGGCTCCTTACTTTGATTGATAACCACACCCAAATGACATGGGTTTAATTTTAAAAGTTAAATCAGAAGCTGCTACTACTTTCAAAAACTTTCACACCTTCATTTTGACCCAATTCAAAAAACCTATTCAAAGCCTTCAAACTAACAATGGCCATTAATTTTTTAACTATATTAGGAGAATGTTTGATAAGGACTTCCTCTATCATAGCTCATGTACCGACACTCCTCGATAAAATGGGGTAGCAGAGAGAAAAAACATATCCTAGACGTTACTCGCTCCATTATGTTTCACTATAACATTCTAAAACATTTCTGGAATGATGTCATCCTTATCGCAACTTATCTCATCAATAGTGTTCCCTCAAAAATTCAAACCTACCATAACTCTTTAGCTCTTTGAGATCGTGTTTTCCTAACAATTGGATCTTTTCCACTTTAGATCCCAAAATTTTTTGGTGCACATCCTTTATTTAGAAGACAACCTCAATTTGGAGTAAACTTGATCCAAGTTCCATAAAATGTGTTTTCCTCATATACTCTGCCACTCATAAGGGGTATTCACATAACTCTAGAGTTAACTATGAGGAGACATTTGTTCCAATTGCTAAATTAAACATCATTCGAGTCCTCACATCTTTTTGTAGTGAATCTGGATTGGCATTTATTCCAACTTGATGTCAAGAATGTGTTCTAGACTGGCAATCTTACAAAGAAAGTATATATGACTCTTCCCCCAGGCTTTAACTACACAACCTCCCAAAAGCAAGTATGTAGACTACAAAAATCCCTCTATGGATTGAAGAAATCACCACGGACAAGGTTCGAGAAATTCACAAAGATGGTGGTAGGCCATGGATTCATTCAGGCTCAATCAGACCACACTCTTTCCTTCCAGCTTTCCTCCAACGGCCAAGTAGCTATCATTATTGTCTATGTTAATGATATTGTTCTCACAGGTAATGATCTATCAATATTAGAGTCTCTAAATGCATTTTTGCTGATTTTTTTGAAATGGACTTGGGATTTCTTCGGTACCTCTTAGGAATGAAAGTATCGTTCATCTCAGAATATTTGTTTATCTTAGCGGAAGTATGTGATTGACCTTTTGACAGAAAACAATCTTATCATGTGCAAACTAGTGGTTGTCTCGATAGATCCCAATGAAAAACTTTCTCATGCTCCCAATGCAGTTCCTGCAATCAAGACTCACTACAAGCGTCTTGTGGGAAAACTCATCTACTTTAGCCATACATGCCCCAACACATGTCATGTAGTTGGGATAGTCAATCAATTCATGCATGATCCCCATAAGCATCACCTCCAACTGCCCACCAGATTCTCCATTATCTAAGCACACCCAACTAAGGTTTATTTTTTTCCTGACACAACTCTCATTCTATTGCAGTTTACATAGACACATATTTGGCCGAGTTTGTCCAAGATCGACGATCTACCTCTTAGTACTGCTCATTTGTGTAAGAAAACTTTCACGTGGAAAAGAAAGAAGCAATATGTACTTGTTCAAAGAAGTGCGAAAGCCAAATTCTAATCCATGTCCCTAGGAATTTGTGAAGCTCTTTGGTTACGTATCATACTCCATGAACTACATATGACAGACCTTGTTCCCCTACATTTGTTTTGTTATAACAAGGTTGTCATTAGCATTGCTCACAACCTAGTCCATCATGATCGCACCAAGCATGTTGAGATTGACCTACACTTCATTAAGGAAAAGCTCAACTCCGAGAAAATTTGTGTTCTGTTTGTGTCATTTAATGACCAACTGGCAGATATTTTGATAAACAACCTTTCTTGACCACTATTTGATGATTTTAAATTCAGGTTGAACATGACTGATATATATTTCAATTTGAGGGACAGTATTAGAATATCAGAATATTAATATGCAAAATTTATATTAACTATTTTGATTTGTCTTTTTATTTTCTTTTTTTTTCCTTTATTCTGTTTTTAGTTATTTCCTTACTAGTTGATCCTGTAGTGGGTATTTATACCCTTTTTTTTGCATCAAAAATATTATTATGGTTCTATTCTAACAAATGAAAAAAAATAATATACATGTCAGTTAAACTTTTAAATAAAATAATATAAATATTTAATGTTATTCAAAAATTCTTACTATATCAATACTATATCAATAACATTTCATATCTATACAACCGCCACAGGAGTATCATCTAAAAGTTTGTATAAATTAAGGTACTTCAATATCAATATATGTTTCATATACGTGCACAGGTACATTAATGTTCCCCACTAATACCATCAAGAGGTGAATTATAATAGCCAAATATGCAAATACGAACATACTGTAAAAATATTACTTCTTAATAATTAATATTTCATTCTCATTTGCATAGCGATTAATATATTGTACAAGATTCAATGATAGTTTAAACAATTGAGCACACAGATCATTCTTACAATATGAAAAAAAATTCAATGGAATCATAAATCATGTGTATCTGTTATTATAACAATAACAATAAATGCATTAGATCAAGAAACAAAACATTACTATAATAAAAGAATATAAGTACCCAACTCGATGTCGATTAATTTGTTATTTGGTTTGTCTTGACGTCGATTTTTCTAAATTGAAAACCTAGCACATGCTATTTATATTTTCAAACTTTAATTTACTATATATATATATACACATATATATATATATAAATAATAATAATTTATATTAGTTATTAACTTTATGTTATTTAAGTATAAAATTTTCATTATTTTACTGTGTAATTCTGCTTATTTTTCTATTCAATAAATATATTTTATTATTACTATTATTATTATTATTATTATTATTATTATTATTATTATTATTATCACTTAATAAAAACCCAGCCTTAACTCCTTTCGTCGCAAGAGGCTTCCTCGATTACATGCTAGGGCACGGTCGAACACGACAGAAAATATTGCATGATGCTCCTCTTCTTATCTCCGCATGAAGCTTCCCTTCTCGGTGTGTCTTCCTTAACAGAGCAGTGAATGCCTTCCTTCGTTCTGAAGTCAGCTCGGTCTTCTTCGTACAAGTCGTTTGATGTCCTCTCTGTCTTCACACGACACGAGAACTCTAGCTTCAGCTCCCTCCTAGCCGACATTGAGGCTCGACGCAACAATTTTGTGATCTTTCCTTAGGCACGGCGCATGAGGTCGTTGCCTGCTGCTTCGAGTAAGAAGACACTCAATCTTCTCTTTCTTCATTCCTCTGAGCTTTGATCGCACGCACAAGAGCTCCCACCTCCCACCTCTCGCGTTAATGTATAGGGAGAACTCATTTATTGACTTTCGGTTCCATTGTTTCTTCTTCCCGACTATTTGATTCATCTCCAATTTCTTCGGCTATCCGACCCTCTTGATTCGTATCCCCTTTGCTGGACTCCTAGCTTCCACTTCTTCAATTCTCTCGTTCTCTCTCCCTTGGTTACAGAAACGGGACACTACACGTAGTCCCCGAAAAACCCTCCCCTCTGTTGTCCCGTAGTCCACTGCCCTTCCCCTTTGAGGCCCCTCATTGCCCCAGCCACCTGCTTTACTGTTTTCACGGTCTCAGACCCCCACCTTCATTGTCGCAACCCACCAATCCTTCCCCTACTGTTGTTCTACCCCTGCCCCATCCCCATCCCCATCCCCATCCCCATCCGGCATCACAGTCGCAGCCCCACAAGCCCTCCCACTATTCATATCGTTGTCCAGTCATCTCACGCTTGTTGTTGCCCACAAAACAGGAAACCAAAATTCCTTCCCTGTTACAACCGTTATCTTCCAACCACCACCCAACAATCCCAATCATCTACCAACACGTCCAAACCCCTAACAGCCACTACCACAAACTTAGATCCGCCCTAGTGTGAGCTTTTGCCATATTTTTTATAATTCCCCTTTTAGTATGTGAGTTGTAATCGTTTATTTACTTTTGAGTAATAACATTTATTTTCCCTATTGTGGTTTAGGTTAACACCGATATCATTATGTTTTACTTCAATATCTTATCTAATTTTTTTATATTTAAATAGCCTTTATTACTTCATAATTTGATGTTAACATGTTACTACTTATTTTGCGCAATTTATTTCTTCTTACTATTTTAAGATGTTCATATTTAACTTTTTAAATATTAATATGTTAAAATGTTAATATATTTTTATTCTTTCACACTTTTTAGTTAATACAATACTTCGCAGAATTTTTTTATTTTGAGACAGACATTTCAAAATGCCTCGACCTCGTCTCACAGACAAAAAACATCAAAACTCAATTGTGCAGTTTAAAACCTTGTGGATGAATATGAAGAAATTCAAACAAATGACATTTTAATAATTTTCTAGTGAAAACATGTCGGAAGCATTTGCATGATTCATATTAAGTGCTGGAAGGAAAGTGGTAGTTACCACGCCATATTATAAAAAAGACATACCTAAGTATGTATTAATCGGTTGATCAAGTAAATTGTCAGCTATAACTATATATTAGCTATGGTAATGCTTCATTATTAAGTGTTAAGTGCTACACTTCAAAGAATCAACCTGTTGAAGCATTATTTAACTCAGCAACACTCTTGGAATCTGAGAATTGTTTATCCTCACTAGTACCAGCACCAGCAACAGCAACAGTACCCGCACCCTTGCTAGCCCAGTTACAGCGAATCTGTCTGTTACCTAACCATTTACCTGCACAATGAGTGATAACACAGGCATGAGGAAACACCATATTAAGCCATATACAAATCATGTAATGGATGCCAGTTCTTCACATATACAGAGCATAAAGAATCTACGTGCACCTCCATTTGAAGTGATACAATGGCAGAAATCAAGAAAATCAAAAAATAAAAACCAACTATATCGATACTGATTTTATACACAGAAAGGGATGTAACAAGTTATCTTTCATGTGAAACTCACCGCTCAAATCATTAATGGCACTTTGTGCATCCTGCAAAGAAACAACAAGACTTATCAACTACAAGCCCAAATACTGAATATCACAAATTCAGATCAATAATCATTGCACCTGTTGATTCCTAAAAGACACAAATCCAAAACCTCTTGAGCGTCCAGTTTTTTGATCCCACATAACCTTTGCATCTCTGCAATAAAATCACATGTCAATACTGTACCATTCAATGGAATGCAAAATACAGACAAAAAGGATGAAAAACATAAACAATATCAGCCGGCTTTAGATCACCAGTGCAACTAAAGATACAAACAGTCTGCACCAAAGAAAAATTCCCGAACTAATAATAAGGCTCTGCAAAACTTACGAGATGCTGGGATACACAGAGAAGCAGGCAGACAAAGCAGCGTCTGTAACCTCGGAACTAAGATCACCAACAAAGATATTATAATGACCTTTTGATGGACAAAAAATTTATGGACATGTCACTAACAAGTGTAATCAGACAATGTTCGCTAAAAATCAAAAATTAAGATATATATATCTAACCTGAAGTGTCTTCTCTCTGTGTATTGGCATATGCCCAATTAACTTTTATAGGTTGGCCAAATCTGCAATTTAAATTTAGAAAGACAAAAGCAATTGGAACACAAACAATGAGAAAAATAAAATAAATGCAATTTTTACTTACAGATGCCTTCCATTAAGTGTAACTATGGCAAGTGCAGCTGATCGCCGATCAAAGTAATCAACAAAACCATAAGATGACTGCCAAGAGAAAAAAAACCATAAGGATGACATACAACAACAAAACGAATAGTTTGATTTGTGGAGATAGAATAGTTCTGCAGCTTTGATCCACTCAACTAGGAATAATTTTGTTTAGTGAAAATGAATGAGATAGCCTATTTCATATTTCATCCTAAATCCAAACTTCCATAGCTTTACATCCTGATAAAAAAAATCAATCATAATATCAAGCAATGACAGCATACAAATAACCTACTAGCGCCAAAAATTAAGAAAAACATGCTCAACAAAGTATTGAAAGAATGTTCGATTCCTTGGTTATAATATCTTCTTAGTTCTTCAAAACTATGCAAACCAAAAATGCAGCATAGATGCAACCATCGTCCGTGTGTATAAATATTTTAGACAAACCAGCAACACAAAAGTTAAAGCGCATGAGATTATGGAGTTTAATCCCACAGGATTATTAAAAATAAGTAAATACATCTCGAAATACTTAAGAATACTCAATTAAAAGGTTGTTCTTATATTCTATAATCAACATATAAAGACATGAAAATATCAAATGGGTAAAAGCTGAACGCAAATATGATCAATGGAAATTTTGATGTTAACAAATCTTGAGTAAAATCTACGAACTAAGAAACCAAAGAACAAAAACTTAGATTTTAATTTAAAGACTAGAAGATTAAGATTCAATGACAGTCCTACCACCAGATAAAAAAGTCATCAAAAAGTAATCGAGGATAATTTAACAATAAGAGTACAAAATCATAGTTAAAGAAGTCGGAATCATAGATTGCATGGTTAAATGGTATCCTCAGTAGTATCAAAAAACAAAGCGCATTGCGATGTGCAAGGCTTTATTTTTGCTTCAAAGCATAAAGTATAGAGCGAAGCGGAGTTTTTAATAACCAAAGCACTAATAGGTTGTATAATACTATTAATGTATAAATGCATTCATAAGCAATTATAAAACATAAAATGACTAAAAAAGTTCATATAAATGAAAAAAAAAATGTTATGCAATACATAACTTGAAGAAAAACATTAAAAGTGAACCTGCAAATTAAAATTTAAAAATTATTTTTAATAGTTTATTGCAATAATAAAAAACTAAAACATTATAAAAAAAATCTTATAACTCAACAAGGTCTAAATTTTGAAGCATAAATAAGTTAATAAAGTCATATATCATAAAATATACTAAAGTAATTCATTGGCCTTCATCTCTTTCATTCACAAAATTCTTTTCTCAAGGTAGAATTTTCTCAACTTCAAATTTTTCTTCTTCCTCATCATCTTCCTCTTCTTATGAATAAATTTCAACTTCTCTTTCTAGCAAAGAAGAAGCAGATACATGTTTAGGTGAACTAATCATCACTATAGATGATCCCTTTTTTTGGTCCAAGTAAAACTTATAGACCATGTTCGATCAACTTCTCTTGAAGCCTCTTCAATTTGGCTCTAATTAAGATCTTAATCACCAAATTATTGCTCACCAACATCCTCCACTTCTCCAATCAACCACTCACAACTTTCATCAAATGAATTCAAATAGATCAAATCAATCATATCTCTTGAATTGAATATTCTCTTTAAAACTTAATTATATTTGATGAAGACTAAATCATTCAAACACTTTTGATCTAGGAGATTTCTCTTTTTTGCATAAATCTGTAAAAAAAAATAGTAAAATTAATGCATAAAGCATGTAAGTTATTTAATGTTTAAAATTTATAAATTATCAACCTACTCAAAGGAGCTCCAATTTCTTTCACAGTCAACTGTGAATAGCAACATAAATGCTGCTTGTTTGGTGGTTCGTTATGAGAATTTCAGAATTTGGCTACGAGAATCTTTGAATCTATGAATTAGGGAATTTGAGAATTTTTTTTGTTATTTTTTCAATTTTGTATAGCTTTTTTTTATGTAAAGTTATGACTGAATTTTTGCTTCTGAAGTATAAAATATATTTGTATGACAATTTTATTGCAAACAACATTACTATACAATGACAGAATGGTCATTTGTCCAAAAACAACTGCAGCACAATTGTTTTCAAACTACAAAAAATAAATAGATAGACAGCTTATCTACAGCATCTTCCTATGACAGCTGTTACGCAACAGCTTATTATTAAGTTGCAAGAGCCCCAAACAGACCCTAATAGTTCAAAGAGTCTCACCGTAAAATTTGAATAATCAAATGCATCTATAGATTCTAAGAAAATAAAGCCTAAAAGTTAATTAACCAAAAAATTAATCATAGATCATTCTCTAGGATCAATCCATCCACCAAACATGATAGTGCGTCCCTTTTATTCCTAATTTTTTTAATGATCTTTCAAATCATTCATAGGCTACTGTAATTATTTTTCAAGTAAGGAAATACTTCACTCATGATAAGATAGTGGTCGAAAACCTGGTCCATAATTTTCAATTGTCTCAACCATATGATCAAAACTCTCCAACTTCACTAAATTGAAAGGGATTCTGCGTGATAAATGCACCTAATAGTATTTTATAGTTCTTTCTTTGATACTTTTATCCACGTCTTCTCTAATTCCATCTCATTTGTATCTTTTCATTAAGCAACCTCTCTTTCAGATTTCATATATAAAAAAATTATGCATTGAACTTATCATTTTAGATATGTTATTACTCTATAATCCAAAAATTAATTCAAATGCCCTTTTTTCACAATGTAAGGGCGACTGAATATCTATTTCTTCAATTATATCAACCACTTTCTCATTATCTTTCATATAAATCTTGTTTGGATTTTGATACTCCTTGATAAGCAAGCATCTCACTCTTCCATCCGAAAGCACTTTCTTACACTTAACAATGTTATCTCTTTTTGATGTATTAGAAGGACCAATCAAATGCTCCTCGAGTCGAGATATAACCTCATTTATCACTTTACCACAACAAATACAAATATTACAAAGTGCTCGATTCGTATTTAACTTTAGTATATTTCCAATTTTGATTTTTCCTGCTTGTGTTTGAATCAATTATATCTAAATTATTTTTCCATACACAAAAAATTATTAATTACAATTTATATATTTTCCTTTTGTTCAAATATGATATGAAATATATGAATAAGAAAATGAACATAACGTATTTACCTATACGCAATAGTGGCTTCAATAAAAAGATAGATTTCGTGAGGCACGTTCGACAGGGCGTTCGGTGTCTTACTCCCTCAATGTCGAAAAAAATAGATTTTAATTTCTAACAAAGACAATGAATTAAATGCATACTATTTTATTATATAGTGCTCACTCACACGCACACAATATATATATATTACACACATATTTGTGTGTTTGTGTGTTTGTGTGTTTGTGTGTTTGTGCATGCGTGCGTGTGTATTTCATTAGCTTCATTTGACAGGAAATTCCTGGATGATAATATATCATATTGGTAAAGCAAATATTTATGTGAAGTACTCATGTGATTCAAGAAAATATAGTAATAATTGAATGTTTATTTACAAACAACAGCCTCTAATTTGCGGACTAAAATTTATCATATTTGATTTAAATTTTTATAATATAAAGAGAATTACGACTAGAAATGTTTCTTTTATTACGAATGAAAATAGCATTTACATACACACCACCGAGTAAACACATCTCACATCTAAATTATACTTTAATACAATTATACCAACCAAATTTTTTAAATCTCATTAAAAAAACTCACCATTTTAACTTTTAAAAGGGGAAATACACCTTTTCATGCATAGGAAAGGTGGTATGTATGTAAAAGTTGAAATTTAAGTGTTACTTATTAGATATGTATATACATAGGAATTGAGTGGTATGTATGTAAATCTTCTTATTAAAAGATTTTAAAACGCTCCACACGAAGCAATTTAATGTCATTCATTCAATTTTGTTCAACTTTACATTTAAAAGAACCTTGATATTTCACTAAAAGAAAATTGCTAGAAACAAAATATCATAGAATTGATAACATGTAATCATAAGCTATGCAAAAAACCAGTGTTCCACTTCGCAGTTAATAGTGCAAAAGGGGTAGTATTTAGAAATAAAGAAGTAATTATAAATCAACAACGAATAAAACTAAGCAACGTTATGATCCATTGTCCTGCTATCTTCCTTGGCATGCAATAGGTTGAAGAAAATACAGTGAATTTCTCCTCCTTAAATTCAAAATTTTGATAGAAAAATTAATATCTTGAAATAAATTAGGTTAGAATAAAATCATGGCTAAAGGAATCATGGTTGATATTCAACTAAAATACAATCTATTTAAAAAACCATCGCATTTAAATATCACATTATGTTAACTTTTCAAATTATTAAAAATTATATTATGTGTAAAGGAATATAGCTTGGTAATAATACATTAGGCTCACTTTGCAACTCAACAAAATTGTATCTCAGATTGATGGAGTTTGTACAAGGGCACTAGCATATTTACAATTTTACATATGTACCACCCTTCTAGTAAAGGGTATTTACATGCCTTACCACCCTTCAATTTAAATAAGAATTGAGTGGTATGTATTCAGATCTTCCTATTAAAGATCTCATTAACTCGATTGAAATTTCTCTCGTTATAAAAAAAGAAAAAAATTTTCTAATAACGAGGCATTTACATACTTACCACCCTTCTTGGAAATCGAAGCCGTCGAGTCCTCTCAAAACTCCAGTGCTCGAAGAGCCTTCTGAGGTGGAAGCGTTTGCAACGCGATCAAAGCTTTTGCAGCCACAGTTGAAGGTCAAAGCTTCACGCCAAAGTCCAAGTTCGAAGCTTCATGTTGCTTGTGGTAGAAGGTCGAAGCTTCTGTCGCTTGTGCCTCTTGCGGTGGAAACTTTTGTTGCCTATGTTGATGGTCGAAGTGTCTCATGTGGTCGTGCAATGTTGAAATCACAGACTTCAAACTCAAGCTTCAAATCGAAATT
>NEWO01000222.1:90257-111611 GCA_003013225.1 Phalaenopsis aphrodite
TATTTTTATGGATTCTAGGCCATGTTTAATACAAGGTACATACAAATAATGATTCTATATCAAAAGAAATGCAAATTTATGCAAATAAATAGTGTTGGAAGAGCTAGACCTGACTGGGAAGCAAAAAATTTAATGATATATTGGGGATTAATAGGCATTGGTTTTAATAATTCATAACAAATTCAACTAAAGCTAAACTAGGGAAGCAATTTAATCCCCACTTATATTCAGCCATGCTTATGTTTCCATGTAAATAAAAAAAGATAGTTCAATGATCAATTATTTTATATAAAAAACAACAAATTAAAAAACTAATATCAACGAACTTAACTAAAAAAAACACTCTCATAGCAGAATTGAGAACTAAAGACCACAATTCCTCACCCTATGAATAGCCAAATCAGAGACAAGAAGAGTAACAGAGAAAAAAAAAGAGCCATATTAAGTTGATTACATGTCTTTTTCAACATAGTCATTCTAAGTTGGCTCACGAGGAAAAATAGCATATAACTTGATCAAAGTAAATAGAATCAAAGCCATACCAAATAAAACAAGGAATAAAAAAAAGGAAAAAACTTAGGCCCTGTTTAGGATCACTTTCTGTTTTTTTTATTTTTAGTTTTTGAACAAAGAAACAGAAAATCGAAAAAACTCTGTTTTTTGTTTTTTGTTTTTGAACAAAAAAACATAAAACCGAAAAAATAGCGTTTGTTTATTCTTTTTTTTTGTTTATTAATTTTTTTTTAAACACATGAGGCGTATTTTCAAAACATCATAAACATGTTTTTCGGGGTTAAGCCATAAAAGCTTAAATAAGCTTAATCCGCCGAAATTGAAAAAACAAAATTAAGTCATTAATTGCCAGTTAACTCCTAAACTTGCTTAATTAACTTGTTAATAAATTTATAAAAATTACTAATTAAATCAATTAATGAATACATAATTAAACTAAAAATCATCTAATTAAACCGTTAATTCTTTATATTAAACCTAAATGAATTTAATTAACTCATAATTACTCAATTTAATAATAAATCTACTTAATTAACTTAATAATGAATCAATTAAACCCATAACAATTCAACTAAGATATTACTCATTTAGTTAAGTGAAAAAAAATTAAAATTTTAAATGATTTAAACATACCATTAAATATATAAATAATTAAAGAAAACATTAAACAACTTAATTAAAATACTAATTAATAAATTATGAAATATTTAATCAAATTAATTGAAATTTTTATTAATTCATAAAATTCTAATAAACTTACAAAAATTTTAAATAAATTAAATCTTCAAATTAACAAAGCCTAATTAGTTTATCTATAAAATAATAAATTAATTAATTAAATAACAAAATCTATTTAATTAACGTAATAAAATATTTAATTAATTTCAAATAACTAAAATAATTTCATTAACATATTAGTAGTTATTACAATTTATATATGTATGAGATATAACACATTATAATTAAATACCCAATTAAACATGTTTCATCTTTTTGGTTTTTAAAATATATAAATCACAACAATATCAAATTGGTTTTCCAAGAACAGAAAACAGAAAATAAAACAAACAAAAAAACAGACGTAAAACAAAAATAAAAATAAAAAACAGAAACTGATCACAAATAGAGCCTTATAATAAAAAGAATTATAGAATGCTTCTTCGAGGAGACCATTCCAACACTCTTAAATGTTAAATTTCTAAAGATTGCAAAGCTCAAATCCTAAGAGATTGAGGTGGCTCGTTGCAATTTTTTTGTGAAACAAGAGAAATACCATCACAAACTGAATATAAAATCCTTACTAACATTTTCCCAACGCATTGCCAAACATCCTTGGTCCTCTTAGACAAAGTGAACTACCAAATAAATATAGAAGTCAATCCAATAAGCAAATGAAGAATGATCTGAATCACAGTATATCTCTCAAAGGGTTTCTTCTTCCAACCATTCCCCTGAAATCTAACTAAAGATTCTTAATCAAGCGATCCATCATCGTCAACGCTTATTCCTCCTTTGAATTTAAATCATGAATAACAAATTTCCAAGAGGTTTATTTCAACGCTTATTTCTCAGAAGGCTTCTTCTTCCTACCACTCCCCTGAAATCTAACTAAAAATTCTTAATCAAGTGATCCATCATCTTCAATGCTTATTTCTTCTTTGAATTTTAATACTGAATAACAAATTTCCAAATATGTTTATTCGTAGTGGATAAAGAAGAAACTTGAATTACATTGGAGGAGAAGAAAGAAAATCAATAAGAAATGTCGCGGGAAGTGCTCTCATCAAACAAAACAAGCCTAGAGAATTAAACCTTGATCATAACAGGTAGACTCGTCATTTCCAAAAACAATACCAACACTTCTTAATTAGATGAACACTAATTTGCAAACAATCAACCAAAAACTCATGCTTAAAAGGCTTCACTAGCAAATTTCTATCTATCTCAAAAAATGTATTGTTTCTTACTTTTAGCCACACTGTTCTATTTTAGAGTATTTAGGCAAGTGAATTCATTGTGAATTCCATACTTTGTTAGAAAAATTGGTAACTTCTTAGTGAGATATTCTCCATAAACAAAGATATTTTAACATGAAATAAATTCTGAACTAAAGTTCCAAGCTAATAAGTTTTTGGATAACTTCAAACTCATGATTCATGATAAACACCAACAAATATGTTAGGAAAAAGAATCACCAATGATAGTAATTGCATATCCATACAGAAGTTATGTTGAGCTTCCCTTATACATCAAAGTGAATCAGCTACAACTAGATCTAGTCCCAATCACTCTAAAGTGAAGCTCGTGCATCTTTCTATTGGCAATCAACACAGACAACTCTAGCATTCACCAGCAACTAAAGAAAATCATCAACCAAGTTCATGTATTACATCCCAATACGCTAATCATAAATTACATGTACCATATTTGTATAACCATAAATCTATAATGTCATCTTTAGGAGATTTATCAGCACAAAAACTCATGACAATCACATCATAGAGTTTATTCACTTTTAACCCATTAGTGACAAGGCTACAAATAACATATTCATTGGTCTATACCTCAAGAGCAGCAATCCTCAAAATGATGATTTACATCTCTTTGCAACCTATCTTGAAGGACTAAACATTTCTCATCTTTCAAATTTGATCGTCTCATCTTAGGATCCTAATTTTTTTAATTATTTTCTTTATAATCTTAAAATATAAATTCATAACTACTATCCAATGGTACATAGTTAGGATTTCTCTTAAAATCACATCAAACAAAAATAAACAAGTTAAAACTAAGACTACACATATCAATCTTCCTGATTTTTTCCTTGCTTATTTAAAAATTAAGAAAATTATTACAAGTTTATGACCTAAAGCAAAACTAAAGTCGGGCGTGATATACCAAAATTTCTTGTTTGTTTTTTCAAAAAATTGCAGAGGGAAACTACATTTTGTAACAAAATTTGGCTGTGTGGTGGTTGCTAGAAAGCTACAATCTGACTTTTTGAAAATAAAATAAATTTTTAACAGTCGCCGTAAATTTTTTAATAGTAATTTTATTTACAGCAACTTCACAATTGTTTCTTCAAATAGAAGCAGTTTCCCCAAACAGATCCTAAATCCACTCAAAATATTGATCTTCTAAAATCTTTCGTTGTAGAGGTAAAGACTCAAGGAGCACATAACAATCTTCCAAACACCTTATATTGGCATGCAGTGTCATGAAAAGTATCAAACACAAACTTACATAGCTCTGACATGTGAAAGGAAGAATGCACAGAAACTAGCACATACAACATGTGTTAATGGGGATTTTGAATGATAAAGCGAGACGGTGTGAAAAATAAAACGTGTAAAGTTGGCAAACCTTTTCCTTCCTAATAAGCTTGCATCCCTCGACGGGACCAGTACTTTGGAAAACCTCTTGAAGAAGAGCTTCAGTAACTTGAATATGAATATTTCCAACATAACTGCATCAGCATATACGTGTAATGAGCAAAAGACTAAGAGATGATACATACTATATTGCTGGGGAGATAGTAATTAATCCGAATGACAATGATATCATGTAATCCTTATCAAAATAGTAAAAACCAATTTTTTAAAATTTTTTATATCAAGGCAAGAAAATCAGAAAAAAATATAGAGAAAATAAAAAATTAGAGTGCAAGGAGAAACTTATGAGACATCTATAATAGCAATGGTTAAGAAAGGAAGGGGGGAGGACAAGTGTTCAATGTTCACTATTAGTTATTATTAGTAAAAGATAAGGCAAAGAAGAAAATTTGAAAATATGTTAAGGCTCCTATAACACTCACACACTGCGGCATGAACTCGAATCAAATCCAGGGGGCAAATTTCCACTCGGAATCGGCTCTATCTGCAAAATAAAAGTGTAAAAGAACAACAAAAAAATCCTACGCAAAGGATATTCTCCTAGAAAAGAATGCACAACAAAGTCAGACGTAGAAACATTAATAATAGGAAAAAATGGACGGCAAAAATGCAAAGGCTACAGCTCAAAGCAAAATAATGTTTTTGAACTAGTTACCATTGCATGGAATAAAACATTATGGCCAAGTTTCCAAAAAGGGAACAATAAAGATAAAAAAATGAATGTGATTAATTTAAGTATAACCGAAATAAACTCAAAAACACATCGGATGGAATATCTAACACATATGTAATTACATATCTAACACCCAAACTTTAATTTTTACATGTATGCAACCTTTCCTATGAATGAAAAAGGTGTGTTTCACTTTTTTAAAGCTGAAATTGTGTCATTTTTATGTGATATGAAAGATTTGGATGTTATAAATGTATTATTAAAAGTTTAAATGTTACATTTGTAAATACATAAGAATGGAGTGGTATGTATACAACCGCAACAAAAAAGGGACCTGAAGCGTAAATTCTCGTTTACCACGAATAGACTTCAATATATCAGCATGAAATGACGGATAAAATAAAAAATCAGAATTTTCAACGGTAGAAGAAGCAGACCTAAAGCCAGAATCATCCGCAAAAACAACGTGAAAGACAAAAAATAAAAATAAAAAATTCCCACAGAACAAGATGCCCAGCAGCAAACAACTGAGTGCAAGCTGAAGCATCCCAATTCCGCAGCAAAAGCTGCACGAACCTTAGAACCATAATCAAAGAATAAAACCAGCTAATGAAACAATAAGTCAATGATCTTAATAAGAAATGGTTTATGGATGTAAAATGAACAACTAAAGTAAAAGAAAGGAATACCTGTGGGGGAGCTAAAAGTCCCGGGAGATGGTAAAGAGACTGCTGCTGCTGCTGCTGCTGAAGAAGGGACTGCTGCTGCTGGAGAAGGGCCTGCTGCATCAAAGCCTGCTGCTTGAGCCGCTGCTGCTGCATTCTTCCCGTCCTAGGGTTTGATCCAAAAGAAGATTGCGTACAGTGCTAATCCGATCGAATCGGAAATCCAGAAAGGGTTTAGGGTTTACGAAGTGAAATGGAAAAAAATACAACAAAACGGAAAGCAAAATGCAATAAAATTCAAAAAGAAAATAGAAAAAGAAAAATCCCTCCAAATCGAGGGAAGAGAAGAGGAGAGATCAGAGGTGAGAGGATGGGAGAAGCGACGAGAAAATTTCTGGAAGGAAGAAGGAAACGAATGGAAGTCGGAAAATTTTGTTGGATGCTGCTGCGATTTCATCTAAATCGGTTCCATTTGTTCATTCATGAGATATTTTACGCAGACACAAGAACATTGGGCCGATAAATGGGCCGTCAGTGGAGCATCTACGTGGGCTTTTTTATGCACTGAACAATTCTTATGTTTTTACAAATCTAACTGAAAAATATTAATATTTGTGCATAAAATTTAAATCTTTAATATCACATCAAAAATATTATATACTCTTTATTGTTAACTTTTAAAGGTAAATACATATTTTTGTGCATAAATTTACAACACCAAAATGGTGTAAGTGTAAATATCAAATTTTAGATGCTAGATATGTAAATACACAAGAAATGTGTGGTATGTATATAAATATTATTTCCTTTGATTCATAGCATGGATCCTAGTGTGGATACTTTTATTGATTCATAGTGTGAATAATTTTTTTGATGCCTAGTGTGAATCATTTCGTTGATTTCTAATTTGAATCATTTCCTTTAAACCCTGACGTGTATCTTTTCCTTGATTCCTAGTGTAGATCCCTTCCTCTTATCCCTAATGTGGATCATTTCTACTAATTCTAGTGTGAATCCTTTTTTGGATCCCAAGTGTGGATTCTTTTTCATCCTGATTCTTAATATGGATATCATAATCATCATATTCGCATCTTAGAGTCTGTTTAGAGCAGCTGCAGCTTATCCAGCTTCTGCTGATAAGCAGTTTATCCTGATAATCTGCTGATGAACAGTTGATCTGAATAAGTCGGCTGGTCGTTTGGTTTGTACCTTTGGAAAATAGCTTATTCTGGATAATCGACAAATCTGTCTCTGCTCTGGATAAGTTGTTTAGCTGTTTGTTTTGTGTGTTTTGTAAACAGTTTATTCGTGAATTTTTTTAGTTGAATAAATAATCTGTCACGCAGAATTTGTTATTTTCTCAAATGTCAAGACATGAAAATGAAAAATATTTGAATTACATTTATATAACTCAAAAAGTTAGGATTACATCAAATAAGCACAGTGACATATACGAAATTGAAGTGCACATTCACACACTAATATGAGTTATAATGTGACCCAAAAAAAGAAAAAACAACAGGTTAAAATTGCAAGAAAAAAAAAAGAAAAATATTGACTTTAAAATGTAAAAGCATATCACGGCGAATGTTGTCAGGTTCTGATACCTCAAAACTCCGAGCAAACCTATCTGACTGGGATATCGTAGAAACGGAAGCACTAGAACCACATGCGGTGTTCTCCCGCTATCGAACTTTGAGCAGTGATGCCAAATTGAGATATCGTAGAAACAGTTATACTGTTGGCCCACCTGAAGAATTTGCAGTCTTCTGGTCTATGTCCCCACCGTGGGCACCTGTAAAATTGTCGTCCGTAGCTATGTGTCTGTCGTAACGTGAGTAGCAAGGACGGTAGCCTGCATCGGCACATCACTTGCTCAGACTTCCCTGAATATCTGGAGCTCATCGTCCTGCAATTATTAAAAAAAGAGTAGATTAGTCAAAAATTAAAGAAAATAAAGAAACTCAACTTAACAAAGTGTGAAAGCAATGGTTGTCGGCAACAAAGTTCTTTGGCAATCACAGCTACTCCATAGTTATCTCAATAAAATTAATAGACATAAAAGGTATAAAAACAAGATAAATAATATATAAATTCAATGTAACATGGAGGCTCATTTTGTAGGCTTTTTTTAAGGGTCGAATATTTCATATGAAATGCTGTTGTTGGAGCAGCGGTTACCCTAAAAGAAGGGTCTTCCAAGCTGTAATAATAATGAATTACATATTCCATACATTTAACCAAAGCAATGTAAAGCATACTCATGAACATGTATGCTTAAGCAATGTGAATCAACAGGTCATGGCTATCCAAGCTACTCCAGGAAATGTCGAAATAAACAGGTATGCCGAAGCAGGTAAAAAATTTAATAAAGTCTCATATAAGCATAAAGATTCCAACAATCCCTTCATTTAAGCAACAAAATTTTCAACATAAACCCACATGAAACATAACTGCATGTGGCCATTCAAGTTGTTTCAAAGAGATGCACCATGCATCCAACAAATTCTGTTTTCAACAAATTCTTTTTCCAACATAACCCATAAACAAACTCATAACTCCCAACAAATTATTGTTTCATACTTAAACAAAATATAGAAGGTGGTCATTGCCCTGAAAGAAGGGCCATCCAAGCTGCTTCAAATAGAGGCACCATCTATGGCAGCAAAAGAGCCAATAGAAATTACTATGGTAGCCATATATAGTTACTTTAAAAACAGATAATGTATCATGTGATGCTTGTGGTTGAAGATAATGCAAAAGTTTTGGGGGAGGATCTACACTTGTTAAATTAGCAAAGTGTTACGAGGATTATGAACCTTGACTGAGCATCGCAATCCTAATAACTTAAAAAGTAAAATGATGCATAGGGCCAAGAAAGAAGCTGCATAACAAGAATATAATGACCCAAAAGAAGTGCTCATTGTAATCAGGATATGGTAGGGAAAAAACTGCAGCTCCTTTCAACTCACATAGCAGTCCTTATACAGAAAAAAAAAAACTGCAAGTGTACATCTTTAAATCAAGACAAAGATAATCATATTTGAATGAAGCCATTCAAATCAAATATGAATGCCAGATTGTGTAAATAACAGTAACTATTCTCAGCATACCATACCCTTCCACTAAATGTACACATCTAACACCTAAACTACATACATTGCCTAAAAATGGAATCAGTCCAGCTTACAAAGTGTTTTGTGTTTATTGCAAAACTGGGAGAATTAAACTTCTTCCCTTATATATGCAAATCAATCCACCTTCTCTTATCTCCCACATCAAATATTCTAATCTCCAACGTTCTACTTGCTTCCATCTCTTACAAATCTCTAACTTTTTCTGTGTGGAAAATGATTTTTTACAGTGGAAGCAGATGCAGGGAAGAAAAAGACATAGACTTGTATAATATTTTCAAGGCTATCATACACAATTCAAATGTTCAAGGAAACTGGAAATTTATGCAGGTAAATTCACATATTTAAAGGACTTTATCATTTGAGGCATCAGACAGATAAGAGAGAGCCCAACAAACATCAGTGTGAACATACTTATAATTCAACAGCTAAGGAAAATAACTCCAACACATGAAACAACAGCTTGTCATTCTGCTACTATGCATATAATGTAAGGTTGGAGACAACACTTATAAAATTTGAATTTATCAGATTGAACATCAGCCTTGATTTTTTTATGGAGCTTTCATGTATGATTCATGAAAAATGCCAACTAATGAGATAAACAACATCAGAACCGAAATAACAACCATGTAATGGAACCAATAACGATGTTTTGAGGGTAATATACAGTAACTTGAAAGCAACACAAAGATGGGCATTAGAATTTGTCAAATATGACATCACTAAAGAAACATGAAACACAACCCAGAAAACTGTAAAAAACTTCCAACAACCATAAAACAAGTGAATTGAACTTATAACAGTATGTAATACATAATGTTTCAAAGATAAAAAATGACTACTTCAATCACAAATGACTGATATCATATGCTATTTGTTCTCGTAAAGTTATCATCTCTGATGCACCTTCACCCTCTCGAGTGCATGCATCATGTGTATCCATTTCTTTGTGTGGCATTGTACGTCCTACATGGTATTCGAATGCTTCAGGTGAGATCTGCAATGAATCATCTTCTAGAACGACGAACTACACATCTGATCTGAAGTGGTGACGTCGGATGAAATTGTGTAGTGTCATCGTGCCAACAACTATTTGTACATACTTTGGAAAATAGTAAGCCGACATATCTCATAATATAACTTACTGCTTCTTCTACACTCTGAATGCTCTTTCGATTACGCTGCGTAATGAAGAGTGTCTTTTGTTAAATAACTCTTTCTTGCCTCGTGCTACACCACTAGATCTTTCAAAATCAGGAATGTGATACTTCTTATCTGCATTCGACTTTAGATATCCCCTTTGTAATGGATATCCAACGTCAACCAAATAGTATTTACCCAAAGGTGGGCACGGAAAACCATCTCTCATGTTTCTAGTAGCGAACTTGAAAACACAAATATCGTGGGTGATTCCTTCCCATCCAGCCATTACAAAGGTAAAGCACATGTTAAAATCACATACGACCATAACATTTTGTGTGGGAGCACCGCACCGAATGATGTACGCAACTTTATCTGCACCATATAGTTGTACATCGACGTATGTTCCATCAATAACTTCAATACAGTCCTAGAGTTACAGTTAAAATTTATTTTTATCTGTCATGTAATAAAAGTAGACGTACGAACGTAATGGTAAAGGCAGACCTTAAAAAATAACATGTACCGAGGGTCATTTGCAATTTATGAAGGAATTGAATGGAATGTTGGATCATCGGGCTTCACTACCTTACGAGCCAAACTCACCAGAGAGTTTAAACTGACTGAGAAATATCTACTGATGGTTTTTTATGAATGTTGGAATTGCTCTATATCACCTCTGATTGATTCATTCTGAGATAAGATGTATAGAGTTATTGCAAGCACTTCTCTTGGTATTGTTATTGTTGAGTCGTGTAACTCATGAAGGCTCCGGAGTTCATTAAGCAGATCAAAAAATATTTCTTTCGTCATACGGAACATATTGAAGTGTCGTATGGGATGGCCCCGTAATAACTCACCCACCCATCTATCTCCAATTTTACTCGACATCATACATGGGTTTCGGTCGACGTGTTTAAGATAGTAATAATATAACAAGGCAATGGTAAGTCTGGCTGTGCATATGTGGTTGACTTTTTCTTCATCCATACTACAAAATTAATACAAGGAAAATTTATAAACTTTAGTAATAGAAAAAAACTTAGCTAGGAAAAATGAAAAGTACACAATTGAAATTTGGGCAAAACATAGAAGGTACAAGCGTTAAAAATAAAATTTGTGCATAGTACAAGCTAAATTAAAAACATAGTCCCACCATGGAGAAAGAAAAGTGTCCATCACAGAAACATATAACAGAACTATAGGAAATAAAATACATAATAACTCAAACATTCATTCATCCATAAAAGAGCACAAGTATTTAACTCAGTGTTTCAGTTCTAACTTCATAAAAAGTTGTCTTATGGTTGGGTTGTGTAACACCTTTACGTATTGTATATAGTCGTCATCATCTACCTTAACATAAGAATATGTATTGATGACTTGAAGAAACTCCTCAATTGAGTTGTCCTGCGAGGAAGAAGACCTTGTTTTGCATGTTTCAACCACTGTATCAACGGTGCCTTTGATGAAATTAACCTCTTTGTTCTTCTTTTCTACCCTGGGACGCCTAGACACGCTAGTGGATTGAACATCTGCGTGGACATGGCTAGAACCTTCTCCTGAATCACCTATCTACATAGTCTCCATCTCCTTTACTGAGCTGCCAAACCCTAGATCATTTAGAGTGAACGCACGAGTTCGTGTTGTGACAACCCTAATGAACATGCCATCCAGTTTCTCATCCAATACTAGATCAATGCCAATGAATTTAAATTTTTTGGTTGACGACACTGCCTTATATAGATAACAAATTTGTATTAATAAAATCATTTCAACTCAATGAATAATTTGATTCAAGATAAAGAAATATTAGATATTTATGTACCTGTAATTTCTCAGCCAACCAATCCTCTGGTGCATCTATTATGCGTTTAACTAGATCCCAACTCATTCCCGTTGATTCTCTTTTCAGTTCTTTCCATAGTTTCCATTCCTTCTTTAACTGATCTCATTTGTTATTCAATTTCATGAAATCACAATCACTTTCGGTTACTTTCTTGAATTTAACCATAAGATTTTGTCATTCTTCTTTGTTAAAATAAGTAGTGGGTTTATTTCTCAACCTCCCTCAGACATAAATTACAAAATATAATAGTTATCTTTCTATCCCACATAACCGATGAATCAGACTCTTTAGCTTTATTCATTGAGTTCTGTCAAATTAACGGATAAGCACAAACTATTTCTTTCCATAGCAAAAAATATTGCTACTATAAAATCTAGAGCAATTGACAAATAATAATGAAACAATTTGCTTGAAGAACCATTTAAAAATTGATCGAAATTGTTACAGTTTGCAAAAAAAAAAAATTTCCCGCATACATACTAAACAACTGATATTTTTTCTTTCTTTCCAATGGTTCCTTTCTGTGCTCATTGAAGGATCGAATGAAAGAATACAACAGAAGATGTCCTCCGCATATCTCATTCTTGCCATGTATTCATGGCTTTGAGTTCATCATATAGACAATGTAACTTAAGTTTTACACCTATCCAATATGCTTGTAATTGTGCCCATTAAAAATTAAATTCTACACATGAGTATTTGGCATTTTTTCTAAAATGATAAAAACGAGTAATCATCCTGGAGTAGATTACCCTCATCCCAAGATATCTAAAATTTACCGTAAAGGAAAAGATCACAAAAGCTTCCTCCATGCAATATCTAAAATTTATACATATGTTCGTAAGAAATGCAACGCCCAAGCCTTGCTCAGATAGCAGTTGGTATGAAGGAAGAATAATATAAATTGCACTTCTTGTAAAACTATTGTAATTTTTGTAAAACAAATTTTTATTTGACACCCTAAACATTCTCATGGACACCACCATATTGGAAAATGAGCAAAACCACCCAATTTTCGAAAGCAATTAGTTGGATCCACTAATTTTACATCTCAGGTGTTAAGATACATCAAATATCTCACCCAAAATGACAACAAAAATTCTCTAAACAAAAAGTTATATGACTGCAAAAGATTTTCACGGAAGAAAGATGAAACCGCTTTCCACAGCAAAAAAATCCAAATAAACATATCAAACCCAAACGACTACAAACGACGAACATGGAAGATGAAACATTCGATGGAAGATATACCTGTAGAGCAAAAAAATTGAGAAGAAGATGGCAAAGGAGTCAAATGCAGAAGAACCAGAGGGAAAATGAACCGGTTCTGTAGTGGAGGAGCGCTTAGGGCATGAGTATTGCGAAGGATTCTCCGCTGAAAGCGTCCTAGGGCAGGGTCACGGGAGCGAATTAGGGACACGGGAGCAAATGAAGGTCACGGGAGTGAATGAGGGTCAAGGGCGGATACGTAAAAATCATTTTGCAAAATGTGGACCGCGACGTTTTCACAAAATTGAAAATTGAGTTTTGGATAATCTGACAATAAGTGGTAACCAAACGGGACGACATCGTTTTCAAAACTCCACCCGCACTTTTAAGCTGCCCCAAACGGACCCTTAGTTTGAATGTCAGTGCTTACATTTTTCATCCCAAAGTTTTTAAATATTTATGAGTTTTTCAAAAAATTAAATCAATTGAAATTAAAAAACTTTGAATCAAATAAACTCTAAAACATTTAAAATAAATAAATTTTAAAAATTCATCAAATATTTTCCTCTCTTTCCTAATTCCAAGAAGAATTTCATCAATTCATCAAAAATTACCTTTCTCCCATCAAAAAATCGAGAACACCAAGTTCTCTAAATATTTTGTGACAAAACAAGGAGTATTTCAAATCATTCAAATCTGAAGCTAAGGTATACAATTTCTTGAACTGTCTTCATGAATTTAAAGGGCTTTCATTTCCCCAATGTTCTATTGCATGTTTTATGTATTTTTATTTGAAAATCAACATCGTATTCACTACGTACATGTCAAAACCAAAAATTACATGCATAGAAGCATAAGACTTTTACTTATTTGGTTTCAATCATGTTATTTTGATATTAATTAATGAAGTTATCTATGTTTCATGCAAATTACATAGGACTTTTAGTATCTGTGTGTAATAACATGCTAATTAAGTGTTTTTTATGCAAAATTATCCATGTTCTCATGTGTATTTCTCCAAAACCAAAAATTCATATATGTTTTTGTTGGAATTAGTTTAGGGCTTTTGCCTTAATCATATTTCCATGTGTTCAAATAATGTTTTATTGAAGTCAAAATCATGTCAAAGGGTTTTTAGTCTTAACATGTTCTGCTGCATGTAATTGATGTTTTCACATGAAATTACCCAAATTTTTGCTATGTTTAACCAAAAATCAAAATTAACATAGACCTTTTATTATAATCATACTACTATAAGTTTAATTGCTGTTATCATGCAAATTTAAAATGTTCCAAGCATAATTACCTCAAATTGAGACCTCTATTATATGTAAAATAGGGTTTTAATTTTAGACATATTAATTGAAAGTTGTATCGACTAATTAGCATGTTTACTCAAGAAAATTACAAAAACCAAAAACAAATGCCCATGTTCGCAAGTTAAATTAATTTTAGTTTGATTTTAGTATTACATGAAATAATTCATAGATATTTTACACATGTTTAATCCTATACATACAAACACACACACAGATATTGATTAAGATTAGAGGTTACCCATTTTTCTTCTTGAATTAAGCCTAAATATTAATTAAGGCTAAATTTCCAAAATTACATATTTGCCCCTAAGGCTCTAACACTTCATAATTTGTCAAATTCAATTCAAATGACTTTGAAATTTTTATCCTACCTCATTCATGGGTCAATTAAGACATCAGAGAAGAAAAATGTGATTTTTCAAAATTTAATTAATTTTATATAATTATTTTCATGCAAAAATAGGATTTTCCAATGAAATATCCTAACTTGATCAAGGTAAATCCTAATCCCTTAAATTTTTTACTGGAGATAGAATTAGATCAGAGATACCTTTGGACCAAATTTCATGATTTTTTAGATTTTATTTGAATTTTAAGAATTATTGTAAGTTTTGGGGCATTTATTAAATATAAAATATTTTAAATGGGAAAAATTAAGTTTTATATTTTTGAAAAGCCTCTCTAAGGTCAGAGAACTCAAAGAAGAATATTCTATATTTTTCTAAATTTTATTTGATTTATTGGAATTATTCTTAATGAAAACCCATTTTTAGCCTTTAAAAATCTTTTTTAAGCTTTAAAATTCAATATCTTTATTTAGAAAACCAGGAAAAATATTCTAATTATTTCTAAGTGATTATGAAGCAATATGGAACATTTCCATGAGTTTTATTATTTTTGTATTTTTTATGGATTTTTAATTATTTTAAATATTTAAAAATATGCTAAAAATGAAGTTTTATTTTAAATATCATTTTATTTTTATTAAATGCCCCTGATCACAGAGAACTCAAAAGATAAGTTTTTATAAATTTTTAGTTATATTTATATTTTTAAAAATCATTTTGGTGCCAAAAATGTTATTTATCTTTAAAAATCAACTTAAGTTATCAAATGAACTCAAAATATTTTGAAATCTTTATGGTGAGTTCTCTATATCATAAATAACGGTGGAGATTAAAAATCAAGTCATTTAAATGTTTATATCTTGCAAGATTAATTTTTTTAATAATTTAGAGTTTATGAAAATTAAGTACATTTTAAATGACTGACCCATGAAGTTATTTCCAAAAGCTCCTCTGGTCATGGTGGACCTTTCCAAAATTTTCTTAGAAATTTCTAATCAACATGCTAATTATCATGATTAATTTATGCAAATAGAAGACACAAACTTGAAAAATATGTATTTTTGTCTAGGAACCTCCTCTGACTTTGGAAAAATCAGAGGATATTCCTCTTGACAGAGGCTACATCATGCCAAAAATTCAAGCTATGGTGATAAGTCTACATGCATGGAGAATCAAAATATTCAAATCAGTTTTTAATAAATAAAAAATAAATTACGCATCACATTGACTTAAAATCATTTCGACGTTGTTCTACTCTATTCACTGAGCAAGTGGGTATTTTTATTTTATTTTTGTAATTTTTCTACTCAAAGTTATGGATTTTTGAAGTAAAGGGAGTTTAAATAAATAGAAAAAACCCTACTTTCTTCTTATCCACTCGGCGCCTCGTCAACCTACGGCAGCTCTGAAGCTCTACGCGATGCGCTCCTATTTTACGCCGCTGTTCACGCCTGCAGCCACGCGTCCCGCTGTTTCTGTAAAGAAGCGTTGTATGACTTCATCTTGGCCGTCCATTCGATACACACTTGATCAAATGACTCCCCATCATCGTCCCCGATAGAGTGATCCCTGACCATCCACACTAAAACCCTAAGATCTCAGCCTAGACTCAACCAAATCACTTCGGGTTTGATCCTATCTACTCATATAAGTGAGACGAACACAACCATATGCTAATCATGTAATTAAATTAAGCCTAATCAAATGGAGAATCAAAATAGGCTCAGGAGGGAGAGAAGATTTATACCTTTTCTCTGAGAAGTGAAGCTTCAATCAGAGGGTCTTGGCACGTTCGTTGGGATCCAAGGAGGTTAGGGATTAAGCCTCTTGCCTTAGTGTAAAGCTTAGGTATGCTTTCGATCAAGCACGATTTCACGTGTTGGTCTAAAGCTATACTAGAGGCTCTATGAGAGGGGGATTTGATGGGGCTTTGGCTTCTCTTGCTGTTGTGAAGGTGTGGGTACAAGCAATTGAAGTTTGGTGGACTATGAAAGTGTAATGAGCTCTGTCTCGATTTTTGGCAGAGGTATGAGCTCAAAATTGAGCTTCCACAGTGAAATTCAATGGGGGAGGAGGGTTGGATTGCACTGAGCGGATCTTAGGGAGGCTCTATGAGAAGTTTTGGAGGTTCTCTCTAAGAAATTTTCAGTACTTAGTTTAACGGCCATGGAGGTGGCCTTTTATAAAAAATGGGGTTATGGTGGCTGTCACGGCTAATTAGGAGGTGTAATGTGGTGCTTAGGTGGAGAGCAGAGGAGCTCCATAGTTTGATTTGGATGAGCTAGCCTCTTGGTTTGATTTGGTTGAAGCTCCATGGGGGTGGCTCTCGGGTTGGCCATTTTCTGACCAGTAGGTTGGCCGGCCGGCCAGGGGGAGGTGGCTAGGTGCTCAGGGCATCCATAGGAATCTATCACAATAATTTAATACAAATGTGTTTTGATTTGGCAAGGATATCTTAAGCATGTGTATTTTTGGGAATAAGATCCCTTAATTTGGGGGACCTTTGGTCCATGGCTTAGTTTAGGTGGTTAGATGGGATTTGGCTTAGTCTCAGGGCTAACCAATAGCTGAGGTGGAGTTAATTTGATGACTTTGGGGTAGTTAGGCCATCTTTAATGTGTAGGTTCAATGTGGGTTCAAGTGATCAAAGTTTGGGTTTGGGCTAGGTTAGCCATGTCAAATAACCCAATTGATTGATCACCATTGTATAGATGATTGTTATAAAGATTTTTTGTGGAGGGTTGAAGTGATTTTGAGTTCAATTGGTAGGTCAATTTGAGTGATTTTTGAGATTTGGCCAATTTGGGCATGTTGGGCTAGACATGTGTCTAGGTTGGGCTAGCCTTGGGCTAAGTCCAAATTGAATAGTCCACATGATCAAGGGAGGTGTTGTGAAGATTTTTTATGAAGGGATGGTGTCGAAATTTTGGGGTCAAGGCCCTCAATTTGGTGAAGTTTTGAGACATGGTCAATTTGGGGCAAATTTGGGTCTTTTGGACTTAGGTAGAAATCAAATGAAATTGAGGTCCTACCAAGGCCAATTGAGGGTCAAATTTGATGTGTAGGAATGTTATGAAGATTTTTCAACACAAATTGTGGCCAATTGAGTGGGCTATGGGTTCAATTTGGTGCAACCAAGTCATGAAGCCAAAATTTGGTTTTTGATCTAAATCAAAATTGGGTTAAAATCATGGATCAATTGGGCTTGGATTTGGTCTTCATTGGTCATATAAAGAGTGAATTTGAGTTTATAATTGAAATTGGGGAAATTGAGACCAATTGGATAGACATTTGAGGTAATTTGAGGAAAATATGGGCCTTTAAAGGGCAATTTGGGGGTTTTGATCAAAGATGGTTAAATTGGCCAAATTGGGTCATGTGATAGTTGAGGAAAATGAAATTGGGAATATTTGGGAGATTTTTAGAATTTTTGGGATTTTTTTGGAATTTTGGGTCAAGGAGGGGTACTTTGGTAATTTGTCCAATTTTGGGACTTTGGATAATTTGGGTGTTTCCAAGGTGTTTGAAATGATTTTTGAACAAGTTTGGGTATTTTGGCTAGATTTGGAGATTTTGGCCAAATTTGGGGTCTCAAGGGTATCTGGGTAATTTGGGGGAATTTAGGGGCAATAGGGTAGGTTGGGTATCTTGATAGAGTTGGATTGCCAACCACCATAAAAAAGACATGGATCAATGGAAACCCCATTTTGGATCCTCTATGGGGCTAATGGGTTTAGGGAACCACCTACAGGAGTCTCCCAAAAGCATCAAGAGACCAAAGCCTAGAAGTTTTGGGTTTAGGGTAATGAGTGATTGTGAGTATAAGTGAGTGCCTTAGCCCTAGAACAACACACAGGGTCACCCCTAAGGTCCAACAGTCCTAAGGGTGACTCATCTTGAGTTTCTCCCACAGTGACCCCACCTACTAAGAACTAGAGGTTAAGACCAATATGTGGAACTTCAAGTTGAGTAGAGAAGAATTTGAAATTTCTAATGGTGAGGGTTCCTTATCTAGTTTTCTAAGAATACTCAATAGAAAAGTCTTATGGCTAGACCTTATGCTACTAAAGAGGAAAAATTGAACCTCAACCAAAAGTGAGGTCAACAGGTTCAGAGGCTGTGAAGGCATAACCAACCACAGTGGTTCAGGGGGCGTAGAGGCATGACCATGAAAATAGATTGAGATGGTATAAAGGCATAACCTAAGAATGAGTTCAAAGGCCATAGAGGCATGACCCAAGCCAGTCTGAAGATAGGATACTCTCATAAATGAACTGACATGAAAAGTCCTATGGTTCGAGAAGCATCAAAGTATAAGGCTATACAAAGATAAAGGTGTCAAAAGATAGGGTATCCTCATAACAGAGCCGACTCTATGGTTGTATGGCTTGAGGAGCATGGCTAGAAAGCCAAAAGTGTCTGAAGACAAAATGTTCTTGTAACAGAGCAAACTCTAAGGTCATACGGCTCGAGAAATGTGGCTATAAAGCCAAAAAGTGTCCGAAGACAAGACGTACTCACACTGAGCTGACCACAATGTAGTCGAGCTCGAGTGACATCAAACATATGGCTATGTAAAGCAAAAGATGCTCTCATAAAAGAACCAACCAAAGCAGGCATATAGTTCGAGAGGCTTCAAAGAGAAATGGCTACAACAACCCGACATGCCTCAAAATGAGGTCTTATCATCAAGAGTTCACCAAGTGAAGACAATAGTTCCATTAATCGAAACATCAAATGATCAGGGAGGTATGTATCCCGATCGAAATAGTCTAGGAGGTATGTATTCTGATTGTATTTCAAATAAGGCAGGAGGTATGTATCCTACTCGAATATATCAAATGGTGCAAGAGGTATGTATCCTGGTTGAGCATGTAAGAAAAATACAGTAGGTATGTATCCTGGAAAAATATCAAATGAGAAACCATGCGACACAACATCTTGAGGTATCACACTAGAAGTATAGTCGGACATCCAGGTAATTCGACTGAACATGGATCGGTGGTAAAACCGATACAACATATCATTCAACTTGGCGGACAAAACCAATCAAAGTGGTCAATAAGAAGAAATGGTTATATAATCAGGATGATCTAACCATAAGAGTACTTCCAAAAGCACTAACGAGATGACTCTCATCAGGGATCTCCCATTCAACAAGCTAATATTTGTTGGGGATTCATCATGTGTCTCGATGCAGACATGGGTCAGCTAGCTGACTAACACAACATATCATTCGACGGGGTGGATAAAACCAACCAAATCATTCGAAACCATCAAATGGGGTCAGATATCAGATAGTTCTAACCACAAGAGTGCTTTTACGTCAGCACTAGCGAAATAACTTTCACTGTGGATCCATGGATCGGCCGTCAGACCGATATAACATGATACTCGACATGACAGACAAAACCAACAAGATCAATCTAGAATATCAACGGGGTTACATGACCTAGCACGGTATAACTCCGAAGGGAGCCTGATACACCTAAAATATATAATATTTTTAGACACATTTTTATACCTATTTTTTGAGATATTGCGCTTTAATGGAAGGTATTTGGGTGTTTTTCTTTCAGGTACAAGTAAAAAGGTGAAAAATACTAAAAGGAGTTAAGAGGATCAAATTTAGAGCAAAAATGTGAAATGGTGCAAAAGTGTTTTGGCGCCTAAGTGTCAAAGGCCCCGCGCTTAAGCGTCAGAGGCAGTTATGTGACGCTTTACTTCATTTTATCAAATTTTGAAGAGATATTGGAGGTACCTATTGGCTAAAGAGGGTGGTTATGACCACTAGAAAAGAAAATATTATTAAAAGACTTGTGAAAGGAGACATTCTTTGGAGAATACATCGAATTATGACACATTTTGAAGAGTTATCAAGGCACCTCTTGGAGATTTAAAAAAGAAAGAAGTTAAGACTTTTTGAAGTGTGCTTGAAAGTTCTGAAAAGTGTTGGAAAGGGGGAGTTTTGAGAGATAGTTTTGGAGAGATTTTTCATGCACCACAAATTTACTTTATCCTTTTTATTTTTAGTTTTATTGTGACAGTCAAGAGTGTTGTAAATAAGAAGAGATTTAAAGGAACTTCAAGAGTTTGGTGGAGGATTTGAGATAATTTTTTATCTTTTGTTTTGAACTACTTTTGGTTTTAATCGAGACTTCTTGTTGGTTTGACAATGATTTCAACTTTTAAACTAAAGTGTGGTTTTGGTTTCTCCATGGATTTTGAGTAGTTTTCTTTATCTTTCTCCTTAAAATGATAGGTAATTAAAAGTGTTGGATGGAAGTTGTGGAGAGTATTGATCTTTAATGTTGGAAGAAGTTGTGATGATTTAAATCCATGTACTTCATTTACTTCTTGATTTGGACTATGTAGATGTTAAAATTTGTTATGAGAACATGTAAGAATAGGGCTGGTATTTTCTCAATCAACAATTGGAAAGAATTACATGAGGTTATATGAATGAGAATGAAATTCATATGATTGTGTGCAAATAAATAGAGAAATAAACTTTGAAAGGTGTAGACTCAGAGGACTTTAATGTGATAGGTTAAATCCCCAAACTTGGTTTATTCTTTTAGGTTCTCATACAAGATGTTAGCCCCCAAGTGGAGGTAATCGAGGGAACTCTACTGTGAGAGCTGGTATCTTCCCTGTCTAGCCCATCTTCAGAACGATTCAAACTTTAAATTAGCCAATGTTCTTTATAGCATCTCTAGTAAGGGTAAAAAATGATATTGCTTTCATTTGACACAACACAATTTGCATACTTCCACAACAAAAATCCTATACTTATTACTGATTCATGATAAGGAGAAAGATATTTCCATATCAAGTGCTTTTCTTTTACATGAACTTAAGTTATCTTTAGAAGTTTTATTGTTTTGTCAAAATATCTAAAATACCAAAAAAAATTAAATTTTACTTATTGAGAAAATATTTATAGTTTAAGTAATTATTTTTTTAAAATAAAAAGTATATGCATATTACGTATTTTCTCTGTGGGTTCGATATTCAGGTCTTAATAAAAAAATCCTATTTCACTTGATAGTGATATGTATACTTGCGTAGTATCCCAATATATATATATATATATATATATATATATAT
>NEWO01000222.1:126525-180847 GCA_003013225.1 Phalaenopsis aphrodite
ATACATGATTTGAGGTAAAACGCTCTTTCATCTAAACTATGAAAATTATGGGGTCAGTTTGACTTCATCTTTTTCAAAACCCAACTTTTTAAACGTCCTTCCGAAGCGGGCAACGAGATTTCAATTCTGATGACCGACAGCTTCTTATGGGCAAACCCCACACCAAAAATAGTGCCGACACTCCTAAACTGGAGTCAGGATAGGTATAAAAACCTGAAGCAGAACATGCTGCTAAATTTGCAACAATCTATTCGTAGTCCTCCTGACCTTCCTGCTTAATCGAAGCATAGGTGGAAACTCAAAGGGAACTAGAACAGAGAGAGCCGGGATAAAATTCACAACGGCAACTGTAGTGATTGCTAACATAGACTCGCCTGCCTTGGGCAGGGAGATCCATGAGAACACAGAGGAATGGGTCTAGAAAACACCGTCAGATGCTGCGGCGCGTCTCTATCGAGTGTTGGCCTCTTTTTATAAAAGAAGTGGGAGCGACATGAGACACTATAGCAAAAATAGCTCTATATGCATGAATTTCCTTTTACGAGTGAGGGCACAGAGCAAATGCCTCAGAGGACGTAGGAACAACTCAATATGCACATCTCCCCATTTAAGAGGGAAGACACAGAGTGAAACTCCTAAGAGGGAGTAGAAATGACTCAATCTGCACGTTTCCCTTTTTAAGGGGAGGGCATAGAGCAAACAACTTTGAGGGTGTAGGATCACTTAAGGTAATCCAAAAAAAAGGTGATCTAAAGGACTGAAGGTTGTAACGCCTTCAGGAGAAAGAAAAAAGCTCAGGGAGAACCAACAACAACGATCGTGACCATCATTATGTTCTTTTGAGTAGCGAGGAAAAAAGGACAATGATAAAAAACAAGGAGAGGTTATGAAGCCAATCACAAAGTACAACAACATCCATGCATGTGATAATGCAGCAACTGAACTGTCAAGGGTGGGAAAGGGACATAATGCATCGATTTGCTACCCCTAGCAACTGACACATGGACTGAAAATCAAGGTCTCACAAAAGGCTCAACTATGACTCGAAAGAGGAAAACCTTAGAGAGGTAATAATCCCCCAAACAAAACTCCAAATATGGAGAGAGAGACTCATCCCCAGTGGAGTCACCATTCTGTTTCCATTCATTTTTCTCTTTTTTAGTTTACAAGGAGTTGTCAGCTTATCGATCATCACATACTTCTCTTATTTGAATAAATCTCCCTCCCAAATCAGATCAGTGATTTAAAGAAGAGAGAAACTGAATGAGAAGGTACATACGATAAAGTGACAAATAAGAGAAAAAGTAAAACGTGGAGAGTTTACGTGTGATACACCACACAAGGATAAATCAAGTATGTCCGCCCAAACAAGATCAGGCGAAGGCACCTTAAACCAATATCCGTGAAACAAGTATCTACGTAGGCTACCCATAACCAGAGAGTCAGGTGTATGTACCTGTTCTGGGGTCAAGAGCACTCCTAGAGGAACTTATTCTTAATGGTTAATTACAACTTGGGGGATACCCAAGAATACTTGATCCCCTATTTAATGCTTATACACAGAATAACAATAGTTATGATGGTATTTCTCACTTATATTTTCTTATTTTGCAATAAAACCAAAAACTTGATCCTGAAGAAAAAAAAGAATTTAACTTTTTAATTTATATATATTTATATTGAGATACTATGCAAGTATACGTACGTTATCAAGTATTATAGAACTTTTTGATTAAGACTTGAATATCAAACCCACAGGAAAGTTTATGCAATATGCACTTTTTAGAAAGTCTTTCTATTTTTTAAAAAGATAATTACTTAAAAAATGATTTTTGTAGGAATTTAAAATTTAAATATTTTTGGTATTTTTGATATTTTAGCGAATCTGTAAAAACTTAAAAAGATAACTAAAGTTTTGGTAGAAGAAAAATACTTAATATGAAAATATCTTTCTTCTTATCATGAATTAGTAATAAGTATAGAAATTTTGTTATGGAAGTATGCAAATTTTGTTGTGCCAAATAGGAGCAATAATATTCTTTAACCTTACTAGAGATGCTATAAAGAACATTGGCTAATTTAAAGTTTGAATAGTTATGAAGACCGGCTAGGCAGGGAAGATACTAGGTCTCACTCTAGAGTTCCCTCGATTTCCTCCACTTAGGGGCTAACATTCTCGTATCTGAACCTAAAACAATAAACCAAGTTGGGGGCTTTAACCTGTCACTTTAAAGTCCTCTAACTCTTCACCCATCAATGAATATTTCTCTATTTATTTGCACTCAATCATATGAACTACATTCTCATTCATACAACCTCATGTGATTCTTTCCAATTATTGACTGAGAAAATACCAGCCCGGTTCTTACATGTTCTCACAACAAATTTTAACATCTGGATTGGCCAAATCAAGAAGTAAATGAAGTGCATATAGATTTAAATCATCACAACTTCTTCCAACATTAAAGATCGATACTCACCACAACTTCCATCCAAAACTTACTTACTTATCATTTTAAGAAGAAATATAAAGAAAACTACTCAGAATCCATGGAGAAAAAAAAACCACACTTTAGTTTAAAAGAAGAAATCAGTGTCAAACCAACAACAAGTCTCAATTAAAATCAAAAGTAGTCTAAAACAAAAAGATAAAAACTTATCCCAAGTCCTCCACCAAACTCTTGAAGTTCCTTTGATTCTCTTCTCTTTTACAATCACTCAAAATAAAATAACAAAAAGGATAAAGTAAATAAAAAGTGGTTCTTGAAAATCTCTTCAAATTAACTCCCCAAAGAAGAACTTTCAAAACTTACCAATATTTTCAGGACTCTTTTCTAAGTCTCTCTTCTTTCTTATATAGTTTTCCAAGAGGTGTCCTGAGATCTCTTCAAAATGTGTCTTGATTCAATGTATTTGCCCAAGAGATGCATCCTTTCATGATAATTTTTGTTCATGGTGGTTACAATCATCTATTAAGCCAAAGGGTGTCTCAAAAACCTGTTCAAAATTTGTGAAAACCAATTTTACTCGTCTAATAACTACCACTGATGCTTAAGCACGGGGTTTCGCCACTTAGGCGCTGCTTCTCTATTTAACCGACGCTTAAGCCCCAGATCTGACACTTACGCGCCAAAACTCTTTTGCATAATTTTTCACCTTTTTGCTCCAAATTTGATCATTTTTCACTCCTTTAAGCATTTTTTTCCATTTTTACTTGTATTTGCAAGAAAAATACAAAAATATCTTCCATTAAAGCACAATATCTCAAAAATAGGTAAGAAAATATGTCTAAAAACACTATATATTTTAGGTGTATCAAAATCCACCAAACTTAAAATGTTACTTGTCCTCAAGTGACACTTCAACCTTTAAAAACCAAATATGTATGATATTTATATGAGTTTCTTTAGGAGTTACTAAAACTTAGATTTAGAAATATAATAGTCCAATTTAGAAAAAATAATTAGTAAATGAGATCAACTTAAAGTTTGAAAATTTTTAATGTTAAGAACTATGAAAATATGAGTTCCTATCTAATTCAGAAATATTGTAAGTTCTCTAAATTTAGATTTTAGTTCTTTTATTTTCTCTACTTAAAAATTTTTATTAAAAATAATTTTACTTACTATTTTATATTTATAAGCTTAAGATTTTATCAAGTCTTATACTTTAAAAATATCAAATGTAGAACCAATTTTTGATTAGACACTAATCCTCAAGCTTCTCCTCCCTTACATTTATTTTCTTTTTCTTTTCTTTTTCTTTTTCTTTTTCTTTTCTTTTCTTTTTCTTTTTTTTCTTCTTTTTTTTTCCTTTTCAGGCAAGAAATAATATATCTAGATAGACCTTTAATGATTTTGAATTCCACTTCTTCTTTCCTAAAGTAAAGACGATATATGACTTTTACTTATAAATATAATAATAGTTTTGAAAATCATTTTAATAAAAGAAATTCAAGTATTAAAAATAAAAGTCTAAATTATCTAAAATTTTCAAAAATACAATTTTTCTTACTAAATATAGTCACTTATATTAATCATTTTCTATACTAAAAAATTTTTACTTAAAGTTTTTCTTCATTACTTAAAATTTTAACTAATTTTTTTTACTGATTTTTAAAATCAAATTTTACTTCCCTAATATAACTTCATCCCCCCCCAAACATAATTTTTTTTAACAGATTAAACAATTTATCATCAAATAATTATATAGGCAGAAATGAAAATTGAAATAACATGCTAACAAGAACTTTTACTTCCTAATTATACAAGTATAAAACTAATGACATGAGTAAAATTAATTTTGATCAAATTTTCTAATATTTTATTTTAGTTTAACATGTAGAGATTCAATAGACTTCTAAACAGTGGGTATAAAAGCAAACAACACACTAACATGATAAAAGAAAAATACAGGGTAGCAGTTTTTGAATTTTAAAATTAAGATCTAAGCTAGCAAAATTTTTAACTTTTTTTAAAAAAAAGACATGGAATTAAGTTAAGTTCTAAACTAACCAATCCATAGTACTAAAAACAAAAACAATTACTGCCCTAAAATTTTAAAAATGAAATACTATCTGACACCACAATCACAACAACAATAGAACATAAAAATTCAAAACACAACATAAAACATAGTCCATAACATCACATAATTGCATATGTACCAGTACTACATCACAGAGTCCATAACAAAACACAAACATAACAATACATCAAACCAAATCAAGTCCAACATATCATCTCTCATATGTACTCCTCTCCACTCTCAGAATCACCACTATACCATTTTTCTTTAGGCTCATAGTCAGGATAATGAGGATATTGAAGAAATACTACTTCTGGGTCACCTCTAATCAGGCCCTCTAGAGCTGGGTATAATTTCTCCTCAAAGTCACTCTTTCTTCTATTATATCTATTTGTATGGTCAACAAATTGTTCTAGATTTTGAACTTTATCAGTGGTAAAGTGGATATGACTCATCATCTTCCGTAATAACTACACTTGAGTCTCAATTGACTCACCTCGAGATGTAGAAGCACGTGAAGCAGATGGTCTTGATGAAGATGCAGCAGAGGTAGATGCAGTAGACGTCTCTGATCCATAGCTCTTGGAAATCCTCCTCTCTAGCCAAAAATTGAATGCTGTGAATAAGGCTTCACATTCACTTTTGTAATAGGATTCAGAGGAAATAGAACTTCCTCCCAACTATCATACTATACTCCAGCCTGCTCGCATAAAGAAAATATCAATGAAGCAAATCCCATACCTGTAGTACTAGCAGCAACAACTGAAATGATGATAGTGTGATAGATCAAAGCCCCTATGTTGATGGGCTTTCCCTCCTGAATACAATAATTCAACATCGCTCTCTCTCTGGTCACTTCATTGAGATGATTTGTACGAAGTAGACGAGCAGATATAAAATAGTGTCAAGCCTTTGATGGTGCACACAACTTTGACATTAGAAAACTTACTCTCCTATCATTTGAAATCTTCTAAAGTCCTCTTCCAACAGTAAAATAATATATGATTTCATCCAATTCTGCTTTAGTAGGACTATAATTTGCATAAAAACACAAAGTCTCTGGTGGTAAATTGTAAAACAAGTTGATTACCTCTAGATTAAAAGGTACCAGCTTCCCTCAAACCATAACTTAATCGTGCTCAGCCTTTGGGAGATTTGCGTAAAACTCCCTTACAACAAAAATTACAATGACAGTAGGGAAACAACAGAACTGTTCCTACTGTCGGCGGACTATCAAGTCTTCCACTTCTCCACCTATACTCTTAAAACATCGCTCCAGAATCAATTTTTGTGATTGTAGAGCGTCATTATACGATCCTAAGCTTTTAAACTGACAAATTTGCTTGAATCAAATGGGTATTTTCCTTTGCTCCTTTTCATTCTTGTTGTCATTCTACAAATTTGATAAATTCCAAAAAATAACTTTAAAAATCAAATTTAAATCACTAAACTAAACTTCCAAAAGCACTAACTAAACTTCTCAAGCAATTTCCATAGATTTTTCTTCACTTTTCTCCATGAATAGTAAATTTTTTAAATCTTCCAAATGTGCTTAAAATATATGGTGAAAACCCAAAATCTTTGCATAGAAGTAAAGCTCTTACCTCAAGGAACTTGGATCTAGCAAATCTCACTTGATTCCACCAAGAAATCTCCAAATTTTACTTGCCCTAGCCCTCAAAATCACAAACTCGAGTTGGGGAAGATGATAGGAGGCTGTAAAAATGGCATTTTTGGACCAAAAATTCAATTTTAACCGTTTACGAACCAGTTTTTGTGAACCGGCGCCTAAGCGCGGGTAGTGGCGCTTAGGTTCCTGCCTCTCGGGTTGGCTCACGCTTAAGCACGCGATGTGGCGCTTAGGCGCCAGTGCACAATTTTTGAAATTTTTAATGTTAAGTAAAATGCACTATTAGCCTAAGTAAACCACCTCTAAATAGTCTCATAGCACTTAAATGACTATTTTTACTTCCTATAACTCCCTTCTCTCTAAAAATTCTCCATAATAATTAATTCAATTCGATGCTAAAAATAACACAAATTTTCACAAAAACAAACTTATATTAATTCACAAACAAGTACAAACACATTTAACACTTAGTTCTCTCTCCAAATAGTCTTGGATGAGAAAATTTTCTTAAGTACAAAACACTTAACACACATTTACAACACATTAGTGACACAAACACTAAACACAAGACATAAACACTAACACACTTAAAAAACATGACTCCAAACACACAATTCCTAATACTTAATTTAATGCCACTCTTCATTAGAAGGAATAAATTCTTATCCTCAGTAGTCTCTCCAGGAATATAGAGTTGATAAAATGGACGGTGGTGACGAGCCCTAATACTATCAACTTCGATCCACTTTTGCTTAAGAAACATCGCCTTATCTGCTTCTTCTACATAACTGGTATGGTTGAATTACATCTTAAGTTGCCACCTAATATGTTCTAGATGAGCATACAATTCAAGCACCTTAGTCTCTAATACAGATATAATATTCTCCATCTGGTTGATCTTCTCTGATATCCCTTCAATACTAACGGATAAGAAATTGTTATACATCTCCTATGCACTTTGACTATTGAACTTCTTCCTCATGCCTTCTTCCTTCTTCTTCAAATCCATCTCCCATGAAGACATTTTCTTTAAATCTCTCTCTTTCTTAGACTTTTAGGCCTAAAAATAATCTGGGGTGAAATTCCTTCACAAACCCCTTCTATTTATAGGCCTAATTCCCCCTCATAGCTTCTAGGCATGACTAGAAATTGCCAAGACACGTTTATTCCAACTAAACTGCAGTTACACTTTCTAGAAATCAAAATGTGCACATGTGATTAAATTTCTGCGCTTAAGCACCAGTGCGCATTTTTGCACCAGTCAACTTAGCATCCAAATTCTCATTCTAACATGTCTAGGTCACTAAATATAGTCTTAAAATCATTACTAGCACATAATAGACTCAAAAATACTACCCCAAATTTCTTAATTTGACTCAAAACAACAATCAAAGAAAAACACACTGATAAATATGGGTTGCCTCCCACAAAGCGCTTGGTTTTAAGTCGTCAGCCCGACGTAACCAGTGCTCATTCTGGTTGACCCAACATTATTACATCATTATATTTATGTTGATCCTCTATATAATAAAATTTCAGTCTATGTTCATTCACTTTAAAAATTTTCTCATAATTAGGATCTTTAATATCCACAGCTCAATAAGGATAAACTTTTATCACAATAAATGGGCCCATCCACCTGGACTTAAGTTTACCTGGAAATAATCTCAACATTGCATTATATAGCAAAACTCGTTATCCTGGCTGAAAATTTTTAGTAAAAATCTTTCGATCATGCCACATTTTTATCTCTTCTTTATAAATCTTAGCACTCTCATAAGATTCATTCCTCATCTCTTTAAGCTCATTTAATTGTAACAATCTTTTCTCACCAGCATTTTTTAAATTATAATTGAACTCTTTAATAGCCCAATATGCTTTATGCTCAAGTTCAACTGGTAAGTGACAAGCTTTCCCAAATATTAGCCTATATGGGGACATTCCTATATGAGTTCTATATGCAGTCCTATAAGCCCACAAAGCATAGTCAAGTTTGACTGACCAATCCCTTTTTGTTGGATTCACAGATTTTTCATAATTCTTTTAATTTCCCGATTGGATAATTCAGCCAAACCACTTGTTTAAGGATGATAAGCAGTAGCAATCCTATGATTTATATGATATTTCTTTAATAACTTTTCTATAATGGAATTTCTGAAATGACTTTCCCCATAAGTATAATAGCTCTCGGCATCCCAAATCTACAAAATATATTTGTTTTCAAAAATTTTACAACACTTTGAGCATCACATCAAGGTAAAGTAACAACATCTATCCATTTGAATACATAGTCCACTGCTAACAAAATATATAAATTTCCGAAAGATGATATAAATTGTCCCATGAAATCTAATTCTCAAACATCAAATATTTCAACTTCTTGCATATAATTGAGGGGCATCTCATTTCTTCTAGAAATATTGCCTCCTCTTTGACATCTATCACAAATTTTGATATAAGCATTAACATCGCAAAAAATTGTAAGCCAATAAAATCCAGATTGTAGAATTTTGTATATTGTTTTATCAACACCAAAATGTCTCCGAAAATCAAAATTATGAAATTTTTGGATAATTTCATAAGTTTCTTCTAATGGTACACACTTTGAATTATCAAATCCTTTCCTTGTTTATATAAATATGGGTCATCCCAAAAATAAGTCTTAGCTTCAGAAATAAATTTCCTCATTTGTTGGTATGTCATTCCATAGGTTTTAAGATCACTAACAATATAGTTCATAACGTCGACATACCATGGAACACGCCACCATTTACAGTGAACAATTTTTCATCTGGAAAATGTTCATTAATTTCTTTTTGAAAACAGAGTGGTTTTTCTTATTCAAACTTGAACAAATGATCAGCAATTTGATTTTTAGTTCCCTTCCGATCTACTATTTTAAAATCAAATTCTTGTAAAAGAAGAGTCCAACTTATAAGTTTCGGTTTAGTATCCTTCTTTTTCATCAAGTACTTAATGACAGAATGATCTGTATGCACTATACAATAAGTTCCAATCAAATATGATCTAAATTTATCACAGGCATATACTCTTGCTAATAACTCTTTTTTCAATTGTTGTATAATTAATTTGAGTTTCATTAAGTGTTTTACTAGCATAGTAAATAATTTTAAAAATTTTATCATCTCTTTGTCCTAAAATAGCTCCAATAGCATAATCACTTGCATCACACATATGTTTAAAAGGTTTTCCCCAATTTGGTGAAACGATAATTGGTGCAATGATTAATTTTTCTTTTAATAATTTAAAAGCTTTTAGGCATTCCTCATCAAAATTGAAAAATTGTATTTTACTTTAATAAATGACATAAAGGCTTAGCAATTGTAAAAAAGTCCTTAATATATCACCTGTAGAATTCAGTATGTCCTAAAAAACTCCTAATTTCCCTTACATTCATTGGATAAGGTAAATTAGCGATCACTTGAATTTTTGCAGGATCTACTTCCATACCATTTTCTAATATTTGATGACCTAATACAATTCTTCATGCTACCATAAATTGGCATTTTTCTCAGTTAAGGACTAAATTTGTTTCTTCACAGTGCTTTAAAACTTTAGATAAATGTTCTAAACATGAGTTAAATGAAGTTCCAAACACTGAAAAGTCATCCATAAAGACTTCAATCCCTTTTTCAATTAAATCACAAAAAATTGCATCATACATCTTTGAAATGTAGCAGGGGCATTACATATACCAAATGAAATTCTTTTAAAAGCAAAAGTACCATAAGGACTGGTAAATATTGTTTTCTCTTGATCCTCAGGAGATATTTGAATTTGGTGATAACCGTTATATTCATCCAAAAAATAAAAGTATTTATGCCCAGCTAGTCTATCCAACATTTGATCTAGAAAGGGTAGTGAAAAATGATCTTTCCTAGTGACAAGATTTAATTTTCTATAATCAATTCATATTCTCCACCATGTAACTTGTCTAGTAAGTATTAACTCATTATGCTCATTCACAGTTACAATTACTCATCCTTTCTTAGGAACACAGTGAATTGGAATAACTCATGCACTATCTGAAATAGGGTAGATAGTTCCAACATCTAACCACTTTAAAATTTTTTTCTAAACAACCTCTTTCATAACAAGATTTAATCTCCTTTGTGGATCAGCTCTGAGTTTGCAGTTTCCTTCTAGATTAATTCTATGCATACAAATTGAAGGACTGATTCCTTTAATATCAACGATTGTCCATCCAAAGGCTTTCTTAAAATTTTTTAGAATTTTCATTAGCTTTCCTTCTTCTTCCTTTGTTAACTTCAAGGAAATTATAACAGATAAAGTAGAGTAATCTCCTAAAAAGGCATATTTTAAATGTTCAAGAAGTAATTTCAACTCAAGTTCTCGAGGTTTTTCAAAAGATGGATAAAATGATTTATTTTTGTTAATCGTGTCCAAAATTTCAAAACATTCTTGAACATAACTTGAATTTTCCTTAAAAAGGTTTACACATTGATATAATTCCTCTTCTTGCTCATGTTCCAAATCTTTTTCTTTTGATTTTTCTTCATAAGTAGTCTTGAAATGACATTCGCTCAGATATCTTATAACATCCATTCAATAGCATTCATCATCTTTACCTTTTGCAGGGTATTTCATTGATTTTAAAATGTTAAAAGTAACAGTTTGATCATTAACGTGCATTATTAATTCCCCTTTATGCACATTTATCATTGCTCTTCGTGTGGCTAGGAAAGGTCTCCCTAAAATGATAGGTATCTCTTTATCTTCCTCCATATCTAACATAATAAAATCAACAGGAAAGATAAATTGACCCACTTTCACTAGGACATCTTCTATAACTTCTTTAGGATAGGTTATTGAACGATCTGCTAACTGCAGAGTTACAGTAGTAGGGGTTATTTCTCCTAATCTCAATCTTTTAAATATTAATAATGACATAAGGTTAATGCTTGCACCTGAATCACTTAAAGCTTTCCCATACAATCTGTCTCCAATTGCACATAGAATTGTAAAGCTACTAGGATTCTTAAGCTTTTCAAGAAATTTTTTCTGAATTATAGCACTACACTCCTCACTAAGTGCAATAGTTTCATTATCTTCCAACTTCATTTTCCTGTTGAGAATATCCTTCATAAACTTTACATAGCTTGGCATTTGTTCTAAGGCTTCAGCAAATGGAATATTGATTGTAAGCTTCTTAAATATTTCCAAAAATTTTGAAAATTGCTTATCTAACTTCTGTTATTAAAGTCTTTGAGGAAATGGAGGTGGTGGTTTTTCTAAATCAATTTTTGGTGGAGAAATAGGTCTTTCAAAATCTTTTGGAGCGTCCTCTTTTGATTCTTCAATTTCTTCTCTCTACTTCTATCTCTGTTTGAACCCTACCTTCCAACTCTCTTCCACTTCTAAGTTGTACGACTTTAACTTGCTCTTTATTATGGTCTTTTAGATTTGATTCAGTATTATTAGGAAGTGTTCCTTGGGATCTATTACTTAATGAACTTGTGATTTGCCCAAGTTGATTCTCAATATTTCTAATTGTAGCTCATTGACTTTGTAACTGATTACCATTTGTAACACCACTTCTTCTATCGACATCTTCTTATCCTTAAACTGTGTATTAGTATTGAAACCTGGAGGATAAGTAGATCTATAATTATTATTCCCTTGGTTGTTCCAGTTTCCCAATGGGTTTCCTTGGGTGTTCCCTCATTGCTGATTATTACCACCTGAATTGTTATTCCAGTTAAAGTTGGGATGGTTCTTCCAACCTGGGTTATAATAATTGTATATGGGTTATTTTTCTTATTGTGTATGACTTTAAAAGTTTCTAATGATGCTTGAGAATCTACCATTTGACCTAATGAACTCTCTTCAATCATGAAAATTGGTTGAGAAAAATCCATTCCAAACCGGTCTAACTTCCTTGAAATTGCAGCAACTTGATTTGCTAACATAATAAATGCATCAGTTTCATGAATATTGGCTACTTTCTTTGAATTTACCCTCTCAGAAGGCCATTGAAAATTATTGGTAGCCATCTCTTCAATTAAATCATAAGCGTCATGAAAGGGTTTTGACATCAATGAACCACCAACAACGACATCGATAATAAATCTAAGAGAACCAATTAATCCATTATAAAAGGTTTGAATTATTAACCAATCTTGTATAGCATGGTGTGGACACTTTCTTAAGAGTTTTTTAAATCATTTCCATTCTTCATAAATAGATTCCCCTTCAAACTGATTAAAAGATGTAATATCATTTATAAGCTTTGTAGTTTTTTATGGTGGAAAATATTTAGCAAGGAATTTTTGTGCTAAATCACCCCAATTTCTGATAGATCTATGTGCTAACGACTTCAACCACATCTTAGCTTTATTCCTCAGTGAGAAAGGAAATAACCTAAGTCATATGACATCATCTGAAACACCATCGTATTTAAATATAGCAAACAATTCTAGAAAATTGGTAAGATGTAAATTTGGATCTTCAGCTGATGATCCCCCAAACTTATTTTGTGATATCATTTGGATAATAACAGGTTTAAGCTCAAATGAATTAGTCACTACAGTAGGTTTTTGAATACTACAATAAATTTCATCTATAGTAGGGTTGGCATAATCTCTTAATGGTCTAAACTCTTGATGAATTTCATCATTTCAATTATTTGGCTTGCCATTTCTGTAATTTTTTTGGATTTTTTAAGATTTTTAATTGTTTGGTTTTTTTGATTTTTCTAATAGTTCTTTCTGATTCAGAATCGTAGGGCACTAGTGACAGCAACTTTTTATATGCAAGAATTTATGAACCCAGATTTATATATTTATAATGATTTTGTAAAGTCACAATTTCAAACGCAAGTATACGTATCGCTCAAGTAATACAGGGCTCTAGTGGAGTCCCATTTATCGATCCCACAGGAAAGCAAGGTAAGATGTCCTTAGTCAAATCCTAATCTACTACAATTAGTCCTTAGTTAGGAATGTCGATTAAAATGATGTTTTATCTATCAACTACTCCTAAATCCAAGTGTTAAATTTAAAGATAGAAACTATAACTAAATACAAATATTAATTCTAAAGATAACCCTTTTTGGATGAATTGGTTTGGAGAATTTTGAGATATTACAAACTACTATTCTTATGTAATGAATTGAATAATGTAAAGGAAGGAGATGCATTAAATATTGTATGTGCCAAATAGGAGCAATCCTATTCTTTACCCTTTGGTCCAGGCATAAAGAACATTGACTAATCCTATGCTTGTTTACTAAATCTGTGGCTAGGCTGGGAGGATACCGACTCTCACTTCGGAGCTCCCACGTTCCCCTCACCTGAGGGCTAACATCTCCGCTTCAGTATTTAAACAATAAGACTGAATTAGGGATTTTAGTCTGTCACACTAAAATCTCCAATTCTACGCCCATCAAAGTATATTTCCCTATTTATTTGCATTCAACTCCCATGAACTTAACCAGCCATGGTATCTGAATATGGTTCTACTTTGTTGAGAATTACACAACCCTCTTGGGTCTTAATGCAATTACAACAAACTTTAACACTACAACAGACCTTTATTGTAACGTAAATAAAGTGCAAGTAAAAAACCATCACATTGATAATTAAATCTGCTTCTAACATGCATCAAAAAATCCTAAACATGAATTCTACTCATTACAAAAGAAACGTAAAATAAAAACAACGGCATAATCTTCTCATACCATTATTTCCAAACAAGAAGAGAGAGTAAGAGAAATTCATCACAAAGCATGAAGAAAACACAATGAAAACTTCATTTAACCAAAGCAAATCCACTAGATAAGTGTTTACAAAACCATAAGATAATGAAGAACACAATACTTAGCTTTTTCCCTTGAAAGAAAGAAGAAAATCTCTCCCACAAAGTCTCCCACCGATCCATGCAATGCTAGAACATCTCCTTACAAATTCTCTCAAAATCCCCTCTCGAATCTCTCCAAAAGGGTAGAAATCTACATTTCTACTCCTATTCTAAGAAACCTAAACTTTCTCCACACTTTTCCTAATATTCCTCTCATACAAATCCCTCTTTTTCTAACCTAAATTTGTTCTTTTAAATTGTAGGGACAAAGTATGAAGAGTTGCCACAAGCACCCTTCCAAAAAGCGTCCAAATACATTGAATTTCAGCCCATAACCGCCAAAAGTCGGTCCATAGTCGTCCCGGGCGCTGTCATCGAGCTTTTCTCATTTTTCGGTCTTCTCAGGTAAATCTCGCCGTTGGCGCCATTTTTGCGCCGTTGGTGGGCAGACTGCGCAGCTCCACCGTTTCGCTCCGTTTTAGCTCCATTTTGCCCCATTTTAGTTGTATTGTGTTCCTAACAGATAGCCCTACAAAATAAGCATGAAAACAACCTTCCTTTAAAGTGTAATCTCATTCAAAAATATGCAAGAAGTGTAAAAGAGATTAAGCATCCAAAGACTTATCGAAAGGTGATAGGGCAAAAGTTATGATCTATTGTAGTAAAGTTTTAATTCAGAAATACTATAAGTTTGATTTAAGTAAATATCATAGTGAGATTTTTAGAAAAAATTCAAGTAATTAAATTAACTCTGTAGGTACAAGATTATCTAGTCTTCAAGGTTAAGAGTTCTAGTTTTCTATTCATTCAAGAATGACTATATGTTGTAATATCATGTCACTTAGAATATTCAAATGATAGGAACTCCATGAGAACACTACTAGTTAAAAATGCTAATCCATAAATATAAGTTCAGGAATGTATTTAGGTTTTCCCTTTAGGTAGGTCCAGTGAAGCCAATTTTTGATTAGGTATCTCCTCAAGCTTCTCCTCACTTTTATATTTTTTTTCTTTCTTTTCTTTTCTTTTTTTCATTTGGATTGCTTTCAATCCTATATTTTTTTTTCTTTTCTGGGATTGTTGTCAATCCTTTCTTTTTTCTTTTTCAAGTGAGGATTGCTATATCTGGATAGCCTTTAATGATTTTAAACATCACATTTCTTTCCCTAAATTTGAAACTCAAAGCATTCCTTTACCTTATAAATATTTCATAGCTTTTACATCATTGAGCCCCAATCTTTTCTTCTCAAATGAATTTCCAAGATTCTTAATACTTTAAAATATAGTTTCCCTTACTTTAAATAGTTAACTATAGTCTTATTCTCTTATACTAAATATCTTAATCTAATAAATTAATTTTTATTACAAAAATATTCCTTTAAATCTACCATAATATTTAAATATCTATAAAATATAGTTCTCTGAATTAAATTCACTACATAAAATCATATTAATAATTTTTTATAATATTTAAATTGAGAACATCTAATAGTTAATTTTTTTCTTCTCTCCCCCAAACTTAAATTTTTCAATATGAAATGATACAGGTGGAAAGAAAAATTCTAAATATAATTCATACCTCAGTACTTTTGGCATTTTCATCATTCTGAAATTTTTGCAGTCCTCAAAATTTCTACTTCACCTGGTCTGTAACATTAGGAGATTTCTATACATATAAATCATTAGAGAATTTGCTGAAAAATGAAATTTTGAAATAAGTACAAATCTAACTAGCATAACATGTATCATCATTGAAATATAAAAATGTTCTTCAATTCTTATAAATTGTAACAGAAACACAAACACAAACATATAAACAAGATAAATGACGTCAATTCCTTCTCTATCTCATCGCATCTCACTAACTTACTTTCAATTTCTAACGGAATCCCTAAAAAAATATTTTGGGTGCTTACAAATGATTTTATAGATTCTAATCCCAAAGATAAGATTATCCTTGATATATTGGTTCTCAAGCACCAACACCATACATCACCATATCCCAATAATTAAGCACCTCTAGCAGTTATAAGGATAGTGTAAGATCATCCACAAGTTACTCATCTAATAGGTTCGCGACTCCTATCAAATGAAAACAAAGTCCAAGAAAGGAAGTAATAAAATTAAGATGGAAGTATCGCTGTAAAAATTCATAATGTCTTTTGTAAAACTCAAGTCGAGGTTAGACCCAAGTTATAGTGAACTCGTCAATCCAACTACTACAAGATAACATACAAGTTTAACCATAATAAGAATTTAATGAATCATCTCCCTCATGACACACAAAAAGTAAATAAAATCACTTACAATCCAAACATCTACCAAACATCAAGCAAACTGATCAATCCACACTAAAGAAAACACAATACAACACTAACAATCATGACTCTTAAGCAAACTAAATCAAACCACACAGATAGCTACGGGTGGCCTCCCATAAAGCCTTTAATTTAACGTCGCTAGCCCGATAAATGATTCTACCTGGATCAAAATTCCAAATAAGTAATCCTTGATCAATAGCCAAATTTTTTCCAGATCCAGGGATTACTATAAAATCCTCAACTTTTAATTTTTCATTCAGCTCTTCCTTTTCATATTGATTCATATCCTTGTTCCTCATATTTTTTTCTAGATCCAATATTCTTCTAGTAATTTTCTCAATTTGCATATTAATATCATCCTTGAAATTTATAAGAAATGGATCTTTATATGATAATTCAAGATCTCCCAAATTTTGGATCAGATTCTCTCTAGATAATTCAGATTCTAGATCAATATCTTCTATGTTACTCTTCTATTTTAAATTATCTTCCAATTCTTTAGGAATTTCTTCCATTGATCTTTCAATTTCCTTGTCCTCATCTCTCAACCTGAAAGCTCTTTTGAAACAAATCCTCAAATTCTCTTCTAAATATTAGTTCAATAATTTTAAATTGCTCATAATTCATTTCCTTAGGATTTATCTCAGAATCACTACGTAAAATCTTTAGGGGGTACTTGTTAATTGCATTAATAATCTGCCCCAACATCAGAATCTCATTCATTTTGTTCTTATACCAAGGAATAAGCCATTCAGTGACTTTGAATAACTCTTTCATAGGAGATCTTTTACTGATTTCATCATTCAATTCAGGTTCAGTGATTGAGTTGAATATGAAGATATAAAGACTGGTGGTGTATATGAATTCACCAAATAGATAGGCTTTAAAATTGTATGAGGTAAATTCATTTTAAGGTCATGAGATTTTTCAATAGATGGAATTAGAAGTTTACTGTTTTTGGTAACGTCCATCATTTCACAACTCTCCTGAACATACATACAGTCTTCTTTAAACAACATTTTAGACTCATCATGAAAGCCTATTTCGATCTCATCTGTTAACTTACTCTTAAAACTTTTCTGGAAATAGTTTTTACTTAGATAATCAATTTCATCCATCCGAAAACAATCATCATCATTTCTCTCAGATGGATATTTCATAGCCTTTAAAATATCAAAAGTGGTTTCATGGTCACTAATATTCATAGTTAACTTTCCTTTTTGCACATCTATCATAGCTTGTCCAGTAATAAGAAAAGGTCTCCCCAAAATAATGGGATATTCTTTATCGTCCTCAAAATTCCTTTTTGCACATCTATCATATCTAATACAATAAGGTCTATAGGAAAGATAAATTTATCCACTTTAACAAGCACATCTTCTATAATCCCTTTTGGCTAAATAATAGATTGATCAGCTAACAGAAGAGTTATAGTAGTGAGAGAAATATCAGCTAAACCTAACCTTTTAAATATAGATAGAGGCATCACATTAATGCTCGATCCTAAATCACATAAAGCTTTTCCACATAATCTTTTTCCAATTACACAAGGAATTGTAAAACTACAATGATCTTTAAATTTTCAAGAAAAATTTTTCTGAAGTATAGCGCTACACTCCTCACTTAGTGCAACTGTCTCGTAATCCCCAAATTTCCTTTCCTTGTTTAATATCTCCTTCATAAATTTTACATAACTTGGCATCTGTTTCAAAGCTTCAGCGAAAGGAATATTTATCGTTAACTTCTTAAGTACGTCTATGAACTTTAAAATTTTTTTATCCAACTCTTGGTGTCTAAGTCTTTGAGGAAATGGAGGTGGTGGTCTTTCCAAATTGATTTTAGTTGGAGATTAATTTTTCCAGATCCTTAGAAACATGTTCTTTTGGTCTTTTAGTTTCCTTTGTTTCTCTCACAACATCTTTCTTTTTTCTACCCACATCCTCTATCTCTCTTTCACTTTTTAATTGGACAGCTTCTACTTGTTCATTAGTGTTCTCTTTAGGGTTGATCTCAATGTTGCTAGGAAGTGTTCTTTGGGGTCTATTGCTAAGTGGATTAACAATTTGTCCCAATTTATTCTCTATATTTTTAATCGAAGCATTTTGACTTGGCAACTGGTTTCCCATTTGTAATACCACTTCTTCCATAGACATCTTCTTTTTCTCAAATTGTTGATCATTATTATAGTCCGGTGGATATGAAGGTCTATAGTTTGTGTTCCCCTGATTATTCCAACTTCCATTAGGATTTGCATGATTATTTTTTCATTTTTGGTTTCCACCATCAGTAGTATGGTACCAATTAAAATTAGTTTTATTATTCCAACCTGGGTTGTAAAAGTTAGAATATGGGGTGTTTATGGTATTTAAAATCTCATATGATAAGTTAGAATCAATCATATGCCCTAATGAACTTTCCTCACTTACTGGAGTGAGTTTAGTTTGGTTCATTCCAAATTGGTCCAACTTCTTTGATATTGTAGCAACTTGAGATGCAAGAATTGTAACCACATCTGAATCATGAACACTGCCTACTTTTTTAGGATCTACTCTTGTAGAGGGCCATTGAAATTTGTTTGCAACCATATTTTCAATTAACACATACACTTCATTTAATGGTTTTGACATTAATGATCCACCAGCAGCAGCATCAATTATAAACCTAAGGGATCCTACTAACCCATTGTAAAAAGTTTGAATGATTAACCAATCATGTAGAGCATGGTGTGGACACTTTCTTAGGAGTTCCTTAAATCTTTCTCAGGCTTCGTATATTGATTCCCCTTCATACTGACAAAATGAGATAGTATCTTTTCTAAGTTTAGTAGTCCTTGAAGGTGGAAAATACTTAGTTAGGAATTTCTGAGTTAACTCCTTCCAATTTTTAATAGAGCCAGGTGCTAATGAGTATAATCACATTTTAGCCTTATCCCTTAGTGAGAAAAGAAAAAGCCTTAGTCTAACAGCATCGTCTTACATACCGTTATAACGAAATATAGCACAAATTTCTATAAAATTTGAGAAGTGTAAATAGGGATCCTCTAAAGGAGTTCCCCCAAACTGATTGTTCTGCACCAGTTAGATAATCTCAGGATTTATTTCAAACGAGTCAGCTTCTACGACAGGATTTTGTATACTTGAGTGAATTTCATCTATCGTAGGATTTACGTAATCTCTAAATGAAGTATGATGATTTTCCAAGTTATTATCTTGAGAGTTTTCCATTTCCATTTCTAGTTTTTTGAGTCCTCTTTGTTTTTTTTATTTTTTTATTTTTTTCAAACTCGGGATCATAAGGCACAAGTCCTGCAGATCCTTTGTTTCGCATACGCAACACAACAAACAATACATTAACAATTAAACAAATAATAGATGAAATATATTCAACACAACAAAATATTTTCACGAACACCTTATTTTTCACACAAACAGTTTTTTTAACACTTTTTTATATAAAAACACTTTTCACACAAAACAGTTTTTTGACGAAACTACACTTTTCCAAGTCTAAGCCTAATTACTTCAGCTAAAATTCTTCTAAAGTTCTTACCGAAGCTTCCCCGGCAACGTCGCCAAAAACTTGACAGCGACTTTTTATATCCAAGAATTTATGAACCCATATTTATATATTTATAATGATTTTGTAAAGTCACAATTTCAAACGCAAGTATACGTATCACTTAAGTAATATAGGGCTCTAGTGGAGTCCTGTTTATCGATCCCACAGGTAAGCGAGGTAAGAGATCCTTAGTCAAATCCTAGTCTACTACAATTAGTCCTTAGTTAGGAATGTCAATTAAAATGATGTTTTATCTACCAACAACTCCTAAATGCAAGTGTTAAATGTAAAGATAGTAACTATAACTAAATGCAAATATTAATTCTAAAGATAACCCTTTTTGGATGAATTGGTTTGGGGAATTTTGAGATATTACAAACTACTATTCTTATGTAATGAATTGGATAATGTAAAGGAATGAGATGCATTAAATATTGTATGTGCCAAATAGGAGCAATCCTATTCTTTACCCTTTGGTCCAGGCATAAAGAACATTGACTAATCCTATGTTTGTTTATTGAATCTGTGGCTAGGCTGGGAGGATACCGGCTCTCACTTCGGAGCTCCCACATTCCCCTCACCTGAGGGCTAACATCTCCACTTCAGTATTCAAACAATAGGACCGAATTGGGGATTTTAGTCTGTCACCCTAAAAACTCCAATTCTACTCCCATCAAAGTATATTCCCCTATTTATTTGCATTTAAATCCCATGAACTTAACCATCCATGGTATCTGAATGCGGTTCTACTTTGTTAAGAATTGCACAGCCCTCTCGAGTCTTAATGTAATTACAACAAACTTTAACACTACAACAGACCTTTATTGTAATAAATAAAGTGCAAGTAAAAATCATCACCTTGATAATTAAATCCGCTTCTAACATGCTTCACAAAATCCTACATATGAATTCTACTCATTACAAAACAAAAGTAAAATGAAAACAACGACATAATCTTCTCATACCATTATTTCCAAAGAAGAAGAGAGTGTAAGAGAAATTCATCACAAAGCACGAAGAAAACACAACAAAAACTTCATTTAACCAAAGCAAATCCACTAGATAAGTGTTTAAAAAACCATAAGATAATGAAGAACATAATACTTAGCTTTTTCCCTTGAAAGAAATAAGAAAATCTCTCCTACAAAGTCTCCCGTCGATCCATGCAATGCTAGAACATCTCCTTACAAATTCGCTCAAAATCCCCTCTCCAATCTCTCCAAAAGGGTAGAAATCTACATTTCTACTCCTATTCTAAGAAGCCTAAACTTTCTCCACACTTTTCCTAATATTCCTCTCATACAAATCCCTCTTTTTCTAACCTAAATTTGTTCTTCTAAAGTGTAGGGATGAAATATGAAGAGTTGCCATAAGCACCCTTCCAAAAAGCGTCCAAATACATTGAATTTCAGCTCCTAACCGCTAAAAGTCGGTCCATAGTCGTCCCGGGCGCTGTCGGCGGGCTCGAGAGCGCTGTAGGCGAGCTTTTCTGTCGTTTTTCGGTCTTCTCGGGTAAATCTCGCCGTCGGCGCTGTCGGCGGGCAGTCTGCGCAGCTCCACCGTTTCGCTCCGTTTGGCTCCGTTTTAGCTTTATTTCGCCCCATTTCAGTTGTATTGTGTTCCTAACAAATAGCCCTACAAAATAAGCATGAAAACAACCTTCCTTTAAAGTGTAATCTCATTCAAAAATATGCAAGAAGTGTAAAATAGATTAAGCATCCAAAGACTTATCGAAATGTGACAGGGAAAAATATCATTTCTTGCTTGTTTTTGCTCCAAATTGCACCGTTTTTGCATCTTTTTGCTCCAATGACCATAATTCATCATACCTGCAATAAAACATCAAAAATACCATTCTTTAAAGTGCAATATCATCAAAATCAATGTAAAATAGGTATGAAAATCGCAACATATTTTCCTTTGGTCAACTAGTCCTTCATAACCTGAACTACACATACACTAACATAAAATAAAATAAAACATAAAAAATAAGATACAATATTTAAAGTTTAAATAAAATTTTTTAAAAATAGAAATTTACTTAGTTTTCTTCCCGGCAATGGCGCCAAAAACTTGATCTCTTAATTAATGCTTATGCACAATATAACAATAGTTCTGATATTTTCCACTTATATTTCCTTATTTTGCAACAAAACCAAAAAATTGATCCTGAAGAAAGATGATTACTTAAACTAAAAATGATTTTTGTAAAAATGTAAAATTTAAATATTTTTGGTGTTTTTGATATTTTAATGAATTAGTAACAACTTAAATAGATAACTAAAGTTTTTTTTAGAAGAAAAGTACTTAATAGAAAATATATTTCTTGTTATCATGAATCAATAATAAGTATAGGAATTTTGTTGTGGAAGTATCCAAATTGTGTTGTGTCAAGTAGGAGCAATAATATTCTTTACCCTTACTAGAGATGTTATAAAGAACATTGGTTAATTTAAAGTTTGAATAGTTCTGAAGACCGACTAGGCAGGGAAGATATTAGCTCTCACTCTGGAGTTCCCTCAATTCCCTCCACCTGGGGGCTAACATTCTCGTATCAGAACCTAAAACAATAAACCAAGTTGGGGGCTTTAACCTATCACTTTAAAGTCCTCTAACTCTACACCCATCAATGAATATTTCTCTATTTATTTGCACTCAATCATATGAACTGCATTCTCATTCATACAACCTCATGTGATTCTTTCCAATTATTAATGAGATAATACAAGCCCAATTTTTATATGTTCTCACAACAAATTTTAACATCTGGATTGGCCAGATCAAGAAGTAAATGAAGTGCATGAATTTAAATCATCACAACTTCTTCCAACATTAAAGATCAATGCCCTCCACAACTTCCATCCAAAACTTAATTACATATCATTTTAAGAAAAAAGATAAGGAAAACTACTTAGAATCCATGGAGAAAACAAAACCACACTTTAGTTTAAAAGAATAAATTATTGTCAAACCAACAATAAGTCTCGATTAAAACCAAAAGTAGTCTAAAACAAAAAGATAAAAACTTATCTCAAGTCCTCCAACAAATACTTGAATTTCCTCTGAATCTCTTCTCTTTTACAATCACTCAAAATAAAATAACAAAAAGGATAACGTAAATAAAAAGTGGTTCTTAAAAATCTCTCCAAACTAACTCCCCAAAGAAGAACTTTCAAAACTTGCCAATATTTTCAGGACTCTTTTCTAAGTCTTCTCTTCTTTCTTTTATAGTTTTCCAAGAGGTGCCTTGGGATCTCTTCAAAATGTGTCTTGATTCGATGTATTTTCCTAAGAGACACATCTTTTCATGATAATTTTCATCCATGGTGGTTACAACCACCTATTAAGCCAATGGGTGCCTCAAAATTCTCTTCAAAATTCATGAAAACCGACTTTACTCGTCTAGTAATTGCCACTGGCACTTAAGCGTGGGGTCTCGACGCTTAGGCACGACCTTCTCTGTTTAACCGGCGCTTAAGTGTCGGATCTGGCGCTTAGATGCCAAAACTCTTTTGGACAATTTTTCACCTTTTTTCTCCAAATTTGATCCTTTTTCACTCATTTAAGCATTTTTTCTATTTTTTCTTGTATCTGCAAGAAAAACACAAAAATACCTTCCATTAAAGCACAATATCTCAAAAAAAAGTAAAAAAATGTGTCTAAAAACACTATATATTTTAAGTGTATCAATACTCTTGATAAAAGGAGTTTCGCTTCATATTATTATAAACATAGGATATATGCAATCAAAGGAAGGTTATTCCATGTGAGAACAGTCTCGAAGCTTCAAAGCTCACGTTAAGTCATCGGGTAGAGAGTAAGTCTCTCACATCCCGAATGGGCAGTAGCTCATCGAAATATAGAGCCCACAAAATAATCTAAATCATCTTGAAAGGAATATTCCAACACGTCAAAGCATTTCCGGGCTAAAGGGCAGATGACAAATCATCATATCCAAATGGGCGGCAGCTCATCAGCATTAAGCTATCAAAATGATATCGACAAAGTCAAAGGAGCGACAAGGCTCAAAAGGGCTCAACAAAATGAAGGTAGAGTGATCCTAAAAGGGTAGAGGTAATTGGGTTGGAGTACCATGGACCCATTATACACAACTACTAGGACCCTAACAATACCTGGTTGTGAAGGTAGTTGACCCAACACATCCTGAGTTGCCTAGTCAACAATCCGTGAATTGCGACGTCCATAAGAACCTCAATAGCCCTAAGTTCAAAGGAAGGAAACTTTATCCTATGACTATAAGTAGGATATCCAATATGTGAGACCTATACCTACTGAAGTTGTAAGGATGCCTCAAGAAAGAAAGAGAAAGTGGAGGTCCAACTACAAAGTTGGAAATGCTCTAAACAAAAGGACTTACACCCGTCTGGGACAGGGAGCCTTCTAACACCCAAGGCCGGTGTCACTAGGTCGGCAACATATCTCATAAAAGAAAAAGAGTGGTCGGACTTTGCATATACATGACAGGTCCTAATTTTATATATCAATATAAAATACAGAATTAAGATAAGAGGCACGAACATCTGCTCCCGGTCCCCTCCACATGGTTTCTGCATCACGGAACCCATGACTGTATCTAATTTCTGCTACAGAACTCTCTTATACTCTAAAAAATATATAGAGAAAAGAAAAAGAGTCAATGCTGCATAAAACAAGTGTCAGTGGGAAAGCTCACATGCAAATAATGTATCCTGAGCCATGACTTAAAAGTGGGGGAGCTAAATAGCACCTACATGCAAAAGGGTCAGAAATCATCACATGCTCTCCCCATAGAGGTACATGTGTGTGTGCATATAAATAGGCATGACTCCCTACAGAAGAATGCCCTAACACACTACCATACATATGTAGTATGCAGTCACACCTTAAGCATAATTCAAAAGAAAGATACCTGAGTAGGGCAATCAATCCAGTGAAGAACAATAACCAGACATCACAAAGACTACTCAGCACCCTAAATCCTAGCCTAGCACACCATCTAACGAAAAGTGCCTCAACCTATTATCTAAGTGCGAGGTAAGTTTGGGTATAGTATGACTTTGACGAGGTCGCTATATCTGCCCCATCCTAAATATCCGGAGAATCTAAAGGGTGTCACAAAGAGTGGTGACACACATTAGATCTATTAAATCTTTAGCACAATCATACTCATGTCAATCCCGATGACTTAAACTGGCATTGCTCACTGGGATCAACTCAACAAACAATGCTCGTTAAGGCATCGCAACCAGCACGGGTTCACTCTCCTAACAAGCCTAGCTCGTTATCCATGCGAACATGTAAATGCAAATGCAAGCAAATCAAAGCATATAAGCAAAGATAAAGAGTTTGTCGTGAAGGCGATGACTCTTAGGAATGGGCATGCTATGGCGATAGAGGCCTAATAAGGGGTATATAGGTAAGGCAGTGACCCAAAGGTGGGCATGTCGTGACGGCAGTGACCCGAAAGGAGGGTATGTTGATAAGGTAGTAACCCAAAGGAATGGGCATGTCGTGGCGGCAGGGGCCTAAAAAGAGGGTATACCGGTAAGGCAGTGACCTAAAGGTGGGCATGCTATGACGGAAACGACTCAAAAAGAGGGTATGTTAGTAAGGCAGTGACTTAAAGGTGAGCATGCCATGACGGCAGCGCCCCAAAAAGAGGGTACGCCAGTAATTCAGTGACTCGAAGGTGGGCGTACCGTGACGGCAACAGCCCAAAAAGAATGTATGTTGGTAAGACAGTGACCCGAAGGAATGGGTATGTCGTGGTGGGAGGAGTTCTCAAAGAGGGTATGTTGGCAAGCCAGTGACCTGAAGTAATGCAACTCAAGTATATGATATTGATCACGTAAAAAAACATTTACATGCATATATAAAACATACAAAAGAGCAAGTGGTCGGTCGATTGAGATGGAGCATCTGGTCAAACTAAAGTGTTGTGTTAACCGGGCATGGGTAGCCTACTGAAATACAAGTGATGCGACCGGTTTCGGGATGACCGACCGAGGCATGAGTGATGTCGATGCAGGTGCAAGTGTGAGATACAAGGTGCAAGATGCAAGTGCAAATGCAAATGTAAGGTGCAGAGTGCAAAAGCGAGTGCGATATATGACATACAATATGTAACATGCAAGACATTCACATGCAAATAATGAGGTGTGAATGACCACATTTGATAAAGAGTCAAGCTTGTAATAACGACCTCGCCTAGGAAACCTAGGGTTGACACACTTGGATTTACGACATCATCGCCTCTAGCTTTGGCATGACAATGTGAAGGGTTTCCCCCCTCCGATTTCTTGTAGGGGAAACTCTGCACTATTTGTAGGGTGGACTAGCTACAAAGCTTTTTTCACTCTACGAACACCAGTGATCTTATAAGACGGACTACCTTTAAAGCTTTTCTCTTCCTCTAAGATTGAACTCAATTAATCCCTCCAAGGGAGATTAGGAGTGCCAAAACCATGGGAAATTGGGATTCCAACCCGGCGAGATAAAGTTTTAAGGCTCACAAAAAGGGAATCACTCGGCTTTGTATAAGAGTGGCCAACACACATGATTTCTAGCCTACGACTCCCTCTAAAAAATCGACGTTCAATCACATAAGTACGTTGTCGTGTCGGCTCTCGCCGACACACACATTCTGAGTGGGCGATCGACGCATAGACACCACTAAAACCTAGGGTCAGCTAGGAGTTGGGAATTCTCACCACCGCGACGGTTGCAGACATGTTTTCTTTGCTTTCTCTAAGCCATCAGTGTCTGATCCGTGCTACGGTGTATTTTTAATGAACCATGCAACGAGGAGGCAAAAAATAGCAAATGAGGTATGCAAAGTACCCAAAACTAATGATTAAAGCATATGAAAGTGCAAATGACACATATACCTTCATAGGAGGGGACCAACAGATTTCATGTGAAAGGTCGCAAGAGGCTCCCAAAAAAAACTATTGCATCACAACATGAAAAATCTGAAACCCTTCTACTCATTTGCTGTCATGGTTCTGGGTAGGAGCAACATAAAAGGAGAGGAAATGTGGGGGTTTTCACCTCTATATGCGACAAGCAAGAGGAGGTCAAGCGAGTAAAGTGCTCATCTAGGGGGAGATCTGGTTGCAAGGAAATAGGCCGGTGGGAAGGAGATCCAACAAAGAAGCTGCCGACGAAGGAGGAGGATGGGAGGATCCAGGTGAAGAGATATATCTGGGAGAGTTCAACTTCTTTTGGTGAGAGAGGAGGGGGTCGCGACTGTAAGCGATAAAATGGTCAGACGACGACCTTGGAAAGGAAGAGGGAGTCAGAGGATGAAAGGCTCACCGGTGAGGAGTCGACGACGGGCTTTGATTGCGAGAACAGGAACCGAGTCACGACTGCACAGAAGAGGGCCAGGGTTCGCAAAGCTTTGACCTGGGAGTATCGCATGCAATCTGATAGGGGGAGAGGTTGTAGCATAGGATTTTATATGGGTAATAATAATATTATTATTACTAAAATAATAATAAATATTACTATTATTTAATCCTCCCACGTATTTTTGCTCAAACGCGTCATCATTTTGAAACGAAGGTCCTCCCTAGGTAAATTCGACGTTCCAGACACACTGGTGTGGTCTGTTTCATCATTTAGGGTTGTTCAGTCCAATTCAAGCCAATTTCATGTGCAGCACGGTGAATAGTATTCGTTGACTCGATCAGACTCATTCAACGAGCAAAATTTCGACCGGCCTTCGCTTAAGTGAAATCCAAAGTCTAGTGAAATGACCCCGACTACGTGCCTTTCAACACGTGCCAAAAATGTCTTAGGTGTGTGTCTGAACTATTGGATGTTACAGACATATTATAAACTATCATGAGTCATGCAGGTGGACACCCTACACTCGTGACATCCAAAAATGGATGCCAACAAGCATAGTGCACAAGAGCCTAATATATGTACATATGTGATAATATGAAGTAAAATAATGACTATATAATATATATCATGATTCTTAGTCTTCATATGATGTGTCAACTCTAGCCTTGACTCAACAATAGTCATTAACAACTTTGATAACAATCTCTTCTTGATGAATAAGGGGCCTTCTGATATGTGTCAGGGTAGAGTTAGTACTTATTATTTCCAAAATGAATGAAAATTTGTATGGAGATTAAAAAAGAAGCAATAAACTAGAAGCTCAATACCATTTGATGTAGGAAATTCATGAAGACTTGGTCTAGGCATGGTGCTAAGCTTTATGGTATTATATATTTCCAAAAGTGCTTAGCTTCCCCCTTGTATTTTGAATCTTTAAAAGTAGATAAATAACTTTTTTATCAGTATTAAAACAATCTCAATGATTTAAAGCTCTTAATTTTGGGGCCTAATTAAGGAGGATCTAAACGAATGTCATAAACATTTTGGAGATTTTTGACACAGTTAAATATGACAAGGTGTTTGATGATATTATTAAATTATAGTTAGGACAACCATAATACTAATTGATTCTACATATAAAGGCACTTTAATGAGCAAAGCTAAGAAAATTGTTCATGATCAGTTGGAGGATATGTCCATTAAAAATTATCAATGACCAAATGAAAAAAATTTTACAAAAAAAAATCAAAAGTTATAGTATAATATATTGATCCTATTGCAATATTAACAAGACAAGGTGCTTCACCAAAAAAATAAATTAAGTACATTCATAATCAACACCATCCAAGCTCCCTCTATGATTATTGTAGAGAAGGTCATAACATTAATGAGTGGCAAACCATGTATACTTTTTCTAAATCATACATAAAGTAGGCCAACTTTATGAGAAAGCATCCACAAAGTGTATATTCCAATACATTCAATCTAAGGTGGAGGAACCGTTATATTACCGAAATTTATAGTATAAATAATAGTATAATGGATTTCAATAGCAATGGAGATTTCAATAGCAAGAAGATTTTAGTTGCCTTGTTCTTTGCAATAGTAAATTCTCAATTAGAAGAATAATAAGGATGTTTTGTTAATGGATGCATTTGCATAACTGACCCAAATAATAACACAATTCATGACATAGATAGAAGCAACTATAAAAAGGCATGATGTCTAACTTTAGAGCCAAAAAATTATAATTATAAGCATTTTAGTGCAAGTATAGTATATAACATAGGAATAACGTCAAAGATAGCAAAATACTCTTTTAAATAATACTTATGTCAATCCAAGAAAGGTTGTCAAGATTGTTTCTTTGTGAACTGGCAAGGACTTTTGCAATGAGATGCCTAAGATATTGAATTTAAAATAATGAGATAATTAAAAAACAAGTTGAAAGAAGAGTAAAACAAAAACACATCCAAAATTCAAGTTATTTTTAAACTATCAACCACCTTATGTTCCTCCATTACCTTATTTGTAATTGGTCTAGAAGCATAAATTAGACAATTAGTTCAAAATTGTATGGGCCTTTAAAAAGCTGTAAATTAACATCCAATTTGCTGATGTGATGGAAAAATGGTTTAAATTTTTCAAAATCATGAAGGAGATTTCATATAAAATAAAGAAGTTGGATGATTATGAGCAAGTTGTAATAATATAAGGTTTTATATCCATGTTACAAGAGAATTTGTCCACAAAAAGAAAAGGTTTGTATGGCTTCACAATTCCATGGTTAATAGGAAAATAATTTAAAATTGGTTTATGTGATTGAAGGGAAATCATTCATATAATGTCACTATCAACATGTTAAATGATTGGAGGATGTTAAGCCGATTATACCTCTGATCGGTTGGAAATTTAGTTAAGTGTCCAAATAACACAGTAGATGATATTTAGATTAAATTTAAAAAATTTATACTCCATGCATATATTATGATATTACATATAGAAGAATATGATTTTAAATGTTCAATCATCTTAGGATGTATATTTTTAGCTTTTGACATCATTTTTGGTTTAATAGATGATTTAGAGACAAAACTCAACCATTCCTTGAATATCGTATGTGTGAGATTTTTTCCATGGTCTTACGCTTAACGACGTAAATCTCACCTTAGTCAGAAACTTTCTGCCTACAATATTAGATAGCTTCATGCTCAAGATATCCTTATTTTTAATTAGGTAATAGAACCTTTGTGTTGCCTTTGTAGCGCCATAGCATTACTCCCTATCTTTAGAGTATTTTTCGTAATGAATTAACACCTTGGTGTTGCTTTCCAGTGCCTCAACTTTAAGCTCAATGTTGAAAGCATTTTCAATAAGACATCAACAACGTTGTGTTGCCTTTCTAATACTTCACTATCAAACTCAATATTTTGAGAGCATTTTTCTTAAAATAAGAATACTCAAGCCTTTAATAACTAGATTTAATATAAATTTATTTCTAATTACAAAGAAGGGTAATTAATCCTAGATACTTTAGCCTATGAAAAACTTAAAACTAGATGTTAAAACCCTTATAAAATAAGGGCAAATTCTCTAGTCAGTGTCTTATCTAAAAATTAATTTTCTTTTAAATATTTTTTTTTCTAGAACTTCATCAAGAATCTATCATCGACAGAGTTTAAAGCATCACATTTTGGAGTCCATAATATCAAAAGGTAATTTATATTAAAAATTTTAAATACATTTTTAACTCTTAATTTTTAAAACAAATTAAATTATTTTTAAAAATACTTAAAAAATTAAACTATTTTGAATATTTTAGAAAATAGTCGTCGTCGCTGTTGCCTACGACTACTTTCTCCAACCACATTATGTTAGTGACCATCATTGACAGTTGTTATCACTACTCATTGCATCTATTTTGCTAGCAACCATTATCACCACCATATTAATCAATTTATTAAATGTTCAAGGAAAGTGAATAAATATTTTTAATATATCAAATATAATTATTTCAAATCAAAATATTAACAAAATAAAATAAAAAACCAAAAAAAAAAAAATCCAAACGATCCCAAACTGATTATACAATTTTTTGTGCACTTCAATGTGCTTGAACAAAGAGAAGAAAGATAACATAAGAGGAAACAAGAAAGAAGAACAATGCTTAGCAGATAAGACAAAACATCATTTTATTTGTCTTTTCTTTCTTACGAATACAAAACAATACACGTCCATTTAAATAGCCAACTCAGCGGCATACTTGTAAAACTAACAAAGGGTAAATAAGACATTTAACACATATTACAACATTAATATAAAAGCTTGTTTCCTTCCAGTCGAACCCTATCCCAAAGGATGAGAGCAAGGAACACAGAACAAAGAGGAGAGAACCAAAAGGGACACTCGAGTTTGAACTAAAGATATGACACTAAGGAGGTGAATCCAATATCAGAGGAAAGGCTTCTCCTTTTAGCCCCCTTCAAGATGATGACCAAGAGTGGAGATTGTTAACTTGCCGTTAATTGCAGTATGAGAAGCAACAAGTAAAGAGATCTAAATGCTTACGTGTTACTTACTTGAGTCCATAAATAGCTTTGTGAAGCTTACAAACATAACGGGGGCAATTAGAATCCACAAAACCAGGGGGTTGCCACATATAAACTGTGTCATCAAGCTTATCATGTAGAAAAACATTGGATACATCATATTGTTGAATAAATCAATTTTTATTGATAGCAAGAACAATAAGAAGATGAATTGTGGGAAATTTCACCACGGAACTGAATGTCTCGTGGTAGTTAATTCAATGTTCTTGAGAGTAGCATTGAGCTACCAGTCGCGCTTTATGTCTAACTAGCATACCATATGTATTATGAAAGTCCACTTATATCCCAAAATAATTATATTTTTCAGGAGGCAAAATTATTTCTCATGTGCCTTGTTGTTGCAGGGCAAGAAATTCTTCGAACATAGCTTTGCACAACTGAGGTAGTTTGACAACTTGGTTGTAAGTGGTGGGTTCATCATGATTTTTAATGTGAAGTTGCCAATTAAAAGTGCCCATTGGTCTTAAACGTCCAGTTTGTGCTCGAGTTATCATATGGTGTTGTTTTAGAGGTAGGTAAGATGTTGGTCGAAGGGTTGGATTAAAGTCATGATAGTGGAATTTAAAGAAGATGTATCTAACAGACAAGGAGAAACCGAATGAGATTAGGGATGTGTGGGTGATATAGGGCTGATTGAATTATTAGGAGAAGACTTGAGATCAATAGTAGACTTTGTTCTGGGGATAAATTGGGTAGTCGGTATAACAGAAGTTGAGATTAATAAGGATGGTGGGTAATGTATAAGAGAAGAGGAGAAAGCTGATGAAGAAAGTTGGGCAGTATGATTTGACTAGGAAAATTATTTTCAATAAATTTTGCATGGCAAGAAATTATAAATTTTCTTTCATGAATATCATAACACTTGTAACCTTTGTGTTGCAAGCTTTACCCTACAAAGATGCCTTTTGGTGTCTTGGGTGAGAGCTTGTGATGAACATTGTGATGTTGTGAAGGAAAGCAGAGGCAACCAAAAGTTTTCAAGTGTTGATATTCAGGTGGTTTCTCACGTAAAAGTTGAAACACAGAGAGATTGTGTGTGTTATGAGAGGGAAGTCTGTTTATGAGGTATGTAGCAGTAAGCACAACTTCCATTCAAAGGGTGATGTGTAATTTAGAATCATTAAAAAAAGTCATAGTAGTTTTTATTATATGTCGATGTTTTCTTTCAGCGATACCGTTCTGTTTCGGGTGTGTAAAGACAACTGAATTGATGTAAAAAAACATTAACTGAAATGCATTTTTAGTTAATTTGAAATATATTATCTGCCTCCATCTATTCTTAAGTATTTATATGGCATTAAACTGACTTTGTATCAATTTTTGCAAGACAATAAAATTAAAGGTTGTTTTAGATTTTTGACAAAGTAGTACGCACCAACAATAATGAGAGAAAACATCAATAAAGGTAACACAATATTTATATCCTTCAAGAGAAGGATGAGGAAATGTTATCCAAGTATCTGAGAGAATCATTTCAAACTTGCAGTAAGTAGTATTGCTACTTTTAAAATCAAATTTGTGACTCTTATTTTCATAATAATCAAAACAATGAAACTTGCTTGAAGAAATATTAAGTTGAGGGTATGCGTGAGCTATCATCGACAAAGCTTTATTGTTGTGGTGTCCTAGTCTCTGATGCCAAAGAGTTTAGCTTGTGGCGGTATGGAGTGATGTGATAGAATAAAGCCCTTGATTCAACTCGTCTAGTTAGAAGAGGAGTCTTGATAATTGAGTTCTCAATTTGAAACTAATTAGCATGAAAAATAATGGTGCAATTATTATCTTTTGTAAGTTTGTTAACAGAGATTAGTAATGAGATAAATTTGGTACTCTAAATAAAGGAAAAAGTTTAGCTTACGCTCAGGAGTGGGCGAAATACCATTACCCACGTGTTATTTTTGAGCTTTGTCCATTGCCCACTATAACTTATTCTGAGCCCTTATAGGGCTGCGTTGATTGCATCTTTTCCATAGGGAGTGAGATGAGCAGTGGCGCAAGTGTCTAATATCCAATCTTGCAATTGCTGAGGTGAGACATCAGTTGTTAAGGCAACAACTGTTGAGTTGGGAGAGGCTTTATATTGTAAATTTATTCTGGGCGAACATTGACTAGTTCAGTGCCCTCTCTTATTACATATTTGACATATCGTGGCAGATCTTGTTTTTACCGAACTATTGTTGGGTATATTCTTGTTGCTATGTTGGTTCTTCTTGCAAATTTTGGCATTATTGTACCTCCGTTATTTTTGAAGCGGAGAAGGCTTGTTTGTTGAGTAATTCTTGCGGTTTCATTAGTAATGTTGCATTTTCACTATGAAGAAGAGCATAAAAATCTTCAAGAAGTACAGGTTGTAAATTTTTACGTATCGCAGTCTTGAACCATTGGTAACTTGGTGTTATATCATTAAAAGTGTAGAGTATAATATCTTCGGCGTCCACTTTGGACCCTCAATGTTTTCTACAAGATTTTTTATTGTGGTGAGGTATTGTGTTATGTTGCTTAATCCCATAGTTATATTATGGAGTTCGTTCTTTAATTGAATGACTTGAGATCCTTTGGATGCCTGAAATCTTCATTCCAAAGTCAGACAGATCTGACAATGATGTTAAGGTGCAGAATGCATGGAAAATTTGATGGGAAAATTCTAGAAAATATTGTTGAAACTAGTTTTATTGTCCACCATTTGTCATATTATATAATCTTAATTTTCTAGTAATTGGTCATGTGCATCAGAAATGTGCCTTGGCGGATGAGGTGTTTGATTATCAAGAAAAGTATCAAAACCATTTGCTGCGAACAATTTTGTTTGTGCTTTCCACACAAGATAATTGTCAGGGGATAAACATGTAAGCCATGTAGATTTCATTGAATTTGTTGTAAGCCATCTGAGATTGCTGACCTTCTTAAGTGGAGCTGGAGGTGTTGGAATTCATGGTGTCGTGAAGCACAAGGCTCTGATATCATGAACAAATAGAAGAAAGATAACAAAAGAGGAAATAGAGAAAGAAGAACAGGACTCAGCAGATAAGCCAAAACATCATTTTATTTATCTTTTCTTTCTTACGAATACGAAACAATACAAGTCTATTTCAATAGCCAACTCAATGGCATACTTGTAAAACTAACAAAGGGTAAATAAGACATTTAACACATATTACATCATTAACATAGAAGGTTGTTTCCCTGCAGTCAAATCCTTGCCTGTAGGATGGAGCAAGCAACACCGAACACAGAGGAGAGATTCAGGAGGAAGACTCAAGCTCAGACTGAAGATATCACCGCAAGGAGATGAACCCAAGATCATACGAAAGGCTTCTCCTATTAGTGCTTACAGTGCTTCCACAAATACTAGATGGGAAAAATTTTTTGTATGACAGAACTTAATATTCGCAAAATCAAATGAAAAAAGAGCTAATTTTTCAAACAATAATTTCATCCATCAAAAGCATCCAATCCAACAAAGATCGCTGATTCAATAAAAATTCCACAAATGAGCGTTCTTGAGAGAGACAACATTAAATAGATCATAAATCAAGTGATCTCTTCCCCAAATACAAGGTGAAGAATATGCACAACATATAGCCTTAATCATAAATCACAGCATCGACCGTTCGATTAAGCTCAGTCACACACGTGTTCAATCCATGCTTCAATTTATCCCCAACCCTGGCTGGCTGATCTCCTCCTCTTTCATAGTCACAACATCCTTAGATCCACCATTGCTGCACGACTGATAAGGTGCCTTTGCATTAATCCTGAAAGTTTTGCAAGAGAGATGACATCAGTCAAAAATTCTGTAAAATAATAAGCTAATATTTCTTCTGTTTGGTTGTTGGATTTAGAGAGGATTTAAGCAGGATTTTAGAATAGTCCCAGTCAAATGGTATACCTTGGCTTTGTCAAGACTTTGTTTTTACATAATTGAAGAATTTATTTTCAGCGATTGGTTCAGCAGAAATCTATTTTTTGTTGTTTGGTTTGGACTAATAACCAAAATTTTGAAGAATGAAGCTGAACTAATATCACTCATGATTTGTCTTCAGATTTTCACTGTGTTTAAGAAGAGAATCATAAAGGGTATTTGATACACCTTAAAGCTATCTATTTTAAATATACATTTAAAGCTCATTTTTGTATATTTTTTTATGATATTGTGTTTGAATGAAAGGTACCATGCATATTTTTTATTACAGGTGCAAGAAATAGAGTTTTAGCGAAAATAGAGCAAAAATGATGTAATTTGGAGTCAAATCGAGCAAGGAAGAAAATTCTGATCTAGCGCATTTTGATATTTATAGCAGTATTCATATTTAAAATCAAATTCTCATGACACATAAATTAACAAGTAAAGATACATTTACAGAGTGAATATGATATTCCTTTGCTGCACAATTCCTCCATACCAAAAAACATAAAACTTGCATTATATAGATTCAGAATTTGATTGATTTAAATGATTTGAGTTTCTGGAATTTTAAATCTTAATTAATTAATCTTTTTTTTGACATTTTTTAAACTTTAACTACTCTCAACCAAAGAATTAGGAGATTTAAAACTTCCAAGCACACCCAAATCAGGATTATACAAAACGTAAACCCAAATTTTCTTTTATTTTCCAATGAAAAAGCAGAGGCTAATAAATAGCAGTTGAGAGCTGCTTACCTGTCTTTTCTCTTTTCCAGAAAACGGTGCAGTGACGCCTTCCTCGCGATGGGAAGATCTGTTTAGAACAAAGAGTGGCCGCAGTTTTTAAAAAGATGATTGTAAAATTATGATAAAAATTTTATTTTTAAAAAAACAGTGATGGAAATTATATTATATATATATATATAATATAAAAAATTACACAACTTTCTTTTACCTGATCTACTGATCTACTGATCTACTTCAATAGATCAGGTTAGAAAAAAACAGTTTTCATAAAATCAAACACAATTGTGGTGGTGGTCTCAAGCTCAAAACATGCGGAAAAAAGTCCCAAACTGGAGAAATTATTAGGTCCGGCAGTTATTCACGGGATGCCAGATCACCCACAAACCTCGGGCCGTCGTGGCCAGTTAATGATTGTCGGGACGTGCATTACTTTAGGACCTAATAATTACTACGCTAGGTTTTCAGACACAAAATTCGATAGCTTACCCGTAAAATTGGGTTTAGCTCGGCCTTGGAAGCTTGCCATAGGCGTGTCAGTCGCTGGGGAACTATGAGCATCCACCACAGGTGTGGTGGCAGCGCCGGAGGCAATGTTGACACTTGGCTCGGAAGTAAAGTTCTGCCCTTTTCTAGCGAACTCCATCAGATCCTTAGCCTTTTCATCAGGGAAGTTCTCAAACACAAACACCTTTCCACCATAGAATATAGTGAGCTGGGAATTTTCCTGGTGCTCCCTGAAAAATGCAGATAGAATTCCACAGTGACGAGCAAAAGACTAAGGGGGAGTTTGGCAAGATTTAGTAAATTCGGAATTTTTCAATCTACTCTTTGCTGGACTTATTAAATCCGGATTTAACAAAGAATGGAAGGCAAAATTCAGACTTTAAATCCTAAATTTCAATGAATTCATGGAACTTTAAATCCTGAGGATAAATCCTATCAACAGGCGCTAGCAAAAGTCAAAGAAGAAAAATGAGGACATACTTGGCCTCTTCTTTGGCCGGAAGGAAACCAATAATCTGGGGAAAAAGCTCCATGGATTTCGTGTCTTTAGGGTCATCGATGGAGACGCCTACTCCCGAAAGCAAGCTCCTGGTTGCCAGCGGCCGATAAGCCTCATGTTTGCCTGTAAAAATACCAATTAAGTTCTAAATCTTGTTCTGAATGCACCACTACCGTGTAATCTCAGTCGCATGATTCACCAAAAAGCTTCGTGTAGGAGCGGAAAATACCCAATCGAGCAGAATCAAGAAACCCTAGATCAGCAAGGCTGCCCTTTTCCTTGATGTACTGGCTCAAGAGGCTGCAGGTGATGGAGAAGTTCGACTTCTCCTGCATCTTTGCCATCCCCTCTATCGTTGAGAGCTAAAACCCTAAAAAATAGTTGAATCCTCGGCCTCGATTGATCGATTTCTTCTTCCTCTCAGTAGACCTGCAGCTATGGAGAGCTTCTTTTCTCTCTCTAAGCTTCCCTTCTTTACTCACGTATATGGTATATTTAACTTTTTTGTGTGGAATATATCACGTCGCCTCGCGTGAAAGGATTGGTTTCTGGCACGTGACACTTTTGAGTCCAAAAATAAATAAAAATAAAAATAGAAAAATGAGAAAAGAGAAGCTTTTTCCCTTTTTGAATTGAATGTTATTTTTAATTTAATTTGATTTAATAACTTCTCCAAAAAAAAATAATAATTTCATAATAGTTTGTAATAAGAGTTACTTTTTTAATAATATTTTAAAATTTTATAATTAAAAAAATACTTTAGTCGAAATATTTTCACTTAATTTCTCCATTTTCTGTTAAATTAGCTAGAAGGAATTTTAATTTAATTAGTTGTGCTTTACAAAATTATTTTAAAAAAAAATTAAGATCAAAATTGTTGTTACCATTCATTTTGCATCCAATGCTTTAATAATCATAAATTTAAGTGATATTAAATTCATTGAATTCCTCTTATTCGAAAAAAAATTGGATTCGAACATTCCGAAATTTTTATCCCAAGGAATAGAGAAACTGAGCAAGTGATAAGAGCAGAGAGTATATAGTAAACGATAAGTGTTTAGAGTCTTTCTTCATAAAACGACCTTCTGTTTATATGCACAGGAGATATATTGATTACATTATTACGTTTGAGTCATTTCCTGTATAAAGGAATGTAACGACATTGTGGTAGGTTACATTATACATGAGATTAAGCTAATAAACAATTACTGAATGTGACATGCTTATCATTCGTAAGTCGGTGCTTGCTCGCTCGGCGATCACGGGCGCAATCAAGCGTAGATGGTGTGGAAGCTCCTCGATAAAATATTAACGTGATCCCTTCTCAGATCCTAGCTCTTTCTTGTTTGTCGAACATCAAATCACACTTTTTTTCGTCCTTCTCCTTGTTCGGCCTTTATGTTGATCGGCTCGTTGATTAGGCGAACGACCTGGCAAAGCAACAATGAAGATCTTTTGAGTTGATCGTCTAAAATATTTATTTTAGTTTGTTGATATGTTTCGTCATCTCATCTTGATTGGGGGCCCCACTTTGTCCGTCCTGTCCCTTAGACTTTCTATCATGATTCGTGCCGCCACAATTTTGTAACACATTTGAAATTGAATTAGACTAATTTTGGCGTCGTATGATTCGTCATTCTGAGATGTGGAATTATATCATAAATTTGTTAAAATTGGAATTTAAATATTCATGAATTTCATTCCATGATTTTGTAACCTAAAAACTACGTGGAATGAATGATTGACGAATTTAATTTTATGACAGCATATAAACTAAACTGTTAGAGACATGGAGTTATTTACTTGTTTATCATGTTCAACCAAACTTCCGGCATCTACTCATAAACATACATCTCCGTTTGGGGCAGCTTATGCGGTTCATGATAAACTGCTTATCCTGAAACGCGGCACGCGAGCTGACCGCTGGGGTCGACCTGCGGCCCGCATTTAGTGTAAAAACTCAAATACAGTTTCGAATAAGCTGACGAAACACGCGAACTAAACGGTACTGCGGCATTTTGAAAACGCCGCCCACAGTTATAAGCTGCCCCAAACAGACAATTAACGTTTGGTATGATAAGTGCTAAACCATTCTTGAATGTATATATTATGAGCTTAATTTCGTATGTTTTTGTTCAAGTAAATTCCAATCAATTTAACTATAGGCAGGTTAGTGGTAGATCTTGGCAAACGTGTAGCTAGGGTTGTCAAAAAAGCTCATTGTTCGTGAACAGTTTGTGTTTGGTTCGTCAATGAGTTCGTGTTCGATTCGTTCGATAAGTAAACGAGACGAACGTGAGCAAATTTTTTTCGTTCGGTTAGTTAAATGAATCAAACACGAACAGTGAAGTGTTCGTTCATGTTCGAATTGTATTATTCGAAATATAAAATAATTTAAAATAATTATATTAAAAAAATTTATGATATTTTAAAAAATTAAATTTTATAAATTATAATATATAATAAATTAGTAATAATAATATTATTTTAATATATTATATTAGTAATATACTAATATAGATATTATATATTTATATACTATAAGTTATTGAATTAATATAATTTATTATTTTTATATATTAATATTATGGATGTCAAGCTGGCTCGTCATTCGCGAACAGCTCGTGTTCGTCTCGTTCGTTAAGAAGCGAACACGAACAGTGACTTCATGAATAATTTCGAACACGAGCTTATTTCAAACAAACCGAACACGAACACAAGCTCTGTTCGTTTATGTTATGTTCGTTTACACCCCTACCCTACGTGTAGCATGTGGGTGACCGTGGTCAATTTTTTAAAAAGCAATTTATTTTTGTCATGCTATTAATCTTATAGAATACTTAATATTTTATAAAGTATTTATAGAAATAAAAAATTTGGCTTTGTAACATGCTAGTCAAACTTAAAAGCTTACTTGTATTATTATTATTATTATTTTATAATATTATTTATTTGTATCAATATTAATAATTGTAATAATATTGTTAGTATTTTTAATATATTATAATTATTATTATGCCTAATAATATTATTATTTTGTGGTATTATTTTCTTATATTATTATTATTTAATATTAATATTATTTTTATTTTCTATAATTACCTTTTCTTTTATCATAATATTCTCCTCTATTAGCTTAGCAATTAAGATGCTTGGTGTAACACAAAGTTGCATTTATTTTCAAACTAATATTTACATCCTTAACCTTACTCAAATTCCTTTTTTAGCAGTATTATTATACTAATTATTAACAGTCATTTATTTTATTTTTACTAATAAATTTTAAAAGCATATCAAGCACATACTAATATGGGTATCATCTGTCTTCAAACATGAACCTACTAAAAGACTTGCAATGTGTTAGCAAATCCTTTTTTTTTTAATTAACAATAACTTTTATGTAGGACTATACATTGCGAGAAAATATTACATACATAAATTTGTCTATTATTGTTATAAATTTTGATCAAAGAGCAAATTTTATAGATGAAAGATTTACCACCACACAAATGGATCCCTGTCAGCATGTGAGATCGATATGACCAGCCAACCGATCTTATGACGATCATTGTGTTAAATTATGGAGTTTGTGACTCACCTACCTCACTTACCGCATCTCACCGACCTCTCTCCCTCATAACTCTCACCACCTACCTCTCTCCCACATACCTCTCTCCACTTACCTCTCTCTCATTTTCTTTAAATAGCCTCTTTTGGCCTGTCATAATTGCTAAACCAAGTCCTCTTGAGAGCTAAGAGAGAGAAAGAGAAAGAAAGTTTTCTTATAAAGGTTGAGGCGCTCGATGGTGTAATTTCTCATTGTACTAAAATCATCTGTAGCTCCGTGGACGTAGACAAATTAGTCAAATCACGTAAATCTGTGTGTTATATTCTGGTTTGCAATTTTTCGATTCAGTTTTTTCACTTTATTGCTGTCGTTTTTCATAACACATCGTGTCTTTAGCATTTTTCTTGAAAGACATGGAAAGAGGGCACACACCCTCGTAGTTTTACCTCATCCTCCTCCGTCAATACTCTCTCACCCTGCCTCCTTTATGATGTGATCCAAGGTTTACAAGACAAGGTTGCCGCGGTCAGTCAGGTGATGGACTTTCTAGTGGATCAAATGAGTCACATTGAACAACAGTTGGATGAACTTATTGAATTGCATCAAGTGCATAAACGGAGAAGAGCAACAGGGGTGGTGGTTGGCTACCGGATCCTTAATCGTTAGGATTATTAAATTTAATTTTTTTCCCAATGAATATATCATTCACAATTCTTAAAATTTCAAGGGTTTTTTTTTTGTAGTTGCTCCCCTTATCAAGGGATTTTTAATCACATGTTTGAGAAAGTGATTATTACTCCACTAATAAGGTTGGAGAACACCTGAGTGAGAAATGATGATTTTTAAATTGCGCTCGGAGTTTTCAGAGAACATCATTAAAAAAATGTATAACTTACTATGAATCTATCTAATATGTTTAAATTTTAGCACTTTCTGAATGATATGTACTGCATATTTGTCTAAGTATTTGAGATTTCTCGTCACTCATTATATAGTTAGATTGTTGTTTTTAAATAAACATTACATTTTAGTATTTAGATGCTAGTTAAAGTTGGTTCTAAAGTCAAGTATAACATTACGATTTCTATAACAATATGAATAGCAAGATATCTAGTTTATTGAAATGTTTCGATGGAGAGTTGCATGTAACAGATTACTTCACCCCAACCTATATTGGTGGAAGAAATTCACCAATGCAAGTATCACAATTAATCAAATTAAATGAACTGAAGTGGAAAATATTACTATTGTTGGGCCAAGATAGTTCAAACAAAAAAATTAGTTCGTCATAATCCAGTAAATGGTGAATTTCCTACAATTCATATAGAGGATGATGAGCCCGACAAATTTTTGCTCTTATAAGCCACCAAACACTCAATCGTGGTCAAATTGAAGGTTGTGTATTTACCTATTAAAGATATCACTGTTGATTTGACGCGCTTCACCCGATGAGGCATCCAAAAGGGTGACTAAAATATGGAGGTTTGTAACCAAAACGTGTGGTAATTTAAACATTTTTTACACTTTAATGTGTCACTCTGTTTACAATTTTATCACAAGAATGCCAACTCTCCAATCATTCATCATACGAAATTAAATGCTCCAACCGACACCATCAAGTTAAGATTAACATTGTTAGTCATCGATCATTTGTTCTTTCACACTCATTTCTTCATTTTAACAACAAAAATGTCAAGCCATTCGTCCACGAACCATTTGTTCGAGCACGTATTGATGTTGGTTAAAGTGGTTATCAAACCATGGATAGCAAGACAAATGAAGACTCAAGCGAGCCAAAAGCTGGTGAAGGTGATGCTGCACAAGAATGTGATACATATTTGGTTTTGCCAGGTCATGTCATATTACACGAGCTTTAAATTTTGAAAGTAGATATTTTAGACTCGACGATGAAGAATAATGAGTTTGTTAATCATATACATTCGACTGAGGAGTGGGAAGCCGTTGAGAATTATGATGGGCTTTTGATCTAGCTATCCGTTTTTTAAGAAGACATAATTCCAGAGCAACTTGTAGATAGGGAAAATTTTCTAACAAAAAGCATCTTCAGTGTGAATTAAATGGATTCTTGATATGTCTTTTAGCATGCGTAATTTCCTATACTTTTTGCATTTGTTTCTGAATGAAATTACATTTTAAAAGAAGTTATTTTTATGTTTTTGTTGAAGGAATATCAGGAAGAAAAATTGGAGTGAATTGGAGCAAAATTAGAGTGAAACGAGGCAATTGAAGCAATATTGAGTGCAGTAGACTGGCACTTAGGCACCAGAATACGACCAGGAAATAGAGAAGCCAAAGCCTAGGCGCCAGAACAGTCCGTAGCAGTTTTCTGGGAGTTATTTAGCAGTTCGAGATGATGGACAGAGCAATTTTCTGCCATTTCAAAACTTGGGGACGCAGTTTCAAGGTTTGAAACTCCCCAATGACTTCAGGAAATCCATATTAGGAGTAGGATTCCCCTAATTTAGAGGGATTTGTAAGGGAATTTAAGAGTATTTTTAAGGAATTGTATCAACAATTGCAAGGAGCAGTAGAGAACTTCAGAGGAAGGATCTCAGAGAGATTAAAGCTAAGTATTTTATGTTTTGATTGTATTATAATCCAGTAAACACGTATTTAGTGAACTTGTTTTGTTAAGTAGAGATTATTTGATTGCTTTTTGAACCTTTGAAACACATATTTAGTTCAATTCTTTTGTTTCATGAAGCTTTCTATTGAGTTTATCATGCATTGTGAGTAGAAATCCTGTGCCTTTATTTTACGATGATTTGGTAGTAATTTTAGGGTGTAGAAGTTTAAGAATAAATCTTAATTTTAACAACTTTCATAGCAAATCATTTTACTATAGAATATTATAGATAGACATACAAGGCTTTGTTTCAAAAGATACTAAAGAAAGAGATATGACCAGCATACAATCAACAATAAGGTGTGATATCTCTACTCCCTCCTTTATTTAGAAAATATTGTGGTAGACAAAGATCCAATTGAATTAGAAATACAATTGATGAAACTAGATTACATAACACGACAATGTAGTTTTTATAAGAACACTGGACACAACAACAAAACATGCCTCAATAACCCAAATTCAAGCGAGAATTTAAATTATATTATCCTATAAAATACATATTCTTATTAAACAAATGATTTTTTGTAATCCTTAAACAGGTATGGCAGAGGCACCAGATGCAGGAGACCTCTGGCGCGTCAGACATGTTATAACAATGGATCCATCAGCAGTAAAGGCACCACCGAGTATACAGTCATTAGAAGAATCATATAGAATATCAAACCCCATTAATTTAACTACTTGTATTTTATTATTAATACAATTGAAATATATATAATATATCGCTTCAAGTAAAACATGTACAGGTAAGGGAACTTAAGATGATCAGCCATGTACGTAGAGCACAGGAGTGGTCAGTTAGGTGCCCATGATTCATTCGAGCGTTAAAAATTACAATGCTTGATTATAATAGACATTTACGATTCATCGTGATAGACCATCATTTGATAACCATGATGGTAGAGCGGTCCGCTTACTAATAAATTCCATCTAATTGTTGGTAAGAAGAGAACATACATATTAAATTATATGGTATTCATATTACATTGGTTAATAATATGTTAATTATTTTTTAAAAATTGCAGGTGAGATGAACATTTCACTGTAGGATTTACAAATTATTTTTTGACATTTGGGTGGATTGACAGGCTCAGTTTGGTCTAATTGTTGCTGGCTCGGAGTTGCACTGGTCTAGTTGGTCAGATTATTGTGATGTATTACTGGAATACATCCGAATAAATGAGTTGTCCATGATTTTGAGGACAAGGAAGTCATGACAAACTTTTAAATGGGACACTCTTAATCCCATACTATTGTACCTCTTAGTTAGCTATAGTTGAAGGCTATTGCCCACAAAGGCCATAGTGAATGACTATAATGACAACACTTAACCATATAAGTCGTAGTGGAAGGCTATAATGAAAATAATTGATCACATATGTCATAGTGGAAGGTTATATGAGAATAAGTGATCACATAGGCCATAAGGAAAGGCTGCAATGATAACAGTTAGCCATGGAGGTCGTAGTGGTAGGATGCAATCATAACATTGGCCACGTAGGTCATAGTGGAAAGCTCCATTAATAACTGATCACATAAGTCAAAGTGGGTCGCTACAAGAGTGTTAGTTGGAAATAAAGGCTGTAGTGGAAGGTTGTAATGATAACATTTAGCCACGTAGGCTATAGTGGAAAGCTACAGTACTAACCACGTAGACCGTAGTGAGTTACGACAAGGGCATAGTTGGCCATAAATACTATAATGGATGGTTGTAATGATAGAAGTTAGCCACGTGGGCTATAGTGAGAAGCTATAGTAGTGATTAATCACATATGGCAGTGTGGGTTGTTGCAACATCGTTAGTTGGCCATAAAGACTGTAATGGAAGGCTGCAATGATAGTAATTAGTCTTATTAGTTGTAGTGGGAATTTATGGTAGTAACTAGTCACATAGGTTATAGTTAGAGCTACAGTCGTTTATGACTACAACCCTTCTCTCAGGACTATAACTTTACCCTAAAGGCAATTCTTGTAGATACAAAATGTACAAAAAAAATTTTGGAGTTTGGAGAAAATTGTTGAATTATAAATATGACGATCATAGAGTTTGTTATCAAATGTTACTGAGTATTTAATACAATGTTATTTTTTACGCTGATGTCAGTACTATTTTTGGTTGGAGTTGCCCGCAAGAAGTTGTCAGTCACCGAAATCGAAATCCTGTTGCCCGCCATGGAAGGACGTTGAAGTTTAGAAAAGTATGAAATCAAACCGACCCCATATTTTTCATAGTTTAGATGAAAGACCTCTTTACCTCAAACCTTGTATCTATCCCAAAGGATAAACACAAAACTTGAGGATGAGGCTCGATCAAATAAACTAAAAAAAGTATGACATTCGTCTGGTCTGCGAAACCTTTATATTTGATGGCAAGTTCCCCTATTTAACATGAAGAATTAAATAGGGTTTATTTTAAGCAAAGTTCGGACATGCTTCCTATAAGGGCAAGCCTCTATAGTTAATTACATCTTAAATGACCAAAGTCACCTAAGAAGACTCTCGATAAAAATCAAGAAATATATTCAAGGAGTTTCAAAGGGTAGGACTTTTCAATTAGATCAGACAAAGAAGTGTTAAAGAGAATTGGTTCAAATTTGGAACATTTTGTTGTAGAGTCCAAAGGAGGAAGAACTAGGGGATGTCATGGATCCAGAGGGGAACCTCAGTGACTTCCCAAGTTATCCTAATGTTTGGCTTCAATTTTGAGGAGAAATATTTAGGTGTTTCATCCTGTCAATTTTATTAGTTAGAGCTTATATTCGTGTGAAACGACCACACAAATAGCCTGGAAGATGTAAGGATTTAGGTCGCATCAAATGAAAACATCGGAATCCTAAGGCGAGTTAGGGCTTACATTGTATAGCAGGGTTGTACAAAGACCTAAGATAAGGTGAGGATTTACGTTGCATAAGTAAGCAACCTCGAAGTCATATTGCTTTGTTGTTTAAGTCTAAGAAAGAAAGATTGGTTTAGTTAAAGAAGATAGGTTTTGCTGTTGAAGATGGCTGTGCTGCCCATCATGCTAGCTCCAAGCTCCTTGTCGCGTCGAGTTTGAGTTTTCTAGTGTGCCAAGTTATAATATCAAATCAGGTGTCCCTATGGTTGAAGTTATTTAAATTTTATAGGGGCATATTAACGTTGATTAGAGCGACATCGTTAGGATCCAACGGTTCCCTCATTCTGACACCAATATTTTCTATTGGATTCACTTAGTCTAAATGAACTTACTAAACTCAACTTAATGAGTTCCATAATTTCATTTAGACCGTGGGAAGCCTCATTAGCAACCGTAGGTTACCTCCTCCGAGGGATTCCCGATCATCCGATAGAGATGTCTTAATTTAGTTGAAGTTGTAGTTTTGTGTGATGTTTGTGATTAAAATTTAAGTTGTTTTATATTTTGAATGTACTAGGGGTGAATTTTATCTTGGTTGATTTTAATTTTAGTTTTGGTTTTGGTTTTTTTGTGTGGCTATCCTGATAGTTTTAGTTTTCATGCAGGGTGACATCATTGTTTAGCATGCAAATTTGCAGGTATAAAAACACAGTATGAAATTATAAGAAAGACAACGCTAAAAACTGTAAAAGTGTACCTGACGAGTCTTCTCGTTCCACCACTTGAAACTCAAAAGGCATGTTAAGGCAGTTTATATGGAACATGAAAGTAAAGTTTTGGCGACCTACCTAACCTTATGCCATATCTTGGTGGGTCTTTAGGAGTTTAGTTAAGGATGATGTTCCCAAGCAAAACATATTAAGTTGAGTAGATCTCCGAGGTATCCAACAGATCTTGAGAAAGAAGCAGGTCCGTGCTACTCTCTCGCTGCCTGGTGGAAAATTTCGAGTTCTTTTAAACTTATTATGTTGCTTAATAAGTCATTCTGTAAATACCCTTAATGCTCAGTGAATATTGATGTCTCAATTATCCATAAGAATAGGTTAACTATCATCATTATGTGGGTGAAGACCCTTAAAGAGGCAAGTTAGTTTTGTTAGAATACTTAGCCAAATTTTAACCCTAATTGGGCTTGTAGTGTTTGAAAGATGTTTTAATTTTCAATTATATTTACTTTTCTAATCCTCATTTAAATGAAACTTGATTTAGCCTAAGTCACTACTAAGCCCTTAAGACCTAGGTGAGTGTCTTAATTAGCTTTGAAAAGATAAAGCTTTACATGATCATGATTCATGATTTGAATTTTATTTAAAAATTAAATAGGGGTATTAAATTGATTAATTATTGAATTCAAAAGTCATACCCCTAAGTCCTAGATTCATTTTATTTTAATAAACCTCTAAATTTCAATAATTTAGAAATTTATTAACTTATCTTTTTAATGAGGAAAGTGAGATTTGTTCCTACCAATTAACCCCTTATGTTTCAAACATCAAATAAATTGATTAAGATCAGAGGTTACCCATTTCCCTCCTTAACTTAGGCCTAAATGATAATTAAGGCTAATTTTCCAAAATTACACATTTGCCCCTAAGGCTCTAACACTTCATAATTTGTCAAATTCAATTCAAATGACTTTGGAATTTTTATACTACCTCATTAAAGGGTCAATTAAGACACCATAGGAGAAAATGTGAATTTTCAAAATTTAATTTAATTTATACAATTATTTTTATGCAAAAATAGGATTTTTCAAAGAAAATTCCTAACTTGACCAAGGTAAATCATAATCCCTTGAAACTTTTACTGGAAGTATCTTTAGACTAGATAAGACTTTGAACCAAATTACATAATTGTTTTAATTTTATTTGAATTTTAAGAATTATTTTAAGTTCTGGAGTATTTATTAAATATAAAATATTTTAAATGAGTAAAACTAAGTTTTGCATTTTTAAAAAAACTCCCTGAGGTTAGAGAACTCAGAGGAGAAGATTTTATATTTTTTTTAATTTTATTTGATTTATTGGAATTATTTTAATGAAAACTCATTTTTAGCCTTTAAAAATTATTTTTAAGCTTTAAGATCCAATATCTTTATTTAAAAAACCAGGAAAAATATTCTAATTGTTCCTAAGTGATTAAGAAGCAATTTAGAACATTTCCAGGAGTTTTATTATTTTTGTGATTTTTAGGAATTTTTAATTATTTAAATATTAAAAATAGGCTAAAAATCAAGTTTTTATTTTAGATATTATTTTATTTTTAGAAAATGCTCTTGATCACAGAGAGCTCAAAAAATAATTTTTTATAAATTTTTTAGTTATATTTTGATTTTTTAAAAAAATTTAAGTGCCAAAAATGATGTTTATCTTTAAAAATCAATTTAAGTTGTCAAATGTATTCAAAATACTTTCAAATTTTTATGGTGAGTTCTCTATATCATAAACCACAGTGGAGATTAAAAATCAAGTCATTTAAATGTTCATATCTTTCAAAATTAATTATTTTAATGATTTAGTGTTCATGAAAATTAAGTACATTTTAAACGAGTTGACCCACAAAATTATTTCTAAAAGCTACTCTGGTCATGATGGACCTTCCAAATTTTCTTGGAATTTTCTAATCAACATGCTAATTTCCATGATTATTTTAAGGAAATAATGTGTAAAAACTTAAGAAATATGGATCTCTTTCTAGGAACTTTCTCTAACTTTGGAAAAATCAAAGGATGTTTCCCTTGACAGAGGCTACAACATGCCAAAATTTAAAGCCAAGGTGATATGTAAATATGCATGGAGAATCAAATGATTCAAAACAGTGTTTAATTAATTAAAAATAAATATGCATCAAATGGACTTAAAATTTATTCCAAATTATTCTCCTCTATTTACTGAGCAAGAGGGTGCTTTTATTTTTTTTTATGATTTTTCTATACAAAGTTATGAATTTTTGAAGTTAAGGGTCATTTTATGAATTAATTAAACCCCTATTTATCTATTTAAACGTGTAGCACCACCTCAACCTATGATGGCTCTGAAGCTCCACGCGGTGCGCTCCCATTTGACGCCGCCATCCACCTCAGCGTTGACTCGGCCCACTGCTTATGTTTCGAAGCGCTGTCTGGCTTGATCTTCCTCCGTCCATTCGATACACGCTTGATCAAATGGCTCCCCGTCATCGTCCCCGATAGAATGATCCCGTGACCTTCCACATTAAAACCCTAAGATCTCGGCCTAAACTCAACAAAATCACTTCGGGTTTGATCCTATGAACTCGTCTAAGTGAGATGAACACATTCATATGGTAATCAAGCAATCAAATTAACTCTAAGCAAATAGAGAATCAAAATAGGTTCGGGAGGAGGTGAGCTTTTATACCTTTGCTCTGAGAAGTGAAGCTTCAATCAGAGGGTCTTGGAGCTAGGTATAAGGCCTTACTGTGGTCTAAGGAGGCTAGGGATTAAGTCCCTGATCTTGGTATAAGGCCTAGGTGTGAATTTGACAAAGCTCAAATTTGGTTGTTGGTTTAGAGTTATGGTAGAGGCTCTGGGGAAGGGGGATTTGATGGAGCTTTAGCTTCTTTCACTGTTGTGAAGATGTGGGTGAAGTTAATTTGAGTTTGGTGGAGTTTGGAGGTGTATTGGGTTCTTTCATGGTTTCTGGCAAGGTTTCAAGCTCAAAATTGAGCTCCGGCAGTGGGAATTGATGGGGGAAAATAGTTGGAATGCACTGAGGGGACATTAGGGAAGCTCTGTGAAAAGTTTGGAGAGGCCTCTCTAAGAAAATTTCAGCACACCTTTCATGGCCGTGGAGGTGAGTTTTTATAAAAATGGTCATGGGGTGGCTTTCAGGCACAAGTTTGGGTGCATTGTGGTGCTTAGGTGGAGGGCAGAGGAGCTCCATCAATTAACTTGGCTGAGCTGACCTCTATGTTTGATTTGGGTGAGGTGTCATGGGGGTGGCTCTCGGTTTTGAACTTCTCCGGCCACTAGGCTGGCCGGCCTGCAAGGGGAGGTGGCTAGGAGCTCAGGGAACCTTAATTTAGATATCCTTAACAAATTAAGCCATGGACCAATCCAAAATTAGGTTCAATGATATCCCAAGCTCAGGGAACCTAATTTTGGACTGTTCCATGGCTAGGTGCTTAAGATATCCTTACCAAAATGTGTCACAGCAATTTAGTGCAATGATACCTAATTTTGGTAAGGATATCTTAAGCACATGCATTTTTGGCAATAATATCCCTTAATTTAGGGGACCTTTGGTCCATGGCTTGATTTAGGTGGTTTCATGGTTTTTGGACTGGTCACTAAGTCCAACTAATGGTTTTGGTGGAGTTAATTTGGTGACTTTAGGGTGGTTAGGTCACATTTAGTGCATGGGTCCAAGTGGGAGCAAATGACCAAATCTTGGGTTTGGTCTAGGCTAGACATGTCAATTGTCCCAAATAAATGTTGCATTTGGTGTAGATGATCATAAGGAACAACTTTGGTTAAGGATGGAAGTGATTTTCAGCTCAATTGAAGGGTCAATTTTAGGGAATTTTGAATTTTAGTCAATTTGGTCATGTTGGGCTAGGCTAGGGTCTAGCTTGGGCTAGCCTTGGGCTAAGTCCAAATTGATTATTTTTTATGGTCAATAGGGGCCTTATTAATAGCTTTCAACATGAATTGGATGCCAGTTTGTGGGTTAAGGCAATCAATTGGGTGAAATTTGGGGACTTAGCCAATTTGGGGCTAAATTTGGGAATTTTGGATTTAGGCCAAAATCAAATGGATTTGAGGCTTCACAAAAGCCAATTGATGGTTGATTTTGATGTTTAGGAATGTTATGAATATTTTTCAACATTAATTGGGGCCAATTGACTAGGATATGGGCTCAATTTGAAGAGATTATGTCATATGGTCAAAATTGGGGTTTTGACCTAAATCAAAATTGGGTTCAAATCATGGGCCAATTAAGCTTGCACTTGGTTTATATTGGCCATATAAAAAGTTAATTTGAGTTTAGGATTGTAATTGGGGTCAATTGAGATCAAATTGATGAACATTTGAGTTGAATTTGGGGAAATTTGGGCCTTTAAAGGCAAATTTGGGAGTTTTGGTTAAAGATAGTAAAATTGGCTAAATTGGGTCATGTGATAGTTGAGAAAAATTAAATTGGGAATATTTAGGATTTATTGAGATTTTCTATGAATTTTTGAAATTTTGGGCTATGGAGGGGCATTTTGGTAATTTGGCGGAGTTTAGGGGCAAAAGGACAAGATGTGTATTTTTGATAGGATTGGGTAACTAATCATCCTAAATGAGTCATGGACCAAAGGAAATCCCATTTTGGGTCCTCTATGTACTGGTCTTAGTCAACTCACAGCGCTAGGCCTGGTAGGTTTAGGGGACCATCTACATAAGTATCTCAAAAAGATCAAGGGACCTAGGCTAGAAATTTAAGTTTAGGGTTGTGAGTGATTGTGAGTTTAAATGAGTGTAGTGAGTTCCTCAGCTCCAGACCAACACCCAGGGTCAACCTAAGGTCCAACAGTCATAAGGGTGACTCATCTTGAGTTTCCCTTATAGTGGCCCCACCTACTAAGTGCTAGAGGTTAGGACCAATATGTGGAACTTCAATTTGAGTAAAGAAGATGGTAAAATTTCTAATGGTGAAGGTTTCATGTCTAGATTTCTAAGAATAGTCAATAGGAAAGTCCTATGACTAGACCTTAGGCTACTAAAGAGGAAAAACTAAACCTCAACCAAAAGTGAGGTCAACAACTGAATCCTATAAACTTTGTTACATCAAATTTGAAATTCATTAGTGTATCTGGGATACTGCATTTTCTACTTCCCCATGCCAAAATTTTGGCTACAAATTGGTTGAAATGGTCAAAATGATAAAAATTTTAATCTGAACCCAAAAGTTCAATAGGTTGGATTTGGATGTGTGTGTGCGTGCGTGCAGGTGGGCAAATGTGACCTCGTGGGAACACATGCACACACATGCATGTGCGCTCATTCGCACGTTCAAGTAGGTGTGCACTTGGGTGTCTAGGTGCTTCACACAAGTGTGTGTTGCTAGGTGTGCATACACACATGTGCATTTGAGCATACAGGTGCACTTGTAGGGGTTAATAGTCCAATGAAATTTAAATAAAGCACTATATGCAATACATTAAAATTGATGTTGACTGTTCTATCTAATGGAGAAATAGTTGGAAAGGTGGCAACAATAATTATGTGATTCACTTATTGATAGGAAACAATATCTCTTAGAATGATTATAATAAGATCTATATCTTAATCTGTTACAGCACCTTATTTATATGTGCCTCATTATTTTCAAAGGAATTTATTATGTTATAATCATGAATGATCTTTTTTGAGAAGCTGTTGTCACAGTAGATTTGAGAGAATAAGAAAAAAAGCATGATGAATTTTGTTTGATCTTATTTAGGTACAAATTTTATGTCGAGTCAAATAGAACATGTCATTATAAGTTAAATGCCCAATCCATTTTATGCTAACTTAATTAGTAGAAGTATTTTAAAAGAAGCTCTTTTTAGCATATGAAATTTGAGGTGAAGTTTAATATTTTGCTCTTTTTAAGTTGATTTAGTCCAAACAGACCTAAATGAAGGTCATCTTTCTATCAAAGATTTTGGTATTCCAGTTATATTATGATACAAATAATGAATCATAACACATTAAACCATCTTTTAACTTTTTATCTTCTTGTAAAAAAATATGGCGGACTAACTCATCTTTACATCTATTGATGAAAGAGCTAAAAACAACAAAATGCATGTTAGGCTATTGAATTAAATTGAATCATTTTGGTAACGAATTACAATTCTTCTATTTTACTTGAAAAGTCTACAATTTGAGTTTGTATAGCCCTAATACATTAAATTTTTATTTTGTTTTGTATAGAAAATTCAGTAGGATCAGAAATAACAAAATAAACATAACATCTCTTTCCAATGAACTCATATGATATTTGTCATTTTTTTTTATCAAATATTGACATCTCTTCATCCAATTTCATGAATAAATTACATACAATATTTTTTTATTCGTTTAAATTATTTTTTATTGAATTGTAAAAATCAACTGAATTCAAAAAAAATCAATTGAATTTATATCTAAATTTTATCTCAATTTATTAATAATTTTTTATACTATTGTATTGTAATATGTTTTAAAAAAATATAATGATCATTTAAAAAGTAAAATATTATTAAAAAAAGTAAGAAAAATTAACAAATATGTGAGTATGGAGATGGAAAGCCCAATCTACATATTTGTATTTTCCCTTTTCTATGTAATTTAATTTTATTTTCCTTAGTATATAACTAGAGTAACAATCAAAAAGAAAAGGGAATTGAAAAAAGATAAGAAAAAAGGTTAATAATCTTCTATTTTTGCAGCTTAATCACTCATTTTGCTTTAAAATTTATATTTTTTTATCATTATATTATTTCTTCTTCAAATTCCTCTCTAATTCATAATAAATAAAAGTTAGGATTAATAATAAAAATGAATCAATGATCTAACAAAATAGCCTTTCCCAAACATGGTTATAATATTCTTTTAATGTATAATTAGTAATTTGATCGGACAATCATTAAAATTAAGAAGGAAAACTCGTTGCAGTTTGGGGCTTACTTGAATTGGAGACAAAATGTCTTATCCATTTATGCACTAGACTTAAAATATTTACTAAACTTCAAAATTATTTGAAAAAGTAAATATTCTCATTCTATTTCTTTTAAAGTGCTCAAAATCCATATTTGCATTGATACATATGATCTATGATCTATAAAATAGAGGGGCCTATTTATCATTTTTATATAAATAAATTATTCTATTTTCTTATAAATGATATATGAGAAAATGAAATCCTTCTTCATTCACGAGTTCCTAAACTTTCAACATAGAATAATGGTGTTTGGTATCTTGCAAGGCTCATACACTTGAGTAGTTCATGGATTCAGTCTATCTCTACAATATTTTTTATTCTCATTCCTTTAATCAATTTTAATTTCTAAGAAGTTGAAGTTTAAAATTTGGAGATCTTGAAGGATCTGCATAAGCTCTTTAGTTGGGAATAGTTGAAATAAGCTAATAAGATTAATTAGAAATTAGAAGCGAGAAAATTTGTTCCTTTTGTAATAATGGATATTCATGAATGCACATAGATGAATTGAGAAAAAGATGCTTGAA
>NEWO01000222.1:182202-200395 GCA_003013225.1 Phalaenopsis aphrodite
GCTTCACCATTTTGCTTCGTTTGGCTCCGTTTTAGCTCTGTTTCACTCCGTTTCAGTTGTGTTGCGTTTTGAACAGATCGAACTACAAAATAAGCATAAAAACCTTCCTTTAAAGTGTAATTTCATTAAAAAATGTGTGAGAAGTGTAAAAGAGATTAAACACAAAGAAATATCGAAATGTGTCATGACAAAATTTTCTTTCTTGCTTGTTTTTACTCCACATTGCACCGTTTTTGTTTCTTTTTCTCCAAAACTCCATTTCTTGTCTCTAACACCAAAAATATATAAAATATCTTCCTTTAAAGTACAATATCATTAAAAATCACCAAATATAGGTATTAAAAGTATATGAAAAATTGAACTTTTTGTAAGCGTATCACCTACCAGTGAATCGCATTGAACCGGTCGAATGCAGTTTGACCCTCAAATCGGTGAATCGGTCCTTTGATTAATGTCAAGTTCACCGCTTCACCTTTCTCAAAGTCATTAATCCCTAGTTTCAACCCGAATGTGAAAGACTCCTTCACATTCCAATTCCTTTATGTGGCTCTATTCTTCTCTATTTACGTTCAAGGCTTAGGGTAGGTGGTCGGTAAGTTGTGTGTCTCTTCAACGAAGTCCAGGCAACGGGCATCAGCGGCCTTCTCTAGAACTTGAGCTAACCTCGTTACTTCGCTAGTTAAATTTTACCGCCCTTGATTTCTTCTTGAAAAAGGCACTACTCATTTTTTGTAAAGAATTACTAATATGAGTTGTATATATAGACATTGGTTCAAAAATCATCGACGCAAAGCTTTGGTTGAATATTTTTGCTACATATTTTTTCGGATATTTGGTTTTCTAAAGAGTAGTTCGGAATTAAACACAACAAATGAAATGCGGCCCGCAGGGATGATCCCGCAGGCGAAGTTATGCATAAATTCAAAACCGTGTTTTCGAAAAGCTAGTTAAACGTGCATAATATATAGTATAATAAACAAGATTTTCAAAACGCCGCTCGCTGTTTTAAACTGTCCCAAACAGACCATAAGTTTAGACACTTTGAGTCTTAACTGTATGTGTTTCTTTAGTCTTTCCATTCATTTTGCTTCTTTATCCTTGAAAAAATTATGAATCATTTGGATCTCATTAGTGCAATACATAATAAAAATAATATTTTTTAATCTAACAAATTCAGTCATGCAAAATCCAACCTGGACCGCTCCCCTAGACATTTCTGTTAATTCCCGGATCAAATCACCCTCCGTTCCCAAAGAAAACAACAGCAACAGATTAAGCCTAACGTACATCCCGGCATCCTCTCCTCTCCTCTCCTCTCCTCTCCCATGCTTCCATGGCCACCAATCCTCGCATCTTCCTCCTATTCTTCTTCCTCCATCCACCTCTCTCTTCCTCCCTCTCCGACCTCGATGCCCTCCTCCTCCTCAAAACCTCTTTCCTCAACCCTAACCCCGCCCTCTCCTCCTGGTCCCACTCCACCGTCGCAGCCTCCCGCGACGAATCTCCCCCCTCCCCCTGCACAGCCTCCTGGATCGGCGTCTTATGCTTCGGTGGAATCATCACAGGTCTCCGCCTCGGAGGTCTCGGCCTCCAAGGCACCATCAATGTCGAAGCTCTCTCCCACTTCCGTTCCCTCCGCACCGTCAGTTTCATCAACAACAAGTTGTCCGGGCCATTGCCGAATATCGGCCGCCTCGACGCCCTTAAATCGGTCTATCTTTCAAATAACCGCTTCTCTGGTCCGATCAACGATTCTCTGTTCTTATCGATGGATCACCTCAAGAAGCTATGGCTGGATGGAAATGATCTTTCTGGGAAGATTCCGTCGTCTCTCTCCAAGCTTTCCAAGCTCATGGAGCTGCATTTGGAAGGGAATGGTTTCACCGGCCCCATACCTGCGCTGCAGCTTCCGTCTCTCAGCTCCTTTAATGTCTCCAATAATGATTTGCAGGTAGGATTCATGCTTTTCTTTTGTCTTTCTTATTTGTTCTGCACATGATCAAGGGTTAGTCGGGTTAAGTTCGTCTTATTTGATGCATAAAACTGCATATAGATTATAGATCTATAAACTCTATTTGTTTATTTTTTTAAAGGCTAATTCTGATCAGCAGATGAAAATCAACACAGCTGAACCTAGCTCAGACTGCATTATTTTATTTTTGGGTGATTCGATTTACTGCTTGTTTGTTTGTTGGGAATTTAAGCAAAATAATAAAAAAAAATAGTTGAAAAGCGCAATGTAATGATTGTTCATTCTAATTAAGATGAAACTTCTTCAATCTGTTAGAAGTAGATAATCTTGAAGCACCCAAAATCAACGAAGAGAGCAGTGAAAATTAATTTGTCTTAGATCATTTGCTTAATATTATGGATGAATGGAAAGATTAAAAAAAAAAAAAAAAACTGGCAACCTCAGTTTTAAACTATAATCGTCTTCTTCCTGAACTTTCAGGGACCTATTCCAACCTCTCTGTCCCGCTTCGGCTCCACTGCTTTTGCCGGCAATCCAAGGCTCTGCGGACCGCCACTCTCCGGCCATCCTTGTCCCCTTGCAACACCACGAGTAGAAGCAATCGGACCACCAACTCCGGCGATTTCAAACAGCTCCAACTCCGGCCAACTCGTACTCCTCATCTTCGGCATTGTCCTTGTCTTCCTCGCTCTGGTCATTGGCTACGCTGCCGTCAAAACGCGCAGCCGAGAAAAATACGGCGATTCTTTCATGGACCACCCAGACACAGCATCGGTTAATGAAGCCATGGAAGCAGCAGCCTCTGCTTCCCCGGTGCAATTACCCACCACCGCCAGTTCTCGCCGCAGCAGGAAGCGTGGCGGTTCAAACAAGGGAAATGGCGGCAGCTCGAGCAGGCAGGAGAGTGGCGGCAGCTCAAGCAGGCAGGAGAGTGGCGGCAGCTCGGCGTTGGTGATGGTGAATAATGAAAAGGGTGTTTTTGGGTTGCCGGATTTGATGATGGCGGCAGCGGAGGTGGTTGGGAACGGAGGGCTGGGTTCTGTGTATAAGGCAGCGATGGCGAATGGGGTGCAGGTTGCGGTGAAGAGGATGAGGGATCTGAACAGGTTGAACAAGGATGGATTTGATATGGAGATGAGGAGATTAGGAAGGTTGCGGCATCCAAATTTATTGCCGCCGCTTGCCTACCATTTTCGGAAGGATGAGAAGCTGGTCGTGTCCGAGTATATTGCAAAGGGAAGCCTTCTATATGTCCTCCATGGTAAGCTTGCTCCATGCTCACATTCAATTTTCATTTCCATATATATATCTAGGTGTAGAGAAGGGTCCCAATGAGCCCTGGATAGGGCTGTTAACGAGTTTATTTAGAGCCGAGCTGGGACCCCTAAAGAAAGAAATCAATCCAAAATTTTGGCTCTCATAACTCGGCTCGTTTTCGATCTGATCTCGATTCGAGCCAAAATTTGAATCAATTTTCAAGGAATTAAAATTCCTCGAGCTATATTCATAGCCTAAGTGCAAAGAAAGCCCCCATGAGAAAAGAAATATTATGTTTGAACTCTGGAAGTATAGCTATGCTCGGACTCCAATAAATTTTTTTCACGTGTCGTCATGTTTACGCTGTGGTCCCACTTAATGAAAAACGAAAAAGCGTTTTATTTTAATGTGTGACCCGACCTGAATTAGCTCATTATTTTGAGGTTGATTATGGTGTTATTTGAGTGATATTGTGGCGGTTATGGTGTTATTATAGTTTTTTTGTGATGTTATTTGAGTGATATTGCTGTTTTTTTTTATTTTGATGGCTGATGTTATTGCGGTTTTTTGGTAGTATTATTGATGTGTTATTGAGATTTATTATGGTGTTATTTGAGTGTATTACGGCGGTTGTGGTGCTATTGCGGTTATTTGATGTTATTGCGATTTTTTTGGTGGAGTTATTGAGATTATTTGGTGTTATTATGGTTATTTGATGTTATTGCGATTTTTTGTGGAGTTATTGATGTGTTATCGATGTTTATTATGTTATTATTTGACTAGTATTACGACGGTTGTGGTGTTATTGCAGTTTATTTATAGTGTTATTTGTGTGCTATTGCGGGGTTTTTACGGGCTGGTGTTATTGTGATTTTTTTATGGGCTGGTGTTATTGCGGTTTTTTTTGGAATTATTGAGGTTTTTTGTGGTGTTGTTTGAGTGATATTGTGGCGGTTGTGGTGTTACTGTGGTTTTTATGTGGTGTTATCTGAGTGGTATTGCATTTTTTTGTGGGCTGGTGTTATTGCGGTTTTTTGTGGTATTATTGAGGTTTCTTGTGATGTTATTTGAGTGGTATTGCGACGACTGTGGTTGTATTTTCGAATGGTGTTATTTCAATATTATTGTTGTGTTATTCTGGTATTATTGTGGTGTTATTAAGGTATTATTTTGATTTTATATGAGTGGTATTGCGTTAGCTCTATTGTGCGATTCTCGACTGACATTATTATGGTGTTATTGTGTTTTTTTTTATGTTATTAATGTGTTATTGGGGTTTTTTGTGAAGTTATTAAAGTTATTTGATGTTATTGTGATTATTTGGTGTTATTGTAGTTTTTTTTTATGAAGTTATTGAAGTATTATTGAGGTTTATTATGATGTTACTTGAGTAGTATTGCGCGGTTGTGATGTTATTGCGATTTTTTATGGGGTTATTGAGGTTATTTAGTGTTATTATTGTTATTTTGTTTTTGGAGTTATTGAGGTTCATTATGGTATTATTTGAGTGTTATTACGATTTTTTATAATGTTATTTGGGTGTTATTGGGGTTTATTGTGGTGTTTTATAACGATATAACCCTACCTGATGACGTGAGAAGAAAACAGTTATTTGTCTTCAACGCGAAGGATTTTGTTTTCGAAGAAATAAACTGGACCGAGCCGGATTATGCATTAAAATATATAAGATTTTTTCATTTTTTATTTAGTGGGACCGGAAAGCGAGAATTTATTGGAGTCCGGACGCAGTATGCGTCCATGCGTCCGGTCTCCAGATGTAATATTTTTTCCCCCTTGAGCCGAACTTTTTACATGACTATTCAGGGCCTTCTAACCGGACATTATATATAACACTTAAAATTTCAAGTTTTATATCTATACAATTTTGTTTAGGAATAGTATTACCTTTTATAAAATTAGCGCCCATTCGATTTTTTTGAAACTACCCAAATAATACATTTAGGCATGTCATCATCAAACTATGGGAATTGGATAAACATAAAATGAGATGAATTAATATGGGTTGGGATTTTAGAATCTCAAAAATAGTTGAAAGTGGCTGCTGGAATTGCAAATAGCAATTTTTGAGTGCTTTTACAAGATTAGATTGTATTAATATGGGTTGGGGTTTTATTGTGATTTTAATTATTATGATTAAAATCATCCAAAATCATAATAAATATGTTTAAGATAGGATGAAATTTTTCCCACGAAGACATATATGATATGATGATTATAAACGTATAGATGGTAAGGATATGCTTTTTTTTTATTATTAATAAGCTGTTAAATTAAAATTATAGTTTTGAGTAGGATGTTAACCTTAAATTTTACAAGATTAGATTGCATTATTAGACCAGAAAATTTGGTAAAATTAATCATGATATGCATTGGAGTTTTACCGTGAATTTTAATATTTGCATGAGAATTTGAAAATTGATGGAAAAGGGCGGTTGATTTGTAAATAACAAGTTTTAGAGAAAAAATATTACGTCTGGACTTCGAACGTAGAGCTACGTTTGTATTGTAATAATTATTGTGTTATAAGAATATTTCACCAGCGTTATTTGTGAAAAATGAAGTGTTGTTAGAATATTCTTCCGCGTTACTTAATTTAGGGTTGTATTATTCCAATAATAACATAATGAAAATTGAAATAATACAGAGAATATGCTGAATAGCATAGCCCTAAATTAAGTAACGCGGGTGAATATTCCAATAGCATCGTAAAGTAATCGAATAACACAACGTAATACTCGAATAACATTTCATTTTTTATAAATAACACTCATAAAATATTCATGTAACACAGCAGGATATTCCGATAACACTATTGAAATTCGAACGTACCTCTATGTTCGAAGTCATGATATAATATGCGCTCCATTTAAGGTGGTCTGTATATAGGAAAAAATTTGTGTACCTAAGACGTACGCAGAGCTGCGTACGTTTGTAACCTGCAAACAAGATATAGGGAGGGTTTTAGGAGGTTATAGCCGCGTTATACCTCTTGTAACCTCCCTGTACCTTCTAGTAAGTTTTGCGCTTCTGTTTTGATATACAGGTGGTTACAGGGAGGTTACAGGGGGCATAACGCGGTTATAACCTCCCGAAATCCTTCCTGTAACCTGTTTGTAGGTTACAGACGTACGCAACTCTGCATATGTATTATGTACGTAAATTTTTTTCCTGTATATATATACATATATATATATATATATATATATATATATATATATATATATATATATATATATATATATATATATATATGTATAACCAGTCACTAGTATCCGTGAAATCATTCGCTCTTCTTACAGGTGACCAAGGGGCGGATCACGCGGCGCTGGATTGGGCGACTAGGCTAAAAATAATCCGAGGAATCGCGCGCGCCATGGTTTACCTCCACGCAGAGCTCGCCTCCTACGATCTTCCCAACGGCAACCTCAAGACCGGCAACGTCCTCCTCGCCCCCGATTTCGAACCCATCCTCACCGATTACGGTCTCATCCCCCTCGTCAATCCCTCCGCCGCCCCCACCGTTCTCTTCGCATTCAAATCCCCGGAATCCCCCCACGTTTCTCCCAAATCCGACGTCTACTGCTTCGGCATCGTCCTCATCGAGATCCTCACCTCCAGATTCCCTTCCCAATACCTCAACAACACCATGGGTGGCGTCGATGTCGTCCATTGGGCGGCCTCCGCGATCACCGAGGGCCGGGAGGTTGAGCTCATCGATCCTCAGATCGTGGGTGGCGTGGCTTCTCGGACGGAGATGGTTCGAATGCTGCAGATTGGAGTGGCGTGCACGAAGGTCCGGCCGGACGAGAGGCCGGAGATGAAGCAGGCGGCGGAGATGGTGGAGGAGATCGCCACCGGAGGAGGCGGCGGCTGTGGTGGAGTGGAGTCTGGGAGTCCGGTGCGGAGCACGGAGTCGTGGAGGGACGGGAGCTTGCGTGGGTCGCGCGACAGCCGGCGCTTGGAGAAATCGGGGGACTCGGATAGGGCGGAACAGTGGAGTGGTGATTTGCTAAGCTTATACTAGCCGTCGGATTAAGAAGTGGTTGATCGGAGAGAAATGACGAAAATCAGCCTCTTTTTTGGGTATTTATGTTTCCTGTCCATTTTGGTTGGTATCCGCGATTAGGCTGCATTTGAGGTAGCTTATGCTTGTCCAGATGAGCTGCGTATCAGGAAACACAGGCGCGGGGTTAGACTCGTGCTACGCCTTTAGTGCAAAAAATTAAATGTGTTTTTGGATAAGCTGCCCAAAAGCAATTTACAGACAGTGAGGCGGTGTTTTCAAAATTCCACCGCAACGGATAAGCTGCCTCAAATGGGGCTTGATCTAAAACTTAGACACACATTTTTATGTAGAGAGGAGATTTAAGTTTGGTGTTATTTTATTTGTTGATTGTTACTTGATAATTAAAGGATTTGTTAGCCATTCACATTATATGGCTTTGGATTGTGTGGTGATTGGACAACATGGTGTTTATTTTATTTGTGTTTAGTCTAGATTGATTTTTTTATGTTGACGTATAAGAATTTTGAAAATTATTTAGATACACGATGACCAGAAATGATATAATATTGCAAAATATTCCATGAGGGGGAGGCTTGGCATATTTTATTATTAAAAAAATTGAAGATGCCATTGGATCAGTTGCCATTGGAGGTGATTGGAGTTGGAGGCTTCTAATAAATTCTCCTTTGTCTATTTAACTTTTGTAAGATTTTCTCATAACATTATCTTACTCGCCACTATTTGGGGAAGAAATATTACGTGTGACATGATGGATGCAAATTTGATGATATTATGGTGTTATTCACCACAATACCATCAATTTGTACGTATGTTATTTGTTCACACGTAATATTTCCTCCCATCTTAAAGCAAATTGGTCTGATTTCAATAAATATTTTTGAGTTGATTGAATTGAGACCTACTCACACTCTTGGTATATTGCAGTTTTTTTTTTTTGTATATAAATTCTTCCAGTTCCTTTGAAAATTTCTATCCAATGTTCTGTTAAATTGAATGTTATCGTGTTCTATCTGGTTTTCTCCGTGTTCCGTCTTTTTCTTAATGTAAATTAATTTGATTGCGTGATAGATTTATTCCGTCCCTGCTTGCGAAGTCCTCTGTCAAAGATGAATTCAGATTTATCGAATTTGATCAATCCTACTTAATATAAATCAAAGTTACAACCAAATATTGCCGAACTTGTCCTTAGTTCATCATTTCCCCCCTTTTTTCTCTCCAATTTCTATAAATTTATGTTCACATATCCTATTGAGCTTGGTTTCAACAGTCTTTCCCTTTCATAGTTCATGATCAAATCATGATTATTTTCACAAGGATAAAAGTACAGATTAAAATTTAAAGGTTAATCAGTTATTATTCTTAAAAGCATATTTGAAATTTTGTAGGCCCGATTAAATGTTTTATTAGTAATCAATGTTGTTATGAATGTTTAATTAGTTTGTTTGGTTGAATACGTTTTTAGGATTTAAGTCATTTCATCTGTTGAGATTTTTTTTCTCTATAAATAATTTCCCAAGTTTTTTGAGTGATAATGTTCTTCTCTTATAAAATTGTAAATGTTTCCTCGAATCTTCATTATATATAAAAGAAGCAAAGGAAGAAAATTGTTCATTATGCTTTATAAATAATGCCATGTTTATACATTAGATTATCTTAGAGATTTGTTATGTGCCAAAGATTTTATGAAGGCAGAGTTATAATAATGCCTTAGTATTGTACGATAATTTAACACACAAATAGATAAAGAAAAATTGATATAAGGAATACTAACAATTTCTCCATGGAAAATCCGAATGAGTAAACTGTGGGGCCTAAAATGATTCCACTATGTCAATGTTAGTTGTAAAACGTTACCGACCATTGAATAGATGGAAGTAATATTACACGAGTTGCGGTTATCGACGTGACTTCCGCTAGAGTAGTGGTAGAAGTTGTTAGAGAAATGACAGCTACATTGTTGCTTTGAAGGAAGGCCGACAGTAGTTCTGTGACAAAATCTAGTGTTAATGTTGTTGATAGTGGTGACCCCACGAAGGTGGTCTGAGGACAACGACTGTGGTGATTGACATCAAATGTCTGATGGTGGCGGGGATCCGATGGTTGTGGTATGGCGGTGACAACAGTGGTTGTCGGGCAGTAGTGATCCTGCAGTAGCGACTACAAGGTTGTAGTTCGGCGGTGAAAACGGTGGTTGTCGAGTAGCGATGATCCCGCAGCGGCGGTCAAAAGGTGGTAGTTTGGAGGTGGCGATAGTGGTGGCTAGGCAGCAGTGGTTCGGCAGAGGTGGTAACCAAAATGTAGTGATCTGGTGATAGAGTCGTTTAGATGTCGATGGTTCATCGTCGATGACGGTGGTGGCTGAGCAATGGTGATGATAGTGATCGAGCAATGGTGATCTGGCAATGGCGACTACTCGATAGTGGTAGTTAGGTGGCTATGATGGAGGTGATTAGGCAATTGTGATTGGGAGATGGTGGTGACCTGACGACAGTAGTCAGACAGTGGCAAGGTGGTGGTTGGGCAACACTGGTCTGGTGGAGGCGGAGGTGGAGGCGCCGGTAGCAGATATACTATGGTGGTTATGCAGTGACGACGATGGTGGTAGAAGAGCGGTGGTATCGACGACAATGATGGTGGCTGAGCAATTATATTTAGATTATGGTGGTTTGGTAGTGATGGACTGGCTTTGTTGGCGAACTGAGATCAATAGTCTGACACGACAGTTGTGGCCTAACGATGTTAGCGGTTAGACGGTGGTCGTCTGACAAAAACAACAGTGATTGTCGGACGGTCGTGCTCTGGTGATGGCAACTACCTGATGACAACACTTTAACACGAGTGGTCCAACGATGTTGGAGACTGGGAACCCTTGGAGATCCTTCAGCCTTCTTCTCCAAGTCTAGGTTTCCTTCATGAAGAGAATAGAGGTCTATTTATAGATTTTGGGAGTGACATCTCCCGTAAGTATTGCAAGAATCTAAACCCTTTCATTAAAAGGCCCAAATACATCACTTTAATAAGATAATGTTCTATGAGTATTTTTGTGCATTAATTATGTCAGAATTACGTGATCTTAGGGTCATTGGATTCGTCCACTCGATTTGACTATAAGCTTGTTAGATTTGGAGATCATTTGATCCAATTTGACTATAAAATTGTTAGATTTGGAAATAAGTGATCCCATAAAATAAATCTCAAAGCTTCTCACTATGTTATAAGCACATGATTTGAACTCACTTGGACTCAAATTGAACTATGTTTGATGTGGCCCGACTCATCTTATCAAGACATTTCATTTGAATTGATGTATAGGTAATATATGAAGCTCTCAATTCTAATGTTTATTGAGATTCACATTTGATAAAGTTAATTTTTTGAATTTGTATCAAGATTTAAAACTTAATACCATCCACTTAGGTCAATTATTCTATTTTTAATCGGTTTATTTGAAGATGTTCTCATTAACTTCCACCATTATTTGGTCTCCTAATATTCCCAAAGTTAGGTCACCTTTTAATTTACTAAAAAACTTTTTATTGTTCACCATCCATGTACTTGTCATGTTATGTGTTTTGTTGATGGGAAAGAAAAGATGGCATGAGGATGTTCTTTGAGAATTGGCAAGTTCATAAGAAAAGTTTAAAGAAGTCCATTGAGGGAAGACCAACAAATATTATTTCAGCTCATATATATAATATTTATGAAAAATTATATTATATAAAAAATTAAGTTAAACTTAAGTAGAGAATTTAGGTTAATCAGTCTCCTATGATCTCCATATAAGAATCTTATGCACTGATGATTATTAAATGGCCAAAATTTAAGTAGAGAAGAATGAGTTCAAAAAATTGATGGATCTAGACAAGAAATTCATTAAAAGATCAAGTATTCAAAAGTTCATCATCCTAAATTATCAAGCTTAAAGCCATATAGTAGAAAATACAATAAACTTAGCTTGGCCATGTGAAACTATATCAACAATCATGAATTGCATCATCGAGATGAAGTCCTATGATCTGCATCAAATTTTCACTACCAAACATAATAGAAATTTAATTAATTCATACAGTCAAGTCAAGAATATTATCCTAAGACACAAGATACATATCAATATTTAAATATTCTTAATATAAAAGCTTTTAACCATACACATTAAGCTTCGACACCACCTGCCCGTTGCCCGTCGGTCACTTACCACTGCTTCCCTCATTGCCCTCATTTTTGTGGCACTCACATCTCTAGTCTTCGCTGCCCGCCAAACACATATTTTAGTTTGATTTCATTTTTTTTTCAAAACAAAAAAAAATGTAAAACCCTAAACACTAAACCAAATAACTTCAAAGTATTCTAAATACAATACATTACTTTATATTACATTCATTTTACACAACAATATGTACATACATAATCAACAACCCCTAAAGGACTCGAGACAAGAAGTCATTAGCCCCAAACAACAATAAAAACTAGCTTGTAACCATTATCATATTTTCATAATTGCTTTTATTTTCTTGATTGCATGATAAAGAATAACAAGATGTGGATGTTTGAAGTGTTATACATCACTTGTGAAACTTAATCTTGCATGTTATACATATCACTCTTAGTATTAATCTTAAAATTCATGGAGCTCTCTCTCTCACACACACACACACACACACACACACACACACACACACACACACATATATCTATCTATCTATCTATCTATCTATCTATTTAAAACTTTTTTTTTTTGTTGAAATTGAAAACCCATCGAGAGAGTTTTTTTTTTCTTAAATAGTGTTCAAATTCACCAAAACATTTTTAACTCCGTAAGTTATTTAAATCAAAAAATATTTTTTAAAATGTCTCAAAAACCTTTTTAAAATCCCATATTATTGACAAGCACAAGTTACATATATAATTTTTCATATATCTCAAAGCATTGAAAATAGGTAAAATATGTAACAAAAGTAAATGTACACAAAGGAAGTGTGAGATGATATAGAGTGGTTCAACGATAATAACATACATCAAGTCCTTGTGTCTTCTTCAAGGAAAAAAATATTGCATCAGGAGTCCCGATGCAGTTTTGCAGTTCTGATGCAGTTTTGCATCAGAACTTCAATCAGGGTCTGCCACATGTACAGACATGCCTACCAGTGTATTAAATTATTATTATTTTCTAATAAGATGGGTTTGTCTGTACACATGATAGGCCCTTATTGGAGTTATGATGCAACTTTGCATCAAAACTCCTTATGCAATATTTTTTTCTGTTCAAGACACTCTACTTTTGCTACTGTAAGCCAAGGAATCATTTCTTTTTCATACGCAAATCGTATAGCTTGATACACATCATTTATCATTATGTGTTCAACTTTTAAATTTCATAATTAAGGAATAAAAAAAATTATTGATTAGATTAAGATAATCAAGCTTGCCATTCAATATGATATACATATGGTATTTGTTTACTTTCTAACTCACCTTAATTAATACAAATTTATCCAAAAAATCATACCATATTAAGATTGATCATATAGTATGATACATATTATGTAGTATGATATTAAAATCACTTTTCACCATATTCAACTTGAAACAAACCATTCAGTGCAATCCGAAGACATAATCAGATTCAAACTTTGATTAGTACAATTTATAGGTGATTGTATAACATGATCCATGTTCAGAACATATGATCAATTATGAATCAATTTTAATTAGTTTCCACTTAATTTTTTCCATTTTCAATTTACCTTCATGTATAGATGAGTGTGCAAGTCAACTTAGCAATCTCAACACCTAAAAATATCATAACAAATGTATCAAATAAATATATATCTATAGGATCTTCAGATGCCTATCTCAAGATCTTTATGGGCTAACTTAAATTACTCATAACATAAGCTTCCTTTGTTTTTTATAGCTATTTTTCAAGATCTTTATTACATGTATTGCTAATCCATCTTATATATGAATATATTAATACTTGGACACACATATAACGAACTTGAATACTATTAGCTCATACGAACTTATGGCTCATACCGGACCAGAGAAGTTGACCGGTAATCTCATCCCAGCTACAAAAACTCTTCATCTAGGAGTCGATAATCAACGACCTGACCAGAGATGTCGACCAGTAGACTCTAGCCGATTAAGTAAAGTCTTGACAATCGAAGATCATCAAGAACCGATTGGTAACCCCAACTTAGCATAGTCGGACGAACGAGCCTTGTAGAACCAAAGTCTGTTGTACCCAACTGATTGAGTGATAGGATAATCAAACCATAGACTGAGTAATAAGATACCCAAATTCTTCTTTGTGGGGAAACAAAACTAGTTGAGCAAGAGTTACCAAATGAATGGAAATACTTTGTTCAATTGTTCTAAAATAAGAGGAAGCCTGACAACCCAAAGTTTCAAGCAAGGAGAACGCACGAAAGCAACACTTTGGAATTCTTTAATTTGTTTTAAAAAAATGTGCTACATATTCAAGCAACCAAACAATACAAAATTAATTATGTAAATAACTTTGAAAATCCTAAAATGACCAAATGAAGATAATTAGGATAATTTGTCTTAATCTAATGGTGTAACTGTCTGTGTGAGGATGGCAATCAAATGCTAGAGAATTTAGAAAAAATCTTACAACTTCATGCATTAAGGATATAAATTCTCTTAAATGAAGGGAGTTGATTAAACAAACAAGCAATAAGGCAATTGCCTGGAGTCATTTAGGTGTTGGTGAAATCCTTGAACTTTGTATGATCTAAAAGTTAAAGATACACCCAATGAGTTGAAACAATGTCAGAGTTTGAGGGATAAATTGTAATTTTTATCTAAAAGTATAATGAAAAATCATACCATCTCTCTGAATATCAATGGATGCATCCATCACACTCATCTAAACATAAAAGAAATTGAATGATCTCACTCCTATAGTTTTTGGTCAACCCATCCAACTGCAATCAGCCGAAGCAGCCAACCAATGATTGAAAAAAATGGTCCACTAGCGATGCAATAGATGTCCTTGACAACAAAATCCTTAAATGATGAACAAAATATAACATTTAGACACTCTCGATGTCAAATCCAATTGAGTTTGATAAAAAAATTGAATAATGAATTGTGCAGAACAATTCCAATAAAGTTTATCGACCCGAATATGGTCTAGCAAAAGAATTTAAGTTGGCAGTCTAAAATCTTAAAATCAAAATGTTTGTTGCTGGGAGCAACCAAACGCTACTAACCATTCACAAATTAGTCCTACTGGATTCACAACAATGTCAAGATCATCAAATCAAAATGTTTGTTGCTGAGAGCAACCAAACGCTGCTAACAATTCACAAATTAGTCCTGCGGGATGCACAACAATTTTAAGATGCAAAGCACCAAAACAATAGTCGCTAGGCTGTAAAGGGGGTGAAGTTCTGAAAACAATCCCCCTACTAATGAAGAAGGTGAAGACTGCATGCATAGATTGTCTGTGCTTTAAGCAATACGAGTTAAAAAGTAGGATGCAGTAGTAGGTCCATTGAACCGGTCCGATCCATTTCGACCAGCTTGATGAGCAAAATCTAAATTTTATTTTACTGTTCGCTTTAATACCCACATTGCCATACTATTCTGAATGAACTGGAACAAAATGCTTTCAAATTATTTTGTTTAGTCAAAGAAAGTTAGCATGAGCGTACGCAAATTTCATTAAACTTTACAGTCATATAGATATTCTGCAAAGCCTTTTCTTTCAAAATAGTTATTGAATAATGCGCATACTGAATACAACATTACATTTGAATAATCCAAATAAAATGTGCGAGAAGAATACCCTTATGTGATTAAAATTATTTGATTTTCAGTTGGGCTGTCTGAATTGGTAATAAAATTACAAAGAATGCTCTCTATACCTACACTAGAGTGCAACTAATTCTTATTCTTTCATACGTGCAATGAAATTTCTATGCTTACATAAAATAAAATCATTATATGGCAAACAAATTCCTTCTATTTTAAGTTTTATCCATAGCAATAACCTTTCTATGCTTTGTAACAAGCATTTTCTTCATAATGCACCTTCCCTTAAATAACTTTATAGCAAAAGGAGACATAATCTAGCCAAATCAAAGCTTAAACAGGCAATTTGAGACATGATCCCTTCCTAACACAAATCAACCATCACCACTAATAATTATAACAGAATCGTGTCAGCAAAAAAATCAGCCATGATCCATAATAAATAAACATTGTGAACTGAAATGTGCCACAGCACAATTAAAAGAATAGCACGTTAGAAACCTGAAATTACTTAAAAACACATTGAACTCCGTTACTGTAACCACAAGAGATGAGTCTCACACCCACCAATCAGCATATAAGTCACATAAACTTATTAATGGTTAATTGACAAGTACACAGTTTATAATAAAGGAACAAATCCTGTGAAAGTTTTTTTTTTTCTTTTTGTTCTTCTGCACTGTGGAAGAAGAGAAAAGCCTAAAAAGGCTAATTACCAGAAAACCGCGATAAAATGTGCGGAAACTATGATTTTGGGCTTACACCATAATGACAGAATGGGATGAGCAATTCCTATTCCAGGTCAAGGAACTCCATTCGCTTTCGCATGGAGCCTTTTAGGTCTGTGGCATCCCTTTCGGCTTTTTGGGCCTGAAAAGAAAATTTTATCAAAAAAGTCATGTTATATAATTGGCCATGCTATATAGGATCCAGAGACGGTACACTAGTTGGGGAGTAGAATAGTTGTCTCGAGTCTAAAACAATGGAAAAAAAAAATGAAAAACAAAGATGAATAAGAGCAAATGTCATTTATTTCCTTAATCCTTTTCATAACAGATGTTCATTTACATCTATAAACATGCATATGAATTGGTAATTTGAGTTCCATAGTGTAGGCAGAGCGATTAAATGAAATTTTGAATAGATAAACGTGTATTATGAGCACAGCTTTTTCAATATACCATGTCCATCTCATTCAAAATTTAACTGACCCTGTTTTACTCTTTGGAACTCAAACTACCTCTTCAAAATGCTTTTTTAACAAGACTTGATGATAATCGACTAAGGCTTAATTGTTTAAAAAAAAAAACAATTAAGATTCAATTATCATAAATAGATTGCTGGGTAGAAATATTGCAAAGTAAAAGGCCAAAATAGTCCCCAACTATTAAGAAATGCTCAATTTAGGAGTTTTAGAATACCCAATTTAGTCCGAAACTCTTAAAATTTGCTTGAAATTGGTTATAAATCATATTTTTCGTTAAATTTATCAGTGGTCTGCATGAATTGAAGGATATTTTTGTCTTTTATGAAATTATTAAAAATTAACATGTTTTGTATATAAATCTCTTTTTTATTTATTGTTGAAAAATTATAATTTTTAATTTACAATAATAAATCTCTTCACAACGGCCATCACTTTTTCTAATTAAAAAATTAAAAATAATAAATAATTATGCAATAAGAGCCCACTCAATTTAAAATTATATGAATTGCCCAATTACAAATCAATTTTTTATTTTAATATTATTTTATGTTTAAAATATTATGTATGTGAATGATAAAATTATTCGTGGCATGTTGGTTGGTGGTGTTCACTGTAAGTCCCCTCATGTCACGGGTTTGATCCCCAGTGGCGCTGAATTCTCAAATATTTAGGCACATGACACAAGCTCTCATCATGGTGTGTGTGTGTAAGTGTGTGTGTGTCCCATTCCTTATCCAGTTGGTAGACAGGGTCACCGTAAGTCCCCTATGGCAAGGGTTCGATGCCTACCATGGTGCGTGGGGGGTCGAATTATAGGCACATGGCGCGAGCTCTCATCATAGAGCTGGATTGCGCAAGGGAAATCGATATTTGGGCCTTTGCCAAATATCGATTTCCTTTTAAAAAAAAAATTTAAAAGTGTGTGTGTACCTAATTTGGAATAAATTTTTAATAGTCTGGGACTAAATTTGAGCATTCTAAATTTTTTGGACTAAATTTGACATTTCTTAATAGTCGGGGGACTATTTTGGGTTTTTACTCTTTTGCCAATGACATATAGCACAAAAAATATGAGAGAAGCCTAGCATCTTCACTGTAACTCATTTAAACTCAAATTTGGCTAGAATACAAAAATGTAATGATACTTACCTTTCTTATCTCTGCCGGCGAAACATTTTTCATATGTGAAGGGAGCTCATCCCTCGCAAGGTCCTGTCAATTTCAAATCCAAGTTTACCGTATTTATGGTTAAGTACAACCGAAGCACATTACTGCAAAAATGACCTTCAGGTAAGACACATAAGGCAGTACCAGCTCTCCAATCAAGACTACATTCTCTCCGCGGATTACATACAGACCCAGGGTGATATCACAATAGAGATCTCCAACAATTACTCGCTCACAAGCCCCTTCAAGAACAGCATTTGCTTTGCAAAAGAAAATTGGGAATTTGTAATGTAATATGAAAAAGGTGCAGATTCCCAAATATAGATAATTACAATAAAAAAAAAGCTAACTTTCAATACATACCGAATTGATCAAAAGATCGAAGAATACCCAGCAGTTTTCTTCCATCTCTTAGCAAAACAAGGAGTTTTTCTGTCAAATAAACAAATATTAAGTTAAGGGAGGGTTGGATGCATTCAATATCTCACTTAGACTGAAGAATAAGTTGTACTGCATTATCAAAATATTAAGAACTTTGATTCAATGTTATCAAAGAAAAATACTGCAAGCAGAAGTGCAATAGGGGTTCATTACATAAAAATAGAGAGTAGAGAGAAACAAAGTATAGTGTTTAAAGCAAAGGAAAAAAATATCAAAAAAACACATCTGATCACCAGAAGCGAAGTATGGTGAACAACAGGCCAGTGATTCATAACAAAGCAAAAAGCAACGGAAAAAGCAAAGCAAATCAAATATA
>NEWO01000222.1:200789-232421 GCA_003013225.1 Phalaenopsis aphrodite
TCAGCATAAGTCAACAATGCAGAAAATCATGATCATAAATTTTAAATTCCTGCTTGCAATGAGCGTGGAAAATAGACACAATGGCTTGATTGAGCTGAGCCGGCTTGCAAGTCTGGCTTATCCAGCGACGAGGACCACAAGCTTGAGCCAGATTATAATAAACCATGTATTGTATGAGCTTGAGTTCAAGCATGACAAGGTTCTGTTCATGCAAAGTAAAATACTAGATATATCATTCTTGGCACCAAGATGGCAACCTTCTTTTTGTTTTAACAAACATTTACAGTACCAGAAATCATATATTGAGATGATAATCAGTTGCAATATAATGAAAAAATTTCTGGAAATGGATAAATTTCACTTACAACACAAGCTACAATAGGTGAATTTGCATGATCAGCATAAGTCAACAATGCAGAAAATCATGATCATAAATTTTAAATTCCTGCTTGCAATGAGCGTGGAAATGCATTTTGTACAGTTCAATCAAAATAAAAGAGATAATTAGTTAAAAAATAACAATGTGACAAAAGAAAAGGAAATAGATTGAGTTCACATCAGCACCAATGGTAGCAAAAAACAACTTCATTATCCCAAATATTTTGGCGCCCATGTTATGTATTGTCTTTTTTTCAAGTAAAATGCTAAAACTGGCAATGATTTTATAGTATGCAGATATTTTTGAATGACATCAACAATGCTATAAAATGCCAACGACATCTCCTTTCTATTCCTTTCAAATTATTAATCCACCAACTCAATGTACACCACTCACATGTTGAATGCCAAAAGCATTACTTTTATTTTACATTATTATATTGAATAACTTATGTTTTCCTTCCTATTTCTTTCAAATTAATAGACCACCACATCAATATACTTCTTCTGCCCTCAGGGGTACGTACTCAAATCCCTTGCACCAATTTTCAACCCCCTAATACAAGAGATTAAAAAATAAGGCAGTCACAGAGATATAAAAACATTGAATAAAATAACAATTAGATTTGCTATGCTACATGAATCTAACAATTGTGAAGAAGTTTTTCACAACAAAATTAAGTGCTGCAAAGACAAGAATATAAAGATGGATTTGTCATAAAACTAGAACAAATGAAGAGTTAATTATATTAGAGTGATAAGTGAAACTGAGCATATGGTATTGAAAAATAGGTTGGACAATCTGGTAAATACAAAATACAACAACAACAACAACAACAACAACAACAAAGCCTTAATCCCTCTACATGGGGTCGGCTACATGAATCCTTTTTCTCCATTGGGTCCTATTTAGAGTCACAATAAAAATAAAAAAAAACCAAAAATAGGAAATTAGAACTAAAATAAAAAATTAGGAAGGAATGTAGGAATGTGAGGGTCAACCAAACATAAGATAAATATAAGGAGTGCAAGAAAAATTGCATAAAGTAATACTAATATTATACATAGAACTCAACTAGGATGCAAAAATAGGGATGATCTATGAAACTGATTCCAAAATATGGGAAAACGGTAATAATGTTCTTCATGAGACGCTAATGTCACTATCTTTCTACAATAATCATTTCGAACTTGCTTTTCAGTTTTAACATAAAGCTATCTTGATATTCTGATTTCAACCAAGCACAATTTGATCACAATTGACTTCTATGTTGCAAAAAAACATGAGTTCATATAACATAGCCCATCTCAATGCATTTATATTATTTAAATTTAAATATTTTCAATTTTCTCTTATTACAAACAGCTCTTATGACAATATATTGATGAAAAAAAATTAAGAAAATGTAATAAGAGCCTTATACTCATCAAGTTAAAATTTCATCAATGATTGAGACATAAAAAGCACCAAAGCAATACACCAACCTAATAGTTCGTAAAAAATTACGAAACCAAGTTAAAAAGCATACTATAAAAACAAGTGATATTAAATGAGTCAGAATGTACTATCATTGCTAAAACATTAAGACAATGATTATCATGTGTGAATAAAAAGAGGTCAAAGTTAGACAACTACATCAAGAGTATGAATGCACAACTCCATAACAAAGAAAATGAGGGAAAAAATGAGCTGTGCATATGGTGATGTTAGGTGTAGGATAGAAACAAGAAACAACGAAAAGGTCGTAGCCACATTTTGGAAACAAAAAAAAAAAATTGTACTCAAATAACATAATTGCAAAGATAAGCCTCTTGAATCAATTTTCAAAGCATAAGCACAGATGCAGAAAAAGTAAATTTAGCATCCCCTGATCATCAAACATAAAATAGACAGATCAATACAAAGGCAACCACAAAACTAATCATCAGTAATATAGTAAAAATTTGGGTGTTGTGCCATATTCATGCAGTTAAAGATAAGAGGGTAGACAGTACTGGTGAAATTGAACCATTTAATTGCAACATGAATTAAATTCAATCTAAGGAACAAAGGCATCAATAACATCAAGTTTTTGAATAGTTAATTACGTGCTTAATAATGATAAAGAGTTTCATGCTTCAACAAAGGTTGGATGGCACTCGTAGAAAAAAATTGAAACTCAAAACTAGCTCAAATTTTACTTGACTCAAAATAGAGATTGAGATGAGTATTTTCATAAAATATAAATCATGTATATTATATAATGTTTATATTTATAGCATTTAAATGTTTGAAAAATAAATACAAATTGACTAAAGATAAAATCATTTCAATTTGAGTCTGTTTGGTTGAAATGATGGCAATTCCGACTGAGTTTAAATAGAGTTGGAATCAAATATTTTTATTTTGAGTTGGATCAAACAAGCTCGAACTCAACTTGATATCAACCCTAGTGAAGGTTAACATATATTGGTTGACATTCAGTAAATACAACAGAATAAAAATCAAATACCATAGAGTCATTTACAGTAAGTAAAAACCATGTAGCAAACAACAAAGAGGAGAATTATGAACATCCGGAAACATGTTCTTCATTACCTCCATTTCATGAATTCAACTAATTTATTCACGAACATAAACAAGAATAGTGTGCCCTATTATAAGAAGCAGCTCAGCTCAAGCAATCACAAAGTTTTTGTTTCTAAAAAATAATAGAGTTAGTTTGTACTCAGTTCCTCCAGCAGCTACAGCTACTGAGCTACTGATCCTACAAATCAAAAAAATGTACCACACCAGTTTTGAAGCTTTTTGAAGCACTACTGGCTATGGTAAAAGATGCATCCAGTTCAAAAAAAAAAAAAACATTACTTGATTTTGAAAGTACCTTAAAAGTGACATTGTTAATCTTTCAGGCTCCATCAATTTTGAAGAAATTGAAAAGAGAATAAATGTTAAAAAAAAGTAAAAAAATTGAGTTTAAATTAGTTTTCACCCAGTTTGATTGAGGAATTGAATTTTTATTATCATGATTGATAAGAAATTGCTAGTTTGTTTGTTTTTAAAAGAGAGAATGTGAAATATAATAATCATCTAACAAAATTCACTTCCCATTTTCACTAGGCATAGCTAGAGAATTATCAACTAAAACGTGCATGCCTCAACTTTTTGTAGGCAAATCCAATTACTTTTAAATTACATTTAAACCAAACACCAAATGTGAAATTATGAAGCAAATTGAATTTACACTTCCTCAATTCCTTCAAACCAAACATACTCTAACAGTTAAGATCATACATAAGGAAAGGAAGCAATATGGCTAAGAGAAAAAAAAAATCAGGTTAGTATTAAATTCGACCGACATTCAGCCCATACATAACATTGAAGATGACAAAACACTGCCTTTCTTCCTTTCAAATATCAAAGCCAAATGAGATAGAGAAAATATATTATGCAACAAAAATAAGGTTAGCTGAGCTACCCATCACCACTTCATTGCTAAAACAATCAAAAAGAATATCACTATCACAGAAATGTAAGATTTTTCACAAAATTCTAAAAATATAGACAGAATTTATCCACTAGAATTCAATAGCCACAGTGAGTTATTAAATACGTTGTACTGGCAGTGTTAGGGAAGGGAAAAATGTATATTACTGTCAAGATAGCTCGCGAGGGAAGTGGACAGAAAAAGATCTTCTGCGCCCGACCAAGACATTTAACCTAACCCCTTCAGCCCGATAAAAAAAAAATATCAGAAGCGCCCAAAACTGCCTCAGAACAACATTGACAGGTTGATTTCTCCACCGCTTCACCAAACTCCGAACACAAAATGATCTTCAGCCTCAATCTAAGTTGAAGAAAATATATAACAGAGAAAAGCCGAGCCTTTTGCCGAAACCTAGCTTGTATCAGGATCCAGAAACCCTGATGCTCGAAAAAAACCTCGGAGAGATGCCTATTGAAGCAATTGGAGGCCCCAAAAGCCAACTGAGAAAACCCTAAACGAAGAGATGAGGATCACGCGGCCTTCATAAGCAGATCGAGCAAGAGCAGAGCTGTGCAGGAAGCAAGAAACCAATTTGCCAAAGAAAATATGGACACTATTCCCAAAATTTATCATGACACGTGTCCTTCCAAGGCAGATTTAAATTTTAGCAAGAAGTCTAAGATAGAAGACCTTTGGGGATCAAATTTATTGCTTGCTACACCTTTCAAAGTATTAGATATAAAAATTTAGGGATAATTGCATAGAGGTCATCCTAAACATTGATATTAATAAATTAATCACTTTGAATATTTTTGTGAGCTATGAAATTTTACTTGTGTCATGATCAAATTATTCAGAATTTGATAAAAATGAGTAGGGATTTTATCATGAATTTTGATATGTGAATGAGAATTTGAAAAATAATATGAAATAAATTGGTAGATTTATAAATAGGAAGTTCTATTGGTCTTTGTGTAATTGCCCCTAAACTTTATTATTGTAATACTATAAAAAGATAGCAAAGAGGAAGCAAGGTAAACAGTTCATAAGACTTAAAAGTCTCCAAAATGTGCTCAAATTCGCTCTTAATCAACGTGATATCAGCAAAAAGTGGACCTGATATCACTTAAAGACCATGCTACAATTTCTCACTTGCTTGATTAAGAGTATTCAATTAACATTATTCATAATAGAGCATAAATTGTTAAAATTATTGTATTAGAAAAAAAATAGAAGAATTAATCTCCTCATGCAACAATATAGCAATTTGATATGTGCTAGCAAAATATATATGAAAATAAATTTCAAATGCACGGGGGCTTACTCGTTCTCCCTTTCATGGTTTGCAGACCCGCAAGGATTGCTGGGAAGGCAATGACAATCTAATCAGCATACAAAGACTTCTGATCTGATCCTTCACTTCCTTTTTGAGTTCCGCCCGAAAATATTGAAGAAGAAAACACTCCTTTTAGAATCCCTATTATTGCAGCCAATCAAATACTTAGATTTAATTCTTCTATTTGATTCAGGATTTTGTGGGAGAGTTCATGAATCTTTTTGGCTTGTTATAGTATATAGATTGACGTTTTTTTTAATGTGTCAGTTTTCCTAGAGCGCTTAATTATAGTATGTGTCATGAAGAACTTACAAAATTTGTAACTTTATTTGTCCTTGGATGATGCACTTTGTTTATAAGATGTTTTGAACTTATATTCAACATAAGCATTTCTATCTCATAGGTTTTGCCCATTTTTAACATGTTGGTGAGGCTTGCGAACTAGGTCTGTTTTTTCCATTGTCTTTGAATGAATTATTATGCTTTTGGTTTGTTGATTGTGGTGGTTCTTTATGACAATAATTCAAAATCATCTTCATTTGCATTCTCATATAATTTGGCTTAAGGCAGTGCTAACATAAGGATTGAAACATTGACATGTTTTCTGCTAATGTGTCATTGTAGTTATCTTGATCCATGGTTCAAGAATCACCTTAGATTAATTTATTTTTTAGATCGTTTCAAAAATTTTGATTGCTTCTCAATTAAGGTATGTATCATTATTGTTTTTATCATGTCGTCATCAAGCATATTTTTGTTATCTCTAGACGTAATCTTTTAGGTAGAAAAATATTTACACTGAGATTTCCCAAAAACAATATAGGACTAAGTATATTAATAATATTTATAAAGAAAAACTTGTATCTTACAGGCGTCATTGCTGATATGCAGATGTAATGATTTCTTCTTTCTGTCATTTCTACCCAATTTATTTTGGTTCGTCTTAATTGGAGGCATTGGTAGGCTCGCAGGTTTGTTCTTCTCCAACAAATGCCTGCGACAATTTGGAGATTTGCAGTAGTTTGGGAGAAATAATTTAGAATTGTTTCATTTTCTTGTGAATCATAATGAAGAAGTGATAAAAGTTACATTTAAAAATGACAGTAGAAAGCTACATTTTACTTCACCAAAAATCTAGAAACAACTTTGTTAAGCAACAGAAGTTGAGACTCTTGTCCTTATCATGAAAGATATATATATATGATTAATACTTTTCTATTATGGGGTATGAGCCTCATAATGTATCAATCAAGGAACAACTTGCTGTTGCGATGAGATATTTTGATAAAAAAGGATATGTTATTGAAAGATTTGTTGGCATCAAATATTTTTCCTCAATAAATGTAGATACATTCATGATAGCTCTTGAATCTATATTAGTAAAATATTCATTAAACTTGCATAGAATACGTGGCCAAGGCTATGATGGGGAATCTAATATGTGATGTGAGTTTAATGACTTAAAAACACTTATTCTTCATGACAATCCTAAAACATATTATGTTCATTATTTTGCTCATCAACTTCAATTATGGTTAGTAACAGTAGCAAAAAAAATACAGTGGCAAGTCAAATATCTTTTTGAGTTTACTTCAAAAATACTTAATATAGTATGAGCTTCCTGTAAGAGGAACAATGCTCTCAAAACTATTCAACATGAGAATATTTTTTTTATATTTAAAATTAGAGATTTATTTATTATTTGTCATTTAAATCAAGAAACTACTTTACAACAATCTGTTGAACCCCATCAAAACTCACATTTTCATACTTTAATTATTCTCACAAATATGTACACAAATTAATTGAAGTACTTAAGATAGTAAAGGAGAATGTGGTACATGATATACAGTCAGTTGAATTGGCATTTTAATCAGTTCAATGAAATCTTTTGAATTTATCTTCTAATGCATGTAATGGTCAATATGTTTGGTATTACAAATGAGTTATCATAATTCATACAAAAAAAAAATATCAAGAAATTTAGAATTCAATGAAATTAATGTAAGTTTCCAAGCAATGGTTATAGATGATGAGTTAGAATAGATGAGATTCTTTATTGGAAAAGTGCCTCATTTTTGTAATGTTTTTTAAATTTATATTTCATATATGAGTTGTAGTTCAAAGCTAATCATCAGTCAACAAGTAGAGGTGAAAAAATAACAAATATGCATTATTATTGTGTTGAGTTGTTTTTATATTGTGATTGACATACAACTTCAAGAGTTGAACAATCATTTCTTAGAATCAAGTGTTGAGCTACTTTTTTTGTGTGATATGTTTAAGCTCTTGTGATTCATTCTCTGCTTTTGATAAGAGAACATTTATTCATCTTACAAAATTATATTTGTATGATTTCTCTATTATTAAGTTTTGAGTTTGTGAGACTTAAGCATCCACTATCCATTTGTATTATTGACATACAGGTCAACGCTGATTTCTTATCTCTAAATAATTTTGTTGAATTCACAAAACAATCAGTTCAGAGAAAGAATGAGTGTGTGTATCCTTTAGTTTATAAACTTATTATATTGGCATTAACTTCATCAATCGTTATTGCTATAGTTGAAAGAATGTTCTCTGCAATGAAGATTGTAAAAAATCGATTACATGATCAAATGCGTGATGATTAGCTAAATAATCATCTCGTATTCGTACATATAAAAAGAACTCTTTGATTTGATCCTGAATGAAGTTCTTATGCGATATTATCAAAAAAGCAAAATAGATAAAAAAAGTTTGTAATATGTTTAAATTTATCAATGATAATGAAATACAATATTTTATCTTGGTTTGTGCTATTTATTTTATTTGATTGTACTTCTTTAACGTAATAAGTTTGCCCCTAAAAAAAGGTGGTTCTGCCCCTGCAATACACAGACACATTATCATAATAATGATAATAATAATAATAATAATAATATTAATATTATTATTGTTATTATTATTATTATTATTAATCATTATTAACTTGTGATTTCAAGTTGGTATAATATTTTTTGATAATCACAAATCCGACATGAGCTATTGCTTAATTTTTTTTTTTTTGCACGTTTCTGTACTAATATTTTAAGTACGAGTATAAAAATATTTTCTATGATAAAATACACAAAAAATGTATACATAATTGAAGGAAACTTAGGCTTTTTTGGGATCACTTTAGTTTTTTATTTTTTTTTTCCTTTGTTTTTAAAAACAAGTTTGTTTGATGTGTTTTTAACTTTTTTCTAAAAAAAATAAACAAGTTTTTTAAAACACTTAAAACAACTTCTAAGTGTTTTGAGCATTTAAAAAAATAATCATATCTTAATCAAATATACCAAACATGTTTTGTTTAAAATCTAGGCATAAATAAAATAAAATAAAATAAATAAAATAAAAAATTAAAGTGATCCCCAACAACTTCTTAGCAATTCAAGGTCCCACATGAGATTCAAGATATGTGCTTCAACATCATAATATTATTATTTTTAATTTCTTAAGTCTTATATTATTATATTTTTTTAGTTTTAAGTTTGCCAAGATGATTAATACATGCACCAATGTTTTAAGCACAAATAAATCTTAAATATAAAAATATTAAAAATAATTGTGACTACGATCATATCTACATCATACTGTGTGATCATCTAAAACTAAAAGTTCTCAAAACTTTGATCAAATTGTATAATATAATATTATGTTGTATGGGTTGGTATGATTTTAAATTATATGTGAGTAATTGTATTAAGATTAGGAAATTTGTTAATTAATAGAATTAATCTTGATATTTTATTATATGATATGCATTGTAATAAAGGATACCTTAATTTGTATAATTTCAATGGAATCAATTTGTATTAATTGAGATATGTTAAAATTTAAATTAATCACATTGTATTATTTTGATGATTATTTCTACCAAATCAATAGAATATTGTTGTCTTTATAGCAATTATTCAAAATTTGAACTAATAATAATATATGATGTGGATTATATTGTATGATTAATTTTTTTAAATAAATCCAATTAAGTCACATGATTATTAAAATGATCAATACAATGAACTTTAATCAGATTGTATTGTACGATCTTATTCATATTGTACAATCAACAAGAATCAGTTATATTTGGATTAAGTAGCTTTAGGGTTTCATTTAATATACTATATATTTAACATAAAAACAAATGTTAAAGACCTAAATGAGGGAAGGTTGTGCATATGTGTACGCACGTGAGAGAGCGAGCGGAGAGAGAGAGAGAGAGAGAGAGAGAGAGAGAGAGAGAGATTGCTACTCATAATCATAGAAAAAGCGTTCTTAGATAGAAATTAAGAGTTAGATTGTATCTAACTCTTAATTTTATAAACTTTATAATCTTTAATTCTATAAATCTAGTTCATTAAGATTCTTAATTTTAATTTATATTTATAGTAGATTTCAAAATTCAACTTAATTATGATAACTTTAGGTATCCAACTATGAGGCCAGAAATATTTGTTTCTCGCTTTGAGTAGAAGTAGCTTTAGGGTCTCCATTACTCATGAAGGGGAGACACTTCTCCACCTTAGTGTAGTAAAAGGAGCAAGCAATAAAAGTTAAGGGAATAGGAATCTGAAAGTGGATGTTGGTCATCAGTGTCAATTATTGCGTGTTGATTTACAAATTCTTTTGTTTTTATGTTTATGTGCCATCTGCAATTCTAGTTTTTGATTAAATCTTATATGATGACAAGAGAAAATATTTTGTATTGGGGTTTTATGTGTGTTTTGAAAAAACATTTTTGAAATATTTGAGAAATTTTCTTAATGCATAAAGTTATTACTTGTAAAAGAATTTTTCAGTTAACCTAAAAAATTATCTTTTTAGTACAAAAACCACTTTCTTTATATTGATTAACTGATAGAAATTTATTTTTAAAATTCTTATCACTTTTAAAGGAATAAAAATGAATTATTTTTAGAATCATTTTAGATCGCATCAATTCACTTTTCACTAGAGTATGCAATTCCTTTCAATTAATATTATAATAATTCTTTGTTTAAAAGGTTTAAAACTTAAAATAGATATATATGGCACACTTTAAGAATTAGAGAACCATGAAAGAGTATTCTATTATCCAACTAATAATGTTTGATGATGTTTCATTTGATTTCTAACAAGATGAAAATGATACCTTTATTAAAACTATAAACTTTCATATGTGGAACTTAATAGTAACTGATTATGAAATTCTAAGTAAATTTTAGAATGAAAAGTGTGTGCATGCTTCTTTCAAGAATGGATACAAGAAGAATAAAAATTAACTTAGCTAGATTTCAAATATTTAAACTACCTTTTTTTAGCTCAAATTTGATGATTGTATGTGCATTTTTTACTTGTTATACTTGTGAAGAAATTTAGCATAGATTATGTCTTACATAAAAAAAAGTATGGATTAAATCAAACAATCTTATATAAATTTTCCTGCTTAAGAAATTTTTTGTGTATAACTTAGCAAGCTATTTTTAGATTTATACTTGGCAAATAAATTTATTACTTCATTATATGTGGTTGATAAATAGTAAGACACTGCTTTAAAAGTTTGTTAGAATCTTAATTTTAACAAAGTATTATTACTTATAAGAATTAGTTTACTCTCTAGTGTAAAAAAAAATTAAAACATGAGTTAAGGAAGTTAAAATATTTTACTTTTATCATAGAACTTCATTTGCTCACACTATATAGATTGTATTTGTATGTTTCATCATTTTCACCTTAAAAAAGAACTTCTAAATAATAATAATAATAATAATAATAAAACTATTTTAAGCCTACATCACTTACCATTTTGTGATTTATTTGAATTTTCTTTCATATGGTATATATAGAAAAAACATGAGCATGACATACAAGTAGACTTGTAGAATTAAGTTTGCACACCACACTTCAATCACAAAAATGTATTTTTGTGAGCCCAAATTAATCTGGTTTTCAAAAATAAAGTTGTGAGAATTTATGTTGGTTTGCCTTTTGCCTTCATAATAAGTCTTACGGAGGCATGTAGTATCTGGACAATAATTACTTAACACATGATTGTTGACAAACTAAAAATTATAGTATTTAATAAGGTTCAGAAAATCCAGTCAGACATTGAACCGGTAGAGGAGGAGATTCTAGTTTCAACGGTTGAACCGGGTAACATAAAAATTTTAAAAATATTTAATATAACTTAAATGACATAAAAATTAGATGGAATTCAGTATGGAAGGTTAACAAGTGGGAAACATAACCAAGAAAATAAAAAAGCCTAAAAAGGAAAAGATATTAGACTCATAGTCATGCATAATTCACAGAAGGTAAAGAAGAAATGAAGCTAGGAATAACTAGAGAAAAACACATTCTTCATGATATCAAAAGATTCAAACTATTATTCATGATCTTCAATAAAAAAGTGGCAAAAGATAAAGAATTACACTTTATCTGGTTAATCGGTTCCAGCCGGTCGATTGGTTTGACTGTTGGTTTTAGCCGGTTTTTTTCAATTTGATGCGGAGCTGGTTTTCAATCCAAATAGATCACACCACCAGTCAGTTCATGGTCGAATTGGTTGAACTGACCGATTCGATCCGATATTTAAAACATGGGTACTTAAATCTAAAAAAGATAGAAATGTAACACTTAGAAATAATGCAACAAAAAATCTAATAATATTGATAATACTAGTACGAGTAATTATTTTATTATTAAAAGCCTTTTCCAATTAGAAAGCGTAAAATTTATTTATTTTTATATTAGCTAGCTTTGTAAAAAAGTTTGGATTTTGACTTTTACCCCTTACTTATCTACTAAAATTAAAGAGAAAAAATGTTCTTAAAGGGCACTAGAAAATATGTACATGCTTGATAATGAAAATATTATTAAATCTAGTGAAATCTTCTATTTGAAAACTGCACCAAATGAGCCATGGCTATGATATATATAGAGGATTATATCATTATAGTGTAAACTATATTTGAAAAATAAGAAGAGTGCCAAATTGGATTACACTAACCATCACTTATGAGATGCATGATAACTTGGAAAATAAATAAATAAATGTTGACCTCACTTTTGTGAGGGCTTCCCCCCACTTTGCCCATGACCTTAGAACAGGGCTATGACTTTTGGGACTCCTTTAGAGTAAGCCCAATCCCTCTATCCCTATGGTTGGGGTGGTTAAGGGTTTTGACTAAGTGTAGACTCCAAATTGGTCTCCATGTGCAAGACATACCCTGGGTCACCAAATTAAGCTAGGGAATTGTCTATGGACCTTAGGAACCACTATTACTGCCAAATCCACATTGGGAGAGGGGCTTACCTAAATTGACCCCTAGTCTCACCAAAAGTCCCCCCAATCCCACCAAATCATAAATATCAGACCAAAACCCAAATGTTTCCATTTCAACCCAAAACATAGTGATACTTTAGAGTGGTCAAAGCAATTAGGTCAAACCCTAATTTAGGAAAAAATTGATCAATTGAACCCTACATCACATGGTCAAGACACATACCATAAGATGAACCTCCATGGACCATAAGGTCAAACCCATGCCCATATGGGTCCATATGGTTAACCAACCAATACATGATTAATGTCCATGCATTCCTTCATTTTTGTTAATTAATTAATTAATTAGTTAAAAAGGAATGTCATGATGGGCCTATTCCAAGCCCATCCCTACATAGAAATTTCTAAACCAATCCATGGAGCCCAAGCCAAAATCCACCCTTGCATCCTTCTTGGGTCACCCATGACCAGTAGCACCTACCATGACATGAATAAACCATTAAAAATCCATCAAGCCAAAATTATAAACTTAGTCCAAGTCATGATGAGGGGGAGGGAACCTAATATCGTACATGGTCTCCACCCCACTTCCTCTTGGACCAAGCATGGGTGGACAAGCCAGCTCATTCCTGAGCCCTTTATCCACCTCAAACCAAGCTAATAGCCTCAAAACCTTCCCCAAACATCTCTCTTCTCCATACTCAACACTATGATGAGCACACCATAGGAAATGCAAAAAATTTACTATCTATAGCCAAAGACATTCCCTAAAATCCTTTGAGATTCCTTGAGTAACCACCTAATCTTCTCCAATAAATTCAAAGCTTTCTCAAGGCCTCTAATGGCTACTTAAGAAGCTAACCCGAGAGCTCCCTACACACATGAACTTTTTATAGAATTATCAAAATCTCTTGCTCTCAATAGCAAAGTTGCTCTCCAAAGCCTAGGTAATTAATTCATCATACCTTTTGCCTATCAACTCCATTAGGAAGCCCTATTTTTCCCCCTCAAAACCAGGACAAATTTTGACCTTTAAATGAACTCTAGAAAAACTTAAATCCAAACATCCTAAAAGTTTCCTAGAGCCTCTATAACACTCCTCCAATCAAAATCAAGCCTTCCCACATCCTCTAGCCTATTTCAAGACCAAACTGAGCCACCATTTGGTCTAGATCATATGAAGAGCATATTTCAATCTAAATTGAGTTGGGAAAAAGCTTTGTGGGGTCACAACGATTGTGTCAACCCAGCCCAATTGAGGCTACATCTCTTGGGACCATATATGTATCAAAAACCCTAAAATTTGCTTCGGGTTTGCTCTTTTATGAAATAAATCACTACATCATGCCTGATCAACCATATAAATGTATTCGTCTTGGTTAGATGATGCTTTAGGATCAAATCCCATGAGATTTTGTGAAGAAATGAGGGAGAAATTAGGTTTTGATTGTGGATAGTGCTTGGTTCATCGCTCATGTGGACGATGAACATCGTTCATTTTTGTGTATTATAAATGGATGACGACGATTGGATCATTTTATAAAATCATGGAGGAGGGAAGCTTCAAATTTGTGCCTTCTAGGACAACTGTGTGGAGAGTGTCTCCAATCAAAATGTGTCGCATAATCCTTCGGAGCGTTCAATGAATGACGTGGCATCGCGTCAGATAAGTAAATAACTTCAATTTTCTAAATTAATTAAATCCAGAAAACTCTAATAAACTTAAAAAAATCATATCTTTGTGTAGAAGAATTAAAAAAATTAAAAAAGTATCCCTGAAATCAATAAACCAAGAAGAAAATAATAAAAAAATTAAAAACTTTGATTTAATTTTTAATTAATTAAATACCTGATTTCGTTCATTTTTCTCTCTTCTATTTTAGAAGGATTCGCAAACGTGTCGATCGTTGTATATTTTCCCATTCGAATAAATCTCCCTCCCAAATTAGAATAGTGATTCGAAGAGGAGAGGAATCAAATAAGAAGGGACATACGACAAAATGACAAACAAGAGAAAACGCAAAACGTGGAGAGCCTGCGTGCGGTAAACCTCATAAGGATATGTTCAGAGTGTTCACACAAACAAGATCAGATGAAAACACCTTAAACTGATATCCACGAAAGAATACTTACATAGACTACCCATAACCAGAGATTCAGATGTAGGTGTCTGTTCTGGGGTCAAGAGCACTTATAAGGGACGTTTCCCACTTGGTTAATTACATCTTGGGGGGTACCCAAGAATACTCTTGATAAAATAAGTTTTGCTTGGATTATCTTGAACCTGGGGAAATAGGTACTCAAAGGAAAGCTATTCCGTGTGGGAACAGTCTCGATGCTTCAAAGCTCGCTCTAAGCCATCGGGCAGAGAGTGAGTCTCTCACATCCCGAATGGGTAGCGGCTCATCGGCGCACAAGACTCACGAAATAACCTAAATCATCTTGACGGGATATCCCAACATGTCAAAGCAAGTTCGAGCCAAAGGGCTGAGGACAAATCGTCGTATCCCAAATAAGAGGCAGCTCATCGACATCTGGCCGTCAAGGTGATATCAACGAAGTCAAGGTAGCGACAAGATTCAAAGGGCTCAACAAAAGGAAGGTAGAGTGATCCTGAAAGGTAGAGCTAACTGGGTCGGGGTACCACAGACCCGTCATACATAGCTACTAGGACTTTATGTCTACCTGGTCATGAAGGTAGTCAACCCAACACGTCTTGAGATCCCCGATCAGAAATCCTTGAATTACGTCGTCCACGGGAACTTTGGTAGCCCTAAGGTCAAAGGAAAGAAACTATATCCTATGAATAAAAGCTGGAGCTCTAAGAGGTGGGACTTATACATGCTAAAGTGGCAAGGATGCCTCATGAAACAAAAGAAAATGGAGGTTCAGCTACAAAGCTGGAAACACTCCAAACAAAAAGACTTATACCTCGTCTGGGTCGGGGAGCCTTCTAACATCCTAGGCGCACTAGATAACCACCTAAAAAGGTATGTTGGGCCTGTCAGGTTGAAGAAGCATGGGGGTTCTCCTCGGGACATGCAAATATGAATGCAGTTATTTAGAGTGGTCCTTAAGTATTATGGAAGCTTTATTAATATATGCAATAAAGTAAATGTTACAATTTTTAAATCCTGAATATTTTAATTCTAAATTTTAATTATCTTGAATATTTTATTTAGGATTTTTAAGTAGAAAAATTAGGATTTTAAGTCCTAATGAGCCTATGTTTCATCGTGAAATCTCAGATAAACCACAGAAAGAAACAAGGAAAACACATGCAAGTGCAGACATGCAACATGTTGCAAAAAGCAAACAAGCCAATCAAAATAATAAATTGGTCGGTGTTGCTGGGTCGACAACATATCCCAGAAAAGAAAAAAAAGGCGGTCGTACTCCTAATATACATGCTCGATCCTGATTCTATACACAATATAAAATGTAGAATTAAGATACGGGACACGAGAATATGCTTTTGGTCCCCTCCACATGGTTCCCAGGCCTAACACCTCGAAACCTGTGCCTGTATCTTATTTCTGCTACAAGAATCTCCTAGATTCTAAAAAGTACATAGAAAAAGAAAAGACTCAGTCATGTTTGAAAATAAGTGTCAGCGGGAAAGATCACATGCAAATAACGTATCATGAGTCATGCCTTAAAAGTGGGGAGCTAAATAGCACCTCCAAGCAAAAGGGTCAGAAATCATCTCATGCTCCCCCCATAGAGGTACCTGTGTGTGTGCATATAAATAGGCATGAATCCCTGCAGAAGAACGCCCTAACACACTACCATACATATGCAACATGCAGTTACATCACAAGCATAATGCAAAAGAAAGATGACTGGTTAGAGCAATCAATCCAACAGAGAACAATAGTCAGACATAAAAAAGACTACTTAAGCACCCTAAATCTTAGCCTAGCACACCATCTAATGAAAAGCATGTCAACCTAATATCTAAGTGCGGGGTAAGTCTAAGCATAGTATGACTTTAATGAGGTCGTCAAACCGACCCCATCCTAAAGATCTGAGGGATCTAAAGGGTGTCACGAAGAGCGGTGACACAAGTTAGATCTATTAGATTATTAAAACAATCATACTCGTGTCAATTTCAATGACTTAACTCGCATTGCTCACTAGGATCAACCCAACAAGCAATGCTTATTAAGGCATCGCGACCAACATGAGGTCACTCTCCTAACGAGTCTGGCTCGCTACCCATGCAAACATGCAAACGCAAATGCAGACAGTCATATTACATAAGTGATGAATGTACCATGGGGTAATGAATCAAGAAAAGATGGGCATACCGTGTAGGCAGCAACCCGAAAAAATTAGTTTGCGTAGCAGCAGTGACCCAAAAGGTTGGCATGTCGTAGAGGCAGTGGCCTGAAGAAAGGTGTGTCGAGGTCGTAATGACTAAAAGTGATGGGCGTGTCGTGGTGGCAGCGACCCGAAGGTGTGCCAAGGTAGCAGTGACCAAAAGAGATGGGTGTGTCATGATGGCACTGCCCAAAAAAGGTATGCCGTAGTGATAGTGAGCAAAAGGGATGGACGTGTCGTAGCGATAGTGGCCCGAAGAAAGTGTGAGGCGGCAGTGACAGAAAGAGATGGGTGTGCGTGGCGACAGCAGCCTGAAGAAGTGCAACACGAGCAAATGATAATGATCATGCAAGCTAACACATACCAGATGCAACATGCAAACAGGCAAGCATGCGACATAATGCAAAAGCAAAAAAAAATGTAAGTGATCAGTCAATCGGATCATGGTGGCCGGTCAAACCAAAGTGATTGGTCAATAAGGCTAGAGCAGCTGTCGACCCAAAGTGAGATGCTCACCGAGCCGGAGTGGCCTATCGGAGCGAAGTGAAATGCTCACCAAGTCGGGGCAGCCGGTGAGAGCAAAGTGAAATTAAACATGCACCAAGAAAAAATGTAATATTCAACAAACCAATATGCAGGTAGCAAATCGGGCTCGTGCTAACGATCTCACATAGGTACCTAAGGGTGATGCAATTGGATATGCGGCATCGCCGCCTCCAGCTTTGGCGTGGCAATATGGAGGGTTTCCCCCTCCAATTTCTCGTAGGGGAGACTCTCCACTATTAGTAGGGCGGACTAGCTACAAAACTTTTTTTCGCTCTACGAACACCCAGGATCTTATAAGACAGACTAGCTACAAAGTTTTTCCCATCCTCTAAGATCGAGCTCAACTAATCCCTCAAAGGGAGATTAGGATCGCCAAAACTATGGGAAATTGAGATTTCGACTTGGTGGGGTTAAGGCCTAAGGCTCACAACACCGGGGATCACTCGGTTTCGTACAAAACCGATCAACGCATGAGATTCATACTCTGCGGCTCCCTTTAGGAAATCAACGATCAATCACATAGGCACGTCAAGATCAAAGCCACACGTCTAGACACCAACAAAACCTAAGGCTAACTAAGAGATACGAAATCTCACCACCGTGATGGTTGCAGACACATTTTCTTTGCTTGCTCCAAGCTCACCGGTGTCTGATCCAAGCTCTAGTGTGCCTCGTACAACATGCATAAGACAATAAAAAAGATCCAATGAGGTCAGGAGTTAGTGAGGTATGCAAAGTATCCAAATGAATAATTTAAGCATATAAAAAAATGACCGACGCATATTAATCCTGAAACTGCTTATATGCAACAGTATAACAACAATTCAGATTACATTTTTAACTTATATTTCCTTATTTTGCAACAAAACCAAAACTTGATCTTGAAGAAAAATAAGAATTTAACTTTTATTTTATATACATTGGGATACTACGTAAGTATATGTATCGTTATCAAGAAATATAGGTCTTTTTGATTAAGGCCTGAATATCGAACCCACACGGAAGATATGCAATATGCACTTTTTGGAAAACTTTCTATTTTTAAAAAGATAATTATTTAAACTAAAGAAGTTTTTGCAGTAAAGAAATTCTAAATATTTTTTATAATTCTAATATTTTGACAAAAACATAACAAACTTAAAAAGATAACTTGAGTTTTTGTAGAAGAAAAATACTAAATATGAAAATATTTTTCTCTTTATCAAGAATCAGTAATAAGTATAGAAATTATGTTGTGGAAGTATGCATATTGTGTTATGCCAAATAAAAGAAATAATATTCTTTACCCTTACTAGAGATGCTATAAAGAAATAAACCAAGTTCGGGGCTTTAACCTGTCACTTTAAAGTCCTCTAACTCTACACCCTTCAATGAATATTTCCCTATTTATTTGCACTCAATCATATGAACTACATTCTCATTCATACAACCTCATGTGATTTTTTCCAATTGTTGACTGAGACAATACCAGCCCAGTTCATATATGTTCTCATAACAAATTTTAACATCTGGATTGGCCAAATCAAGAAGTAAATGAAGTACATGGATTTAAATCATCACAACTTCTTCCAACATTAAAGATCAATACTCTCCACAACTTCCATCCAAAACTTAATTACTTATCATTTTATGAAGAAAGATAAAGAAAATTACTCAGAATCCATGGAGAAAACAAAATCACACTTTAGTTTAAAAATAGAAATCATTGTCAAACCAACACGTCTCAATTAAAATCAAAAGTAGTCTAAAACAAAAGATAAAAACTTATCTCAAGTCCTCCACCAAAGTTTTGAAGTTCCTTTGAATCTCTTCTCTTTTACAACACTCTCAATATAAAACTAAAATAAAAAGGATAAATATGTGGTGCCTGAAAATCTCTCCAACTAACTCCCCAATTTTAGAACTTTCAAAACATTACCAGTACTTTCAGGACCCTTTCAAAGTCTCAATCTTCCTTCTTTTATAATTCTCCAAAAGGTGTCTTGGTATCTCTTCAAATTGTGTCTTGTTTAGATGTATTTCCTCAAGAGATGCATTTTTTTGCAATAATTTTCGTCCATGGTGGTTGTAACCACCTATTAAGTCAATAAGTGCCTCAAAAACCTCTTCAAAATTCACAAAAACTGAATTTACTCATCCAATAATTGCCACTGACACTTAAGCGCGGGGCCTCTGACGCTTAGGCGAGGCCTCTGACGCTTAGGCGAGGCCTTCTCTGTTTAACCAGTGCGTAAGCGCCGGATCTGGTGCTTAGGCGCCAAAACACTTTTGCATATGTTTCACATATTTGCTCCAAATTTGATCCTTTTTCACTCCTTTAAGTATTTTTCACCTTTTTACCTATACCTGAAAGAAAAACACAAAATAATATTCCATTAAAGCACAATATTTAAAAAATAAGTATAAAAATATATGTAAAAACACTATATATTTTAGGCATATCAAAATCCCCCAAACTTAAAATGTTACTTGTCCTCAAGTGACACTTCAATCTTTAAAAACTAAATATGTATGATATGTATATGAGTTTCTTTAGGAGTTACTAAAATTTAGATTTAGAAATATAGAAGTCCAATTTAGAAAAAATATTCAGTAAATGAGACCAACTTAAAGTTTAGAAATTTTTAATGTGAAGAAAGATGAAAATATGAGTTCCTATCTAATTCATAAATATTTTAAGTCTTCTAAATTTATAATTTAGTTCTTTTATTATCTCCACTTAAAAAATTTTATTAAGAATAATTTTACTTACTATATTATATCTATAAGCTTAAGTTTTTCTCAAGTGTTATACTTTAAAAAGATCAAATGTATAACCAATTTTTAATTTGGCACTAATCCACAAGCTTCTCCTCCCTCACTTTTCTTCTTCTTCCTTTTTTTTTCTTTTTATTTTTTGTTTCTTTTTTTAGGCAAGGATTACTATATCTAGATAAACCTTTAATAATTTTGAATTCTACTTTTCCTTTCCTAAAGCAAAGTCTTGATACAAAACTTTTACTTATAAATATATTAATAGCTTTGCAAATTATTTTTAATAAAAGAAATTTAAGTATTAAAAATAAAAGTCTAAAGCTCTAAAATTCTCAAAAATGTAATGTTTCTTACTAAAGATAGTTACTTATATTAATCATTTTCTACACTAAAAACTTTTAACTTAAAGTTTTTCTTCATTACTCAAAATTTTAACTAAATTCTCTTACTCATTTCTAATATCAATTTTTTACTTCCCTAATATAACTTCATATACATAATCAATTTTTCTTTTCAAATCAAATTCACATGTAATTCATTTGAGAACAAATAAAATTAAAGTTTTCAAAAATATTTTTCATCCCCCCAAACTTAAATTTTTAATAGATTAAACAGTTTAACATCAAATATATATAAGCAGGAATGAAAATTAAAATAACTGCTAACAAAAATTTTTATACCCTAATGATACAAGTATAAAACTAAAAACAGGAGTAAAATTAATTTTGATCAAATTTTCTAATATTTTCATTTCAATTCAACATGTAGAGATTCAATAGACTTCTACATAGTGGGTATAAACATAAAAGCAAACTAACACACTAACTTGACTTCAAAATCTTAACATAAAAACAAACTCACAAACATGATAAAAGAAAAATGCAGAGTAGCAGTTTCTGAAATTTAATATTTAAGACATAAGTTAGCAAGATTTTCATCTTTTCAAAAGACATAGAATTAAGTTAAGTTTTAAACTAACTAAATCACAAAACTCACAACAGTTACTACCCTAGAATTTTAAAACAAACTACTAAATAACACAAACATCACAATAACAATGAAATACAAAAGTCCAAAACACAATACATAGTACATATCATCACAAAGATGCAAATATAGTAGTACCACACCACATAGTCCACAACATAAAAATAAACAACACATCACAAATCTCAAGTCCAAAGCACATAGTTTAACAGATATTAGAAACATAAAAATCTCTCAATTCTACTTCTCATCTTCTGAATCACCGCTATACCTCATAATCAGGATATCGAGGATATAGAGGAAATTGCACTTTTAGGTCACCCCTAATTAGGTTCTCCAGAGATGAGTGGAATTTATCTTCATAATCACTCTTTTTCCTACTATACCTATCAGTATGCTCTGCAAAACGCTCTAAATTCTGAACTTTATCAGCGGTAAAATTAATATGATCTATCATCCTCTGCAATAATTGATCTTGTGTCTCAGTAGACTCACCTTTAGATGTAGAAGCACATGAGGTAGATGGTGTAGATGTAGAAGCAGCAGACGTCTCTATACCATAACTCCTAGAAAATCCTCCTCTCCAGCCAAAAATAGAATGCTCAGAATAAGTCTTCACATTCACCTTAGTGATGAGCTTTAGAGGTAATAACACTTACTCCTAGCTATCATATTTTACTCCTACCTGCTCACACAAAGAAAAGATCAAGGAAGCAAATCCCAGACCTGCAGTAGTAACGATAGTGGCAGAACTGATGATAGTATGATAAATCAAAGCTCCTATGTTGATGAGCTTTCCTTCCTGGATACAATAATTTAATATTGTTATCTCTTTAGTCACTTTACTGAGATGATTTGTTGGTAGTAGATGAGCAGAACTAAAAGAGTGTCAGGCCTTTGAAGGTGCACATAACTTTAAAGTTGGGAAGATGACTCTCATCTCATTAGTGATCTTCCAAAGACCTCTTCCAACAGTTAAGTAAGAAATAATCTCATCTAACTCCACTTCAGTCGGAGAATACATTGCATAAAAACGTAATGTATCAAGTGGCTGATGATAAAACTAGTTGATTACCTCTGGTGAAAAAGTACCAACTTTCCTCGAACCATGTCTCTATTGTCTTCAGCCTCAGGGAGGTTTGCATAGAACTCCCTAACAACAGAAATAACTACCACAATAGAGAAACAACATAATCATTTCCACTGTCGGCGAACGATCAAATCCTCTACGTCTCCACTTGGATTCCTAAAACACCGCTCTTGAATTAGTTTTCGTGATTGCAACGTATCACTGTACCGATCCTGAGCCTTTGGACTAACAAATTTACTTAAATTGATAGGGATCTTTCCTTTGCTCTTCTTCATTCTTGTTGTCATTCTACAAATTTTATAAATTCCAAAAATAACTTCAAAAATCAAGTCTAAATTATTAAACTAAACTTCCAAAGTATAAACTACACTTCTCATGCAATTTTCATAGATTTTTTTTCTCATTTTTCACCATGAATAGTGAATTTTCAAATTTCTCCAAATCTGCTCAAAATAAATAGTGAAAATCTAAAATTTTTTGCATAGAAGTAAAGCTCTTACCTCAAGGAACTTGGATCTAGCAAATTTCACTTGATTCCACCAAGTAATCTTCACTTTAGATGTGCCCTAGCCCTAAAAAATTGCGAAATCGAGAGGTTGAACGTGACGGTGGCGTTAAAAATGGTCACTTTCGGGCTGAAATTTCACTTTTAACCATTCACGAATTGGTTTTTGTGAACCGACACTTAAGCGCCTGCCTCTCGGGTTGGCTCACACTTAAGAGCGAGATGTGGCGCTTAGGCGCCAGTGCACAATTTTCAAAATTTTCAAATTAAAGTAAAAGGCACTATTTGCCTAAATGGTATCATGGCACTTAAATAAGTATTTTCAACTTCCTATAACTCCCCTCTCTCTCAAAATTCATCATAACAATTATTTCAATTCGAGGCTAAAAATAACACAAATTTTCACACAAACATACTTATATTAATTCACAAATAAGTACAAATACCTTTAAACACTTAATTCTCACTCCAAATAGTCTTGGATGAAAAAAATTTCTTAAATACAAGTGCACAACAATCATTCACAACTAAACACATATAAGTAGTCATAAATACTAAAAACAAGACTTAAACACTAAATCACTTGAAACAACAACTTATAACACACAAGTTCTAACACTAAACTTAATTTCATTCTTTATTCAAAGGAATAAATTCCTGTCTTTCATTAGTCTCTCCAAGAATATATAGTTGATAAAACAAATGGAGGTGACGAGCTCTGATACTATCTTCTTCAATCTACTTCTGCTTTATGAACATCGTCTTATCTGCTTCCTCTATATAACTTGTGTGGCTAAATTGCATCTTCAATTGCCATCCAATATGCTCTAGATGTGCATGCAACTCAAGTACCTTGGTCTCCAATAAAGCCATAGTATTCTCAATTTTGTTGATCTTCTCTGATATCCCTTCAATACTAACGGCTAAGAAATCGTTATACATCTCTTGTGCACTTTGACTAATGAACCTCTTCCTCATGGTTTCTTCCTTCTTGTTTAAATCCATGTCCCATGAAGACATTTTCTCTAAATCTCACTTTCTCTTAGACTTTTAGGAATAGAAATGATCTAGGGTGAAATTCCTCCACAAAACCCTTCTATTTATAGGCCTAAATCCTTCCAATAACTCCTAAACACGTTTAGAAACTGCCTTAGCACATTTTTACAAACTAATTGGCGGTTAAACCTTCTAGAAAATTAATTTCACACGTGTTTAAACTGCCGTGCTCAAGCGCCGGATCTGACACTTAAGCGCCAGTGCACATTTTTGCACTACTCAACTTAACATCCAAATTCTTATTCTAACATGTCTTGGTCATTAAATAAAGTCTTAAAACATTTACTAACACATAATAGTTTCAAAAATACTACCCCAATTTTCTTAATCACACAAAAAACAACAATCAAAATAAAAACATTCTGATAACTATGGGTTGTCTCCCACAAAATGCTTGGTTTTACGTCGTCAGCTCGACGTAACCAGTGCTTATTCTAGTTGACCCAACCTCTAAATTTATGTTGATCCCCTATAAAATAAGGTTTCAGTCTATGTCCATTAACTTTAAATATTCTCTAAGACTTAGGATCTTTAATATCCACAACTCCAAAAGGATAAACTTTTATCACAACAAATGGGCCCATCCATCTGGACTTAAGTTTGCTTGGAAATAATCCAACCTTGCATTATATAGCAAAACTTGTTGCCATGACTGAAAATTTTTAGTAAGAATCATTCGATCATACCATATCTTCATCTTTTCTTTATAAATCTTGACACTCTCATAAGATTCATTCCTTATCTCTTCAAGTTCATTTAATTGCAATAATCTTTTCTCACCAGCATCTTTCAAATTATAATTGAATTATTTAATCACCCAATATGCTTTGTGCTCAAGTTCAACTGGTAACTGACAAACTTTCCCAAATATTAACCTATATGAGGACATTCCTATAAGAGTTCTGTATGCAATCCTATAAGCCCACAAAGCATAGTCAAGTTTGACTGATCAATCCATTTTTGTCAGATTCACAGATTTTTTCATAATTCTTTTAATTTCCTGATTGGATAATTCAATCAAACCACTTGTCTGAGGATGATAAGTAGTAGCAATCCTATGATTTATATGATCTTTCTTTAATAACTTCTCCATTATGACATTTCTAAAATGACTTCCCCCATCAGTAATGATAACTCTCGGCATCCCAAATCTAAAAAATATGTTCATTTTTAAAAAATTTGCAACACTTTGAGCATCACATCGAGGTAAAGCAACAACTTCTATCCATTTGGATACATAGTTCACTACTAACAAAATTTATAAATTTCCAAAAGATGGTATAAATGGTCCCATGAAATTTAATCCCCAAACATCAATTATTTTAACTTCTAGTATGTAATTGAAGGGCATCTCATTTCTTCTAGAAATATTGCCTACTCGTTGGCATCTATCACATGTTTTGATATAAGCATTAACATCTCTAAAAATTGTAGGCCAATAGAATCCATATTGTAAAATTTTGTATGTTGTTTTATCAACACCAAAATATCCCCCAAAATAAGAATTATAACATTTTTGTATAATTTCATAAGTTTCTTCTAATGGTACACATCTTCGAATAATTAGATCCTTTCCTTGTTTATATAAAAATGGGTCATCCCAAAAATAAGTCTTAGCTTCAGAAATAAATTTCTTCCTTTGTTGTTATGTCATTCCATAGGGTATAATATAGCTAATAATAAAGTTCACAATGTCGGCATACCACGGAACACACTACTCATTATTAGTGAACAGTTTTTCATCTAAAAATTTTTCATTAATTTCTTTTTTAAAACAAAGTGATTTTTCTAACTCAAGCCTGAACAAATCATCAATAATTTGATTTTCAGTCCCCTTTCGATCTACTTTTTCAAAATCAAATTCTTACAAAAGAATAATCCATCTTATAAATCTAGGATTAGCATCCTTCTTTTCCATTAAGTACTTAATAGCAGAATGATTTGTATGCACTACACAATGAGTTCCAATTAAATATGATCTAAATTTATCAAAATCATACACTATTGCTAATAACTCTTTTTCAGTTATTGCATAATTGATTTGAGTTTCATTAAGAGTTTTACAAGCATAGTGACAACAACTTTATATATGCATAAAAATACAAGAATTTGATACTGCTGCTAGAAGATTTAAATCCCCCGCAACAGCGTCAAAAACTTTATATATGCTTAAAAATATAAGAATTCGATACTGCTGCTAGAAGATTTAAATCCTTGGTAATAGTGCCAAAAACTTGATAACGGTTATAGATTTGATAAAGATGTGTATAAAATATTCAGTAATTGCAAAGTCACACTTATCAACCCAAATATACTATGGCTCAAGTAACACAGGGCTCTAATGAAGTCCTGAATATTGATCCCACAGGGAGTAATATTAGAGGCTACGAACTAAGATTTAAAAAATCAATACTTAATCACAACAATATAATTCAAATTGCATATTTGTCACTAATAGGCAATTGAAATTAAAATGTAATTTTAATAAACTCTTAATTAACTAATTCTACTAATAAAGTTTCTAATGTGAAGTTCAATATATAAGAAAACATCCTTCTCCTTGTCAATAAATTTAAGTGAATAGATAAATTGAATCAGTTCAAATTGTATTGTGCCAAATAGAAGCATACCTATTCTTTACCCTTTGGACCAGGCATAAAGAACATTGACTAATCCTATGCTTGGTTACTGAATCTGCGGCTAAATTAGGAGGATACCGACTCTCTCTTTAGAGCTCCCACATTCCCCTCACCTGAGGGCTAACATATACACTTCAGCACCCAAACGAAAAGACCGAATTGAGGATTTTAGTCTGTCACTCTAAAATTTCCAATTCTATGCTTGATAATTTTTATTTCCCTATTTATTTGAACCCAACTTTCAATGACTTTGACCTCGCTAAATCTTGGATGTAATCTTCACTTTAGTTGTAAAACTCAACATATTTTAACAATTCAATTGGTCATATTAAAAGTAAATTAAGATTGAAGTGAAAAGATCATCACAACTTCTTTAGCATTCTCATGACACAAACAATTCAAATCACCATTTCACAAAATCTCAAGACAAGGAGAAAGACAGAGAAAACTACTCAGATCTCATAGAGAAGATACGACAAAACGTAGAATTTATATATAAAAGCAAAGTCATACAAACTTCAATAATTAAAAACAACTTATCTCTAATTCCTCCCTAAGAAAACTCCTCAAAGTTCTTCTAAATCTCTTCCTTTCTTTACAGCACACAGAATTCTCCTTCAAAGTTACAAGAAGGAAGAAATCTTTTACTTTCCTTCCACTCTTACAATCCCTTGAAGAATTCCTCACAATACTAACCACTCTTTACACTCTAATGGGAACCACAAGCAACAAAGACTCAGTGGACACCCGTGGACACCCCCTTTTTTGACCTCCAAATATTTCTTTTAAAGTTGTAGAAGAGTTTTCAAGAGTTGCCCAAGCGCCCCTTCAAAAATCGTCCACATTCAATGCATGTGTTGAGGAAACAGGTGTGCTTGCCATTGGCGGCCTCGATGGAGCCGTCGGCGGCCTTCTAGAATATTTAATTCTGGACACTAGGGAAAAACTCACCGTCAGCGGCGTCGATCTCGCCATCGGCGCCCAAGATCAAATCTTCATATTTTTGTCATTTTTGCTCCAAATTTGCTCCTTTTTGCATCTTTTTACTCCAATGACTGTAATTCAACATACCTGCAACAAAACATGAAAAATATATTTCTTTAAAGTGCAATATCATCAAAGTTAGTGTAAAATATGTATGAAAATCTCAACATATTTTCCTTTGGTCAAAATCCCCCAAACTTAACAATTACTTGTCCTCAAGTAATTTTAGTACTATATAAAAGTTATGATCTACTGTGGTAAAGTTTTAATTCAGAAATACTATAAGTTTGATTTAAGTAAATACCATAGTAAGATTTTCAGAAAAATTTCAAGTAATTAAATTAACTCTGTATGTACAAAACTATCTAGTCATCAAGTTTAAGAGTTATAGTTTTCTATTCATTTCAAGAATGACTATATGTTGTAATATCAAATCACTTAAAATATTCAAATGATAGGAACCTCATGAGAACATTACTAGTAAAAGATGTTATTCCATAAATATAAGTTCAGGAATGTATTTAGGTTTTCCCTTTAGGTAGGTCCAAGTGAAGCCAATTTTTTATTAGGCATCTCCTCAAGCTTCTCCTCACTTATATATATATTTTTATTTTGGACTGCTTTCAATCCTATATATTTTTCTTTTCTTTTCAAGTATTGTTGTCAATCCTTTATTTTTTCTTTTTCAAGTGAAGGTTACTATATCTGGATAGCCTTTAATAATTTTGAACTTCACTTTTCTTTCCCTAAATTTGAAACTCAAAGCATTCCTTTACCTTATAAGTATTTCATAGCTTTTACATCATTGAGCCCCAATCTTTTCTTCTCAAATGAATTTCTAAGATTCTTAATATTTCAAAATATAGTTTTCTTTACTTTAAATAGTTAACTATAGTCTTATTCTCTTATACTAAATATCTTAATCTACAAAATTAATTTTCCTTACAAAAATATTCCTTTAAATCTACCATAATATTTAAATATATACAAAATATAGTTATCTCAATTAAATTCACTACAAAAAATCATATTAATAATTTTTGAAAATATTTAAATTGAGAACATATAATAGTTAATATTTTTCTTCCCTCCCCCAAACTTAAAATTTTCAATATGGAATGATACAGGTGGAAAGAAAAATTTTAAATATAAATCATACCTCAGTACTTTAGGCATTTTCATCATTTTGAACTGATCTGTAATATGAGGAGCTTTCTATATATATAAATCATTAAAGAATTTGCTAGGTAATGAAATTTTGAAATAAGTACAAAACTAAACATTATACAAACACTATATTTCCCTAACACATCACAATACTAAATAAAAATAATTACAAATACATCACAATGCAAAAAAAAAAAAAATTACATCACATTACAATTTTACAAAGTACTAATCAAAGTCTATTATAACTACATATGCAAATTTCAAACTAAAACATCAATCTAATCAAAATTATAAAAAAAATTCCAAAATACACTTCAAATACTCAAATAATGGCTTCCAAGAGTGACTCTAAGAGTTCAAAACTAAGTTCCATGAATTTCTTCCAAATATTTTATCCACATTCTCAATTTTTTCGGATCTCCTTAATGTGGAAGAAATTCAAGGTGAAAATCAAATATTTTTAGTTTAGAGTGAAGCTCTTACCGAGAGATGATAAAATCCGGTGTCTAAATGCTTTGAAATCACCCCAAATCCAAGATCTTCAAGCCCTAGATGAAAATTTTCATTTTTTAAGAGGAAGGGGGTGATGAATTGTGGCGTTTAACTGGTCAAAATCGCTGTTAAAAGTGTTTTTTCAATATCTCACCGTCGACGGGGTCGTCAGTGCCGTCAACTAGCTCTACTGAATTAAATAGCTTAAGTCTCGGGAAAAATCCGCCGTCAGCGGCTTCGATGGCGCCGTCGGCGAGATTTTCAAAATTGGTTCAATTTCTAAATTTTTTGCTATTTTAATCAATTTCATGCCTCGTCGACATCCGTTCAATCATTCTAGACATAAATTTTAAGTGATTAAATGATGTACTAACACAAATAAACATTCACAACACAAAACATCACAATTATATATAAAATCCAAGGGTTACAATACACGTTACACGACACACATAAGTTTGGTATTTTCTCAATCTTAAGACATCAATTCAACGTCGCAATCCAAGCCACAACACTCTAAACTCTGAAAACAAACATTTTATGCTCAATCTCAACTATACTGAGATCTAAAAGCAAAATTTGAAAGTAAAGCAAACACATAAGTTCAAATCAAATCACACACATAGACATATAAGTAGTAAAGTAACTCTACTACAAACTAACGATAATTTCAAACAAAAACACTATAATCGCAATAAAAATAAAGATAACTATAGGTTGCCTCCCGATTTATTCAAATATTATTCAGGTTGACTGACCATTAAAATCTCTTTAAAATTTGGTCTTATACCCTCAAAATATGGCTTTAATCTGTGTCCATTTACTTTAAATCTATTCCCAGTCTTTTGATCTTCAATTTCAACAGCTCCGTAAGTATAAACTCGAGTCACAGTAAAGGGTCCTAACCAACGAGACTTCAATTTCTCAGGGAATAACTTCAGCTTTGTATTGTAAAGCAAAACTTCTTGTCCTGGTTCAAAGTTCTTCTGGTTAATCTTCCGATCATGCCATAACTTTAGTTTCTCCTTATAAATTCTGTCATTATCATAAGATTCATTTCTTAATTATTCCAATTCATTCATTTATAACAATCTATTCTCACCAGCATCTTTCAAATTATAATTGAATTCTTTAATCGTCCAATATGCTTTATGCTCCAATTCTACTGGTAAGTGACAAGTATTTCCAAAAATCAGCCTGTAAGGAGTCATTCCAATAAGAGTTTTATAAGCAGTCCTGTAAGCCTATAATGCAGTATCCAGTCTAGTAGACCAATCTACTCTACTAGGGTTTACAGTCTTCTCCAGTATTTTCTTAATCTCTATTAGAAACTTCAGCTAATCCACTGGTCTGAGGGTGATAGGAAGTAGAGATTCTATGAATAACATTAAAATTTTCTGTCAATCTTTGAATGTATTTATTCCTAAAATGGGATCCTTAGTCAGTGATAATCACTCTCAGCATTCCATATCTAGTGAAAATATTTTTCATTAAAAATCTTAAAAGACTTTTAGCATCACAACAAGGTAAGGCTTGTGCTTCAATCTACTTTGAAACGTAGTCTACCACAACTAATATGTATAAGTTCTCAGATGAAGGAATAAATGATCCAATGAAATCCAATCACCAAACATCAAAGATTTCAACTTATAACATGAAATTCAGAGGCATTTCATTTCTTCTAGATATATTACCTACTCGTTGGCATCGATCACAAGTTTTTATGTATCTGTAAACATCTCTAAAGAGAGTAGGCCAATAGAATCCAGCTTGTAAAATTTTTTAAGTAGTTTTATTAGTTTCAAAATGTCCTTCAAATTCAAAATTATGACATTTCTGAATAATTAGTTCAGTTTCTTCATAAGGTACACATCTTCTCATAACAAGATCCTTACATTGTTTATGTAAATAAGGCTAATCCCAAAAATATGCTTTCGCATCATGAATGAATTTTCTTTGTTATTGCAATGTCAGCATAGGTGGCAAAATATCACTTACATATAATTAACAATATCATCATACCATGGTATTTTCCACTCATTAATATTATAGAGTTGTTCATCAGGGAAATTGTCCGTAATTTCATTGTTGGTGTCAGATAATTCATGATATTCTAATCTCGACAAATGATCATCAATTTGATTATCAGTTCCATTTCTATAAATAACTACAAAATCAAATTCTTGCATCAAAAGTATCTATCCAATTAACCTTGGTTTGGTAATTTTTGAAAAATCTTTAATATAACGCCTGTAAAAACCAACATGTCCAAGAAAACCTCTTACATTAGTAGGAGGTGTTAATTTAGATATAACTTGAATTTTTGCAGGGTCTACTTCCATACAAATTTCTGAAATTTTATGTCCTAACACAATTCCTCCTGTAACCATAAATTGACATTTCTCACAATTTAGAACTAAATTAGTTCTTTCGCATAACTCTAAAACTTTTTCAAGATAATTTAAGCATGAATCAAATGATGTTCCAAATACAGAGAAATCATTCATAAACACATTTATTCCATCATCAATTAACTTACTAAATATAGACATCATACATCTCTGGAATGTTGCAGGTGCATTACATAATCCGAAAGGCATTCTTCAAAAAGCAAAAG
>NEWO01000222.1:233301-252476 GCA_003013225.1 Phalaenopsis aphrodite
CATTTTCTATTTCATCCAAAATAACTTCATCTTTGTCTTCAAAATCTTTTTTCTCTTCAAAATATTCTTTAAAATGCTCATTCAATAGATGTTCACTAATTTCCATGTGAAAACATTCGTTATCTCTTTCAACAGCAGGGTATTTCATAGATTTCACAATGTTAAAAGTCACTTCTTGATTGTTAACTCTCATAGTTAATTCTCCCTTTTGAACATCTATCATACCTCTTCCAGTAGCTAAAAAAGGTCTCCCTAAAATTATAGGTATTTCTTTATCTTCCTCCATATCTAAAACAGTAAAATCCACAGTAAAGATAAATTTATCAACGTTTACTAACACATCTTCTATAACTTCCTTAGAATAAGTAACTGAAAGATCCACTAACTAAAGAGTTACAGAAGTAGGTGAGACTTCTCCTAATCCTAATCTTTTGAAAATTGACAGAGGCATAAGATTAATGCTGGCTCCCAAATCACATAAAGCTCTTCCATAAAATCTTTCACTGATAGCACACGATATAGTGAAACTTATGTTTTTTTCTAAATAATTGCACTACACTCTTCGCTAAGTGCAACACTCATTATCAATGAACTTCCTTTTCTTGTTCAAAATATCTTTCATAAACTTCACATAATTGTACATTTGCTCTAAAGCTTCTACGAAGGGAATATTTACTATTAATTTCTTAAGAATTTCTATAAACTTGGAAAATTGTTTATTCTTTTTGTGTTGCTTCAATCTTTGAGGAAACGGTGGTGGAGGTTTCTCTACAGTAATTTTTATTGGTGTAAGTGGATATTCTAAATCTGGGTATTTATGATCCTTTTCTTTTTTCTGTATCCACTTTCTCTTTTTCAGTTTTTGTTTCTTTCTGCACTCTTGTTTCCAATTTTTTCCACTTCGTAATTTTATCGCTTTTATTTGTTCTTTTCCTTAATCATTAGGATTTGGTTCCATAGTACTAGGAAAAGTTCTCAATGTTCGGTTACTAAGTGCAGTAGCGATATGCCCCAATTGGTTTTCAATATTCATGATAGAAGCTCCTTGATTTTGTATCTGGTTTCCTTGAATTTGTAATTGATTTCCTTGATTCTGTAATTGTTGACCCATGTTCAGTATTAACTCTTCCATAGACAACTTCTTTTCCTTAAATTGAGTGTTACTGTTTAATCCTAGAGGATAAGAAGATCTATAATTAACATTTCTTTGGTTGGATGGATTTCCCAATGGGTTTACTGGGTTTTTTGCCCATTATTTATTTGTAGAAGAATTGTTATTCCAATTAAAGTTAGGATGACTCTTCCAACCTGGGTTATAATAGTTTGAATAAGGATAGTTGGGTCTATTGTTAATAACATTTAAAGTCTCATAAGAGGGTGAACATCCACAATTTGCTCAGATAAATTCTCTTCCATCATTGTAGGTGTTGGAGAATAATTCATTCCATAATGATCTAATTTCTTTGATATTGCAGCAATTTGCGAAGCTAACATAGATATTGTATCAGAATTGTGGATACTAGCTGCTCTTTTAGGATTTACCCTTTCAGAGGGCCATTGAAAATTGTTGGTAGCCATCTCTTCTATTAACAAATAAGCCTCATCAAAAGGTTTTGACATTAAAGAACCACCAGCCGCAGCATTTATAATCGATCTAAGAGATCCCATTAACCCATTGTAAAAAGTTTGAATTATCAACCAATCTGATAACGAATGATGTGGGCACTTCCTAAGAAGATCTTTAAATCTCTCCCAAGCTTCATATATCGACTCTCCATCAATCTAACAAAATGATGTTATGTCATTTCTAAGTTTAGCAGTTTTGGATGGAGGGAAATATTTGGATAAAAATTTCTGTGAAAGTTCTCCCCAAGTTCTAATAGATCCAGGTGCTACCGAATTTAACCACATCTTAACGTTATCCCTAAGTGAAAAAGTAAAAATTCTAAGTCTAACAACATCATTCAAAACTCTTTCATATTTAAAGGTAGCACAAAGTTCTAAAAAACTAGCGAGGTGTAAATTAGGATTTTCATTTGGTGTACCTACAAATTGATTGTTTTGTACCATTTGGATAATAACAGGTTTGAGCTCAAATGAATTAGCAGCTACATCAGGATTTTGGATAGATAAGTGAATTTCATCTGTTATAGGATTTGCATAATCTCGTAGAGGTCTAGGTTGATGTTCATTTTCTATTCCTTGATTGTTCTTATTGTTTTCCATTGTGTCAGGATTTCTAGGTTCTTTTCTTAGTTTTCTAATTCTCCTTACAGTTCATTCTAATTCTGAATAGTAGGGTATAAGATTTTCAGGTCCAAATTTACGCATACACTTGAAATCAGTACACAGAAAAATAGTTAACTAAATATGAAAATAAGTTGCAATTCAAGTAAAAGTTTTCTAATAGTACTAATTTATCTGTTACTTTAATTATGATTTTTTCTAAATCTAATTTTTACTCCCTCGCAATGGCACCAAAAACTTGACAACGACTTTATATATGCTTAAAAATACAAGAATTTGATACTGCTGCTAGAAGATTTAAATCTCCGGCAATGATGCCAAAAACTTGACAGCGACTTTATATATGCTTAAAAATACAAGCATTTGATATTGCTGCTAGAAGATTTAAATCCCCGACAATGGCGCCAAAAACTTGATAATGGTTATAGATTTAATAAAGATGTGTATAAAATATTCAATAATTGCAAAGTCATACTTATCAACTCAAGTATATGTATCGCTCAAGTAATACAGAGCTCTAATGGAGTCCTGGATATCAATTCCAACATGGAGTAATATTAGAGGCTATGAACTAAGCTTTAAAAAATCAATACTTAATCACAACAATATAAATCAAATTGCATATTTGTCACTACTAGGTAATTGAAATAAAAATATAATTTTAATAAACTCTTAATTAATTAATTCTACTAATAAAGTTTCTAATGTGCGGTTCAATATATAAGAAAGCATCATTCTCCTTATCAAGAAATTTAAGTGAATGAATAAATTGAATCAGTTCAAATTGTATTGTGCCAAATATGAGCATACCTATTCTTTACCCTTTGAACTAGACATAAAGAACATTGACTAATTCTATGCTTGGTTACTGAATCTGCGGCTAGGCTGGGAGGAAACCGGCTCTCACTTCAGAGCTCCCACGTTCCCCTCACCTAAGGGCTAACATCTCCACTTCAACACCCAAAAAATAGGATTGAATTGAGGATTTTAGTCTGTCACTCTAAAATCTCCAATTCTACGGCCGATAATTTTTATTTCCCTATTTATTTGCACCCAACTTTTAAGGACTTTGACCTCTTTAAATCTTGGATGTAATCTTCACTTTAGTTGTAAAACTCAGCATATTTTAACAAATCAATTGGCCAGATTGAAAGTAAATTAAGATTGAAGTGAAAAGATCATCACAACTTCTTTAACATTCTCATGGCACAACCAATTCAAATCATCATTTCACAAAATCTCAAGATAAGGAGAAAGATAGCGAATTTTGAGAAGTAAATACAACTTATCTCTAATTCCTTCCCAAGCAAACTCATCGAAGTTCCTTTGAATCTCTTCCTTTCTTTACAGCACATAGAATTCTCCTTTGAAGCGGTAAGGAGGAAGAAATCTCTCACTTTCCTTCCACTCTTACAATCTCTCGAAGAATTCCTCACAATACTAACCACTCTCTACACTCTAATGGGCACCACAACTAACAAAAACTCAGCGGACACCCATGGACACCCCCTTTTTTGGCCTCCAAATGTTTCTTTTAAAGTTTTAGAAGAATTTTCAAGAGTTGCCCAAGTGCCCCTTCAAAAATCATCCACATTCAATGCATCTGTTGAGGGAACCAACGTGCTCGCCATCGGCGGTCTCGATGGCGCCTTCGGTGGCCTTCTAGAATATTTAATTCTGGAATCTCGGGAAAAACTCACCGTCGGCGACGTCGATCTCACCGTCGCTCCCAAGATTAAATCTTCATATTTTGGTCCTTTTCTCTCCAAATTTTCTCCTTTTTGCATCTTTTTGCTCCAATGACCATAATTCAACATACCTACAACAAAATATCAAAAATATCTTTCTTTAAAGTGCAATATCATCAAAATCAGTGTAAAATATGTATTAAAATCTCAACATATTTTCTTTTGGTCACATAGTAAATTACTTTAAAAATTTTATCATATTTTTGTCCTAAAACAGCTCCTATAGCATAATCAATAACATCACACATTAAGTCAAAATATTTTCCCCAGTTTGGTGAAACTATAATTGGTGCAGTGATTAATTTTTCTTTTAATAAATTAAAAGCTTTTAGGCATTCTTCATCAAAATTGAAAATTGCATCTTTCTCCAGTAAATGACATAAAGGCTTAGTAATCTTTGAAATGTCTTTAATATATCGCCAGTAGAATCCAGCATGTCCTAAAAAACTTCTAATTTCCATTACATTTATTGGATAAGGTAAATTAGCGATCACTTGAATTTTAGCAGGATCTACTTCTATACCATTTTCTAATATTTAATGACCTAAAACAATTCCTCCTGCTACCATAAATTGACATTTTCCCAATTAAGGACTAAATTTGTTTCTTCAAAGCCCTTAAGAACTTTAGATAAATGTTCTAAACATGAGTCAAATGAAGTTTCAAACACTAAAAAATCATCCATGAATACTTCAATCCCTTTTTCAATTAAATAACAAAAAATTGCCATCATACATCTTTGAAATGTAGTAGGGGCATTACATAAACCAAAGAGCATCCTTCTAAAAGCAAAAGTACCATAAGGATTGGTAAAAGTTGTTTTTTCTTGATCCTCAGAAGATATTTGTATTTTGTGATAACCAGTATATCCATCCAGAAAATAAAAAGTATTTATGCTCAGCTAGTGTATCCAGCATTTAATCTAGAAAGGGTAATGGAAAATGATCTTTCCTAGTGGAAAGATTTAATTTTCTATAATTAATACATATTTGCCACCCTGTAACTTGTCTAGCAAGTATTAATTAATTATGTTCATTCACAGTTACAGTTACTCCCCTTTCTTAGGAATGTATTGAATTTGACTAACCCATGCAATATCTGAAATAAGGTAGATAATTCCAGCATCTAACCACTTTAAAATTTCTTTCTTAACAATTTATTTCATAACAAGATTTAGTCTCCTTTGAGGATCAACCCTGGGTTTGCAGTTCTCTTTCATATGAATTCTATGCATACAAATTGAAGGATTGATTCCTTTAATATCAGTAATTGTCCATCCAAAGGCTTTCTTAAAATTTTTCAAAATTTTCATCAACCATTCTTCTTCTTCCATCGTTAATTTTGAGAAAATTATAACTAGTAAAGTAGACGAATCTCCTAAAAAGGCATATTTTAAATTTTAAGGAAGTAACTTCAACTAAAGTTCTGAAGGTTTTTCAATTGATGGACAAAATGAGTTATTTTTGTCTATCGTGTCCAAAATTTCAAAACTTTCTCGAACATAGTTTGAATCTTCCTTAAAAAGTTCTTCACATCGATTTAATTCATCTTCTTACTCGTGTTCCAAATCTTTTTCTTTAGATTTTTCTTCATAAGTTGTTTTGAAATGACATTCACATAGATATCTTATAACATCCATCCTAAAACATTCATCATCTTTATCTTTTGCAGGATATTTCATTGATCTTGAAATATTGAAAGCAATAGTTTGATCATTGACGCACATTGTTAATTACCCTTTCTGCACATCTATTATTGCTCTTCCTGTGTATAGGAATGGTCTCCCCAAAATGATAGGTATCTCTTTATCTTCCTCCATATCTACCACATTGAAATCAACAGGAAAGATAAATTGATCCACTTTCACTATGACATCTTTTATAACTCCTTTAGGGTATGTTATCAGACGATCTGCTAACTGCAAAGTTACAGTAGTAGGAGTTATTTCTCCTAATCTCAAACTTTTGAATATTGATAATGACATAAGGTTAATGCTTGCACCTAAATCACGTAAAGCTTTCCCATAAAATCTGTATCCTATTGCACATGGAATTGTAAAGTAGCCTGACCAAAAGAAAATATGTTGAGATTTTCATACCTCTTCTATGCTATTTTTAATGATATTGCACTTTAAAGAAAGATATTTTTAATGTTTTGTTGCAGGAATGATGAATTAGGGTCAATGGAGCAAAAAGATGCAAAAAGGAGTGAATTTGGAGAAAAAATGACCAAAATGTAGAAAACCGCACTAAGGCGCCGACGACGCCCTCGAGGCCGCTGACAACGCCCTCGAGGCCGCCGACGGCGAGAATTTCCCGAGGCTACAGGACAAATTCTCTAGAAGGTCGCCGACGGCAGGATCGACGGTTAGGTGACATGTACAATGAATAAGGCCGGATTTTGGAGGAGTGCGCAAGCAACTCTTGGGAAAACTCATCCATATCCTTAAAGAGAACATTTTTGGCCGAAAATAGAGAGGAGAAGAAGAAGGAGAAGAGAAGAGGAGTAGATTTTTAGAGACCTGAAGGTTAGATAAGTTCCATTTGAGCTTGCTAGAGCGTGTAATTGTGAGGAATTCTTCGAGAAATTGTAAGAGTGGAGGGAAAGTGAGAGATTCTTCCTCCTTGCTACTTCGAAGAGAAATTTTGTGTGTTGTAAAGAAAGGAAGAGATTCAGAGGAACTTCGAGGAGTGTTCTTGGGGAGAAATTTGGAGATAAGTTATTTACTTGTTATAATTTGTATGGCTTTGGTTTCATTTATGAATTCCAAGTTGTGTTGTGTTTTCCCCACGAGTTCTGAGTAGTTTTCTCTGTCTTTCTCCTTATCTCAAGATTTGTGACATGGTGATTTGAATTGGTGAAGCCATGAAAATGTTTAAGAAATTGTGATAATTTTTTCACTTCGATCTTCATTTACTTTCAATCTGGCGAATTGAATTGTTAAAATATGTTGAGTTTTACAACTAAAGTGAAAATTACATCCAAGATTCAGGGAGGTCAAAGCCCTTGGAAGTTGGGTGAAAATAAATAGGGAAATATTACTATCGGGCGTAGAATTGGAGATTTTAGAGTGACAGACTAAAATCCCCAATTCGGTCCTATCGTTTGGGTGCTGATGTGTAGATGTTAGCCCTTAGGTGAGGGGAACGTGGGAGCTCCGAAGTGAGGCCGGTATCCTCCCAGCCTAGCCGCAGAATCAGTAACCAAGCATAGGATTAGTCAATGTTCTTTATGCCTGGACCAAAGGGTAAAGAATAGGTCTGCTCCTATTTGGCACAATATAATTGAACTAATTCATTTTATCCATTCACTATAATTTCTTGGCAAGGAGAAGGATGCTTTCTTATATATTGAATATCACAATTAAACGTTATTCTCTATCATTAGTTACTATCCAAAATTATCTACTTATTTTAATTGCATATTAGTGACAGATAAGCAACTTGAGCGTTGTTGTATTTGAAGTATTAATTTTTATTAAATCTTAGTCCATAATATTCTATTTCTCCCTGTGGGATCGATATCTAGGGCTCCATTAGAGCCCTATATTACTTGAGCGATACGTGTACTTGCATTGACAATCAACTTTAACATTATTGAATATTATATCTATACATCTTTATTAAATCAAATATATATATAAAGTCGCAGTCAAGTTTTTGGCATCGTTGCTGGAATTTAAATCTTCTAGTAGCGTCATCAAATTCTTGTAATTGTTGATTTACAAAAAGATCGGTCATGACCGCAACTTTATATATGCTTAAAAATATAAGATAAATATGGACGTAATAAATATTCAATAATTGTAAAGTCACACTTATCAATGCAAGTATACGTATCACTTAAGTAATATAGGGCTCTAATGGAGTCCTAGATATCGATTCCACGGGGAGTGGTTTAGAACTACGAACTAAGATCTTAGAAAAAGCAATACTTTAATCACAATAACAAAATTCAATTTGCTTATCAGTCACTAATAGGTAATTGAAATAAATATGTAAATTTTAATAACTATTAAATAACTAATGATACTAATAAAGATTTAAATGTGATATTCAATATATAAGAAAGCATCTTTCTCCTTGTCAAGAAATTATAGTGAATGGATAAAGTGAATTAGTTCAAATTATATTGTGCCAAATAGGAGCATACCTATTCTTTACCCTTTGGTCCAGGAATAAAGAACACTGACTAATCCTATGATTGTTTACTGAATCTGCGGCTAGGCTGGGAGGATATCGGCTCTCACTTTGGAGCTCCCACATTCCCCTCCCCTGAGGGTTAACATCTACACTTCAACACCTAAACGATAGGATCGAATTGGGAATTTTAGTCTGTCACTCTAAAATCTCCAATTATACACCCGATAATATTATTTCCATATTTATTTGCACCCAACTTTCAAGAGCTTTAACCTCCCTGAATCTTGGATGTAATCTTTACTTTAGTTGTAAAACTCAACATATTTTAACAAAGTAATTGGCCAGATTGAAAGTAAATTAAGATCGAAGTGAAAAGATCATCACAATTTCTTAAACATTTTCATAGCTTCACCAATTCAAATCACCATTTCACAAATCTTGAGACAAGGATAAAGACAGAGAAAACCACTCATATCTCATGTGGAAAACACAAAAAAACTTGGAATTCATATATAAAATCAAAGTCATACAAACTACAACAAGTAAATAACTTATTTATAATTTATCCCCAAGAACACTCCTCGAAGTTCCTCTGAATCTCTTCCTTTCTTTACAACTCTTCGAAGTAGCAAGGAGGAAAAAATCTCTCACTTTCCCTCCACTCTTACAATCTCTCAAAGAATTCCTCACAATTTAGACACTCTAGTAAACTCTCTACACAGTAATAGAACCTTTCTAACATATAGGACCTCTCTAATTTTCGGCCAAAATATTCTTTTAAAGTTGTGGATGAGCTTTCCCAAGAGTTTCCTAAGCATCCATTCTAAATTTGGCCTTATCCAAAGCCTGATTGGGCATAACCGCCGACCTATGAATTAATTCTGGAGTCTCGGGAAAATCTCGCCGTCGGCGGGGTTAATGGCGTCGTCGGCGCCCTAGTTAAATTCTGCACATTTTGGTCTTTTTCGCTCCAAATTTTCTTCTTTTTTGCATCTTTATGCTCCAATGACCCTAATTCATCATTCCTGCAACAAAACATCAAAAAGTACCTTTCTTTAAAGTGCAATATCATCAAAAAAAGTATAAAATAGGTATAAAATCTCAACATATTTTCCTCTAGTCATAAAGCTACCAGGATCTTTAAGCTTTTTAGGAAGCTTTTTCTGAATTATAAAACTGCACTCCTCACTAAGTGCAACAGTCTCATTATCTTCAAACTTCCTTTTCCTGTTGAGAATATCCTTCATAAATTTTACATAGCTTGACATTTGTTCTAAGGCTTCAACAAATGGAATATTAATTGTAAGCTTCTTAAATATTTCCAGAAATTTTGAAAATTTCTTATCCTAGTTCTGCTGATGAAGTCTCTGAGGAAATGGAGGTGGTTGTTTTTCCAAATCAATTTTTTTTTTGCGGAGAAATAGGTCTCTCAGAATCTCTTGGAGCCCTCTTTTGATTCTTCAATTTCTTCTCTCTATTTCAATTTCTTTTTGAACCCTACCTTCCAACTCTCTTCCACTTCTAAGTTGAATGGCTTTTACTTGCTCTTTATTCTAGTCTTTTGGATTTGATTCAGTATTACTACTAAGTGTTCCTTGGGATCTATTACTTAATGAATTTGTTATTTGCACAAGTTGATTCTCGATATTTCTAATTGTAGCTCATTGACTTTGTAATTTATTTCTCATTTGTAACACCACTTTTTCTATAGACAACTTCTTCTCCTTAAATTGTGTATTACTGTTGAAACCTGGAGGATAAGTAGATCTATAGTTATTATTCCCTTGATTGTTCTAGTTTCCCAATGAGTTTACTTGATTGTTCCCCCATTGATGATTATTACCACTTGAATTGTTTTTCCAGTTAAAGTTTGAATGGTTTTTCCAACCTGGGTTATAATAATTTGAAAATGGGTTATTCTGCTTGTTATTTATGACATTCAAACTTTCTAATGTGCTTGAGAATCTACCATTTGGCCTAATGAATTCTCTTCAATCATGGAAATTGGTTGAGAAAAATTCATTCCAAATTGATCTAACTTCCTTGAAATTGCAGCAACTTGATTTGTTAACATAGTAAATGCATCAGTTTTATCAATATTGGCCACTTTCTTAGACTTCACCCTCTCAGAAGGCCATTGAAAATTTTTAGTAGCCATTTCTTCAATTAAAGCATATGCGTCATGAAATGGTTTTGACACCAATGAGCCACCAACAACGACATCAATAATTGATCTAATAGATCCAACTAATCCATTATAAAAAAGTTTGAATTATTAGCCAATCTGGTATAGCTTGGTGTGGACACTTTCTTAAGAGTTCTTTAAATCTTTCTCATGCTTCATAATAGATTTCCATTCAAACTGATTAAAAGATGTAATATCATTTCTAAGCTTCACAGTTTTTTATGATGGAAAATATTTAGCAAGGATTTTTTGTGCTAAATCACCCCAAGTTCTGAAAGATCCAGATGTTAACGAATTCAACTACATCTTAGCTTTATCCCTCAGTGAGAAAGGAAATAACCTAAGTCTTGTGGCATCATCTGATACACTATCATATTTAAATGTAGCGCACAATTCTAGAAAATTGGCAAGATGTAAATTTGGATCTTCAGTTGGTGATCCCCCAAACTGATTATTTGATACCATTTGGATAATAGAAGGTTTAAGCTCAAATGATTTAGCCACTACAGTAGGTTTTTGAATACTACAATGAACTTCATCTACAGTAGAGTTGACATAATCTCTTAAAGGTCTAAACTCTTGATGAATTTCAGTATTTTGATCATTTTGGTTTGCCATTTCTGTAAATTTTTTTTTTGGATTTTTCAAGATTTTTAATTTTTTTTATTTTTCTGATTTTTCAAACAATTCTCTCTAATTCAGAATCGTAGGGCACTAGTCCTTCAGAACCTGAACTACGCATACACAAACATAAAATAAAATAAAACTAAACACACAAAAAATAAAATACAATAACTTAAAGTTTAAATAAGACTTTCTAAAAATAGAAAATTTATTTTAAAGCAATAGATTCTTTACAATTTTCACTTCACTTCCTCGACAACGGTGCCAAAAACTTGATCCCGAAACTGTTTATATGCAATAGTATAACAATAATTCTGATTATATTTTTCACTTATATTTCCTTATTTTGCAACAAAACCAAAAACTTGATATTGAAGAAAAATAAGAATTTAACTTTTAATTTATATATACTGGGATACTACACAAGTATTCGTATCGTTATCAAGTAATATAAGACTTTTTGATTAAGACCTGAATATCGAACCCACAGGGAAGATATGCAATATGCACTTTTTGGAAAACTTTCTATTTTTAAAAAGATAATTATTTAAACTAAAGACTTTTCCACAATAAAGAAATTTTAAATATTTTTGGTAATTTTAATATTTTTACGAAAATAGAACAAACTTAAAAAGATAACTTGAGTTTTTGTAGAAGAAAAGCACTAAATATGAAAATATTTTTCTCCTTATCAAGAATCAGTAATAAGTATAGGAATTATGTTGTGGAAGTATGCATATTGTGTTGTGTCAAATAAAAGTAATAATATTATTTACCCTTACTAGAGATTCTATAAAGAACATTGGCTAATTTAAAGTTTAAGTAGTTTTAAAGAACGGCTAGGCATGGAAGAAACTAGCTCTCAATCTAGAGTTCCCTGGATTCTCTCCACCTGGGGGCTAACATCTCGTATCAGAACCTAAAAAAATAAACCAAGTTGGGGGCTTTAACCTGTCACTTTAAAGTTCTCTAACTCTACACCCTTCAATGAATATTTTCCTATTTATTTGCACTCAATCATATGAACTACATTCTTATTCATACAACCTCATGTGATTCTTTCCAATTGTTGACAGAGACAATACCAGCCTGATTCTTACATATTCTCATAACAAATTTTAACATCTGGATTGGCCAAATCAAGAAGTAAATGAAGTACATGTATTTAAATCATCACGACTTATTCCAACATTAAAGATCAATACTCTCCACAACTTCCATCCAACACTTAATTACTTATCATTTTAAGAAGAAAGATAAAAAAACTACTTAGAGTACACGAAGAAAATAAAACCACACTTTAGTTTAAAAGTAGAAATCATTGTCAAACCAACAACAAGTTTCAATTAAAATAAAAAGTTGTCTAAAACAAAAGATAAAAACTTATCTTAAGTCCTCCACCAAACTCTTGAAGTTTCTTTGAATATCTTCTCTTTTACAACACTCTCAATATAAAACTAAAATAAAAAGGATAAATATGTGGTGCCTGAAAATCTCTCGAACTAACTCGCCAATTTTAGAACTTTTAAAACTTCTCAGTACTTTCAGGACCCCTTTCAAAATCTCAATCTTCCTTCTTTTATAATTCTTCAAAAAGTGCCTTGATATCTCTTCAGAATGTGTCTTGATTCAATGTATTTTCCCAAGAGATGCATCCTTTTGCAATAATTTTCGTCCATGGTGGTTGTAACCACCTATTAAGTCAATAGGTGTCTCAAAAACCTCTTCAAAATTCACAAAAACCGAAGTTAATCATCCAATAACTGCCACTGGTGCTTAAGCGCGTGGCCTCTGGCGCTTAGGCGCAGCCTTCTCTGTTTAACCAACGCTTAAGCTCCAAAACACTTTTGTACATTTTTCACATATTTGCTCCAAATTTGATCCTTTTTCACTTCTTTAAGCATTTTTCACTTCTTTACCTGTACCTGAAAGAAAAACAAAAAAACACCTTTCATAAAGTGTAATATCTCAAAAATAGGTATAAAAAAGTGTCTAAAAACACTATATATTTTAGGTGTATCACATATACCTTTGCAAGGGGTTGAACAAGACTCTATATGTCATGAAACCATCACCACCATGATGGCAATGAGCAGCTCCAACAAAGAGAGATGGAAGTGCTACTCTAGGTCCTGCGTGTGAAGGAAGCGATGGCAGAAACTTTATCGTCTAAGGCTTCGTCGGTGGAGGAGGTTCGACTGGCAAGAAGGGTAGCCAAGTAGCTAGGGGTGCAATAACTTAGGGCTTTGCATGTGAGAAAGCTGAGGCCGATGAGATCTGGACGCTAGAGTTGGGGGAGGCCGGCGGGATGTCGCCGACACGAAAATAATGTCGCAAGTGCGGCTAGCTGAGAGAAGAAGAGAGGTGGCAGCGAGTTAGTGAAGGTCCTCCCTAGGTAACAGTTGGAGATCTCAGAGAAGGTGGTCGGCGGCGTCAGCCTTTGTCGGTGACATTGAAGACCTGACGAGGAGCATCAGTGAGGGAGCTCGGGCAGGCCTTCAGGCTTCTTTTCGTGAGAGAGAGGGATGGCCAAACTGCGTGAGGAGCTCGACCAAGGAGTCTCGCCAGAGGGGTGGAGCGGCGGCGAGTTCACCGGCGAGGGCTCGAGCGTGAGGAGATAGCTTAGAGCTAGGGCTTTTCGTGAAAACAAGGTTGGCGACAGGTCTGAGTTGCAAACCGTAGGAGAGAGATGGGAAACTATATTATATAAGTTAAGATAATAATAATATTATTATTATTGTAATAATAATTATTATTATTAATTTAATAATTATCATCCCGAGCATTTTCAGCCCATACGCGCCATTATTTTGAAGTGTAGGTCCACCCAAGGTAAAATCGACGTTCCAGACGTGTCAGCCCGTTTTGTCATCCGGGGTCATTCAGACCACTTTATCAATGATCAGGCCAAAAATGATAATTTGCACATTTTTAGCCTCCTCACAAAACTGTGGCAAAATGAACTTCTTCCCTAGGTGAAATTGATATTCTAGACACACTCACGTGGTCCATTTCATCGTCTGGGCTCATTTAGACAACTTCACTGACGAACGGGTCAATTCGAGCCTATTTCCCGCACGACGCTATGAATAATATTCGACAACCTGATTGGAGTCGTCCGACGTGTAGACCGCCGGTCTATCTTTGCCTATGCGAAAGCCAAAGCCTAGTAGGATGACCCTAGCTACGTGCCCCTCAACATGTGTCAGACGGTCTCAGGTGGGTGTCTGAACTATCAGATGCTGCGGACATGTCGTAAGCAATCACGAGTCATGCAGGTGGACACCCTACACTCGTAAAATCAAAAATTGATGCCAAAAACTCTCTCGAGTATTTTAATTATTAAAAATTAAATATAAATTAAAAAATTATGAAATTTTCAGGGATTATTCCCCCATACTGGGGAATATTCTTTAATTTTTCCAAGCTTAGGGGATGCCCCTAAAATGAACATAAACAACTTTCACCAATTTTGTAATTATTCGTAAAAATAATTATGAAAAATGAGAAAATTAAAAATTGAAATAGGAATTGGTTAGAAAACTTATGATGATAAATTTAAACTCTAAAATGATATTTTCCACCCTTGAAAACCATAAAATGCAAAAAAAAGCAATTCAAGGGAAAAAATGTAAAAAAATAAAAATATAACTTTCTACCCAAATTATTCCTTAAGCTAAATTAAAACTAATACAAGGATACATATGAATTGCATAGGATTACTTGAAAATAAATAATAGTGTGAGTTTTAAAGTATTGGTTGAGTGAGTAAGTTAAATTAAATTATGATTGAATTTTAAAATAAAATGATAGAAATGTATTATTTTCGCTAAAAAAATATTTTTTATAGGAAAATTTTGCCTTATGTAAGATGAAGATTTTAAACTTAGAGGCAAGAAAATGGTATAAATATAGCAATAATTAACAAAAGGAGTATTACTATACAACAAGAAGCCTTTATTCCACTAAGTGGGACACATGAATCCTTTTTCTCCATTGTCTCCAATTGAGTGCCATATTTTCAATTATTTTTAATAAATTAAGATTATTTTTTATACAACATGCCAAGACTTTTTAGGTCCACCTCTAACTTTCTTTAGAAAAGTAGAATCTAAAACATCTTCTCTCCTAAACTGGATCATCAGTTGATTAACGTTTAATGTGGCCAAATCATCTAAGATGACCATCTCTAATCTTGCCTACCACTTGAGCTACAACAACCCTTCCACAGATAGATTCATTTTTCATTTTGTTTCAAAAAGTTAAGTTACTTATCCACCTAAGCATTCTCATCTCAAAAGCATTTAACTTAGTTTTATGCTTCTCTTTTATAGGCCAACATTCTGTAGCATAAAGCATTACAGATCTCACCACCATCTTACGAAATTTTCCTTTAACTACTAAAATTACATTTCATGTATTCAGTTTTAGCACTACTCAAATGAAGACCTTTAGAATCTAATGTAGAACTCTAAAATTCAAGTTTATCCTTAACTCTTTCTCCAGTCTTATCCACAAGAAGGAGGTCACTAGCAAAAAACATACACCAAGGTACATCCTCTTGTAAATATCCAATTAGTGCATTCATAACTAAAGCAACAAGATATGTGCTTAAAGTCGATCCCTAATGGAATCTAACTTAAATAAGAAAAAACTTGTTCAGTCCTCTTTTTGTTCGAACACAAGTAACAACTCTAATGCAACATGAATATGATGTAAAAAATTATTGAAATCAAACTAGCAATGACAAGGCCCCATTAGTCTAAATAAAATGAACATAGCTCCAAGATTCTGTAGATTTAGTGTCATAGTGCTATTTTATGATAAAACAAAAAAAATAGATTTGTGACAAACTAAGTATTTTATTTAATTTGTGTGTGATTTTATGAAATGAAATTATTTTATTATTATGTTGGATGTTCATTTCATTGTGTTTGGTTGTACACTTCTAAAAAATCAGTGTGATCTAGAGATGTTGGAAGAATACTAGTAGAAGAATTATGATAAAACAAATATTTTCTTAAGTATATAGACATCTAGTATTTGTGTAATGATTAACTTAAAAGAGATATCCTGCATGCAATCTCTTAATCTAGTTAGAATGAGAATATACCTAATTACTATAAGTTAATAAGTTTTCTAGTTATCGGTAAAAGGCTAAGAGATAATTATGTTATTGATTAACAAGTTCTCTTATATAAAATTTCATGCACAAAAATAAATAAACTAACTTAGAGAATTTATAAATTTAGAAGCTTTGCCATCATTTGAAAACAAACAAAAAAAATAATTATATAGTGTAGATTTTAGCTGAACGTATTTTTTTTACAAGATAAAACTTAAATATAGGATAAATTCTAAATCAATAAAAAATATTAATTAGCTTAACAAAGTTAAAGTTTGGTCCTTAAAGGAAAAAAAAACTTGATCACATATTAATTACTTAAATGACACATGCACTTTTGTATTTTATATAGTCTATTCAAAATATCTTCTTAAAATATTTAAATGATTTTTCGATGTTTTCTTTTCCAACAATTCTTTTATCAAAATGGATAAAAGAGTAAGTGAGAGAGGAAAAATAAACTTAAAATATGGATATAATAAAAAGACAAGTAGACATGTATTTATAGGATGGCGTTTGTGAAATGGTTTGAAGAAGCTTAAGAAAATCTTACCTTCATGGTGTTTTAGTTGGTCTCCATTTGTTACAAACTTCTTCTTTGAAACTATATCTCTTCCTTTATTTGTTTCCATCTCTTCTCCTTTTTTTTCTCTTTAGCTTCTTCTCTCAACACCTAAAGGAAAATCCATCCTGAATTCTCCTCTCAAGAAACCACAAAAAAGGTTTTAAAGTCTCTAGTCCAATATCTCAATAAACATCTCTAAAGATCCCCTTAAAGTAGGCTCAAAAAGGTGTTTTTATCTACCTCTTTTGGCTTGGCCAAGAAGCCAAGTTTCAGCCTTTCTCCCCCTAGCCATGCTAAAATTCAACTGGGACATGGGGAGAAAGGTCCAAAAGTTATCTAGAATTGGTTTATATCGTTACAACATTACCTCTAGTTTGGGTTGTAAATGAACCAATGCAGCTGATGAACAACTTGAACTTGGCTCAATTATTACTCGATCATGTTCGTTCAAATTAATAAATAAACAAGCTTGAATAACTTTTAAAAGCTAAGAGTTTAAATGAACTAAACATGAACATAATCAAATTAGTTCATTTATGTTCACGAACAAACTCGTTAAATACTCGATATTAAGCTCACTGATAACTCGTATCATACATACAATATTAAGTTTAATAAAATTTAATCAGCTAGAATTTATTTAATTATTGATTTCATAGTAATATATTATTATATCAATAAAATTTTTTGATTAATTATTAATTATATTCTTTTTTTATTAAAGTTTAGGTATTATATGTGAAAATATATAAGATATGTGGTAGTATGAAATGCCCCTTAAAACTAACTTTAAACCCCTACAAACCTCACTTTCAAGTTGGTCTATCACAGTTTCACATCTCACGATTTTGCTTTAAACATATGAAATATTGAGTTGCTAGAACGTGCAAGCATCGAATGCAACAACAAGATCATGATGTGTAAAGATCTCTTGAAACTCTAGTCTCTCGTATATCTCCCCTTCCACTATGCTAATAAAGTTTACCTAATGAAAAAGTGGTGTTGAGAAAATGCAGTACAATTACTGTAAGTTATATATGATCAAGCATAAGGATAATACAACAACTCAATATAAACGATATCTATGAAATTGTCCAAAAAAGCTAGAAAATGGACAAGTGCATATAACTATGGGGAAACGAACACCTACATTTGAAAATGAGAGTCGGTGTAAACTTGGAAGTATGATCATGTTATAATATGAGAGATTAAATTTTATATAATCACGATTCATGAGTAGACCTGGGCATTGGGTTGGTCAGGTTTGTCGTGGGCTTAACTTATTCGGTCTTTGACTAGTCAAAGTGAGTTCAGGTGGGGCTTGAGTATGAATTCTATTTATAATTTTATAGCCAGACCCGCCCACTAAATTGGTCTAATTAGCCCGCGGGCCGCCATGGGCTTTAAAAGAAAAGTTATTTTTTATACAAAAAAAATTCAACATTTTCTTTCGAATCATATTGTTGATTTAAAATATTTTAAAAAATAAATAATATAAAGGCTTGAAACATGAAAGGATGTGTGACATGCATTTTAAATTAATTTTATATGTATAAATTTTTCTTGTAAATTTAAGTAAATTTAATAGCAAATGTATACACACGAAATACATAATACTTTAAACTGAGAACATCTCGATATATAAATACAAAGGAGTTGAGTAAAATACCGTAAACAAATAAATTTACATACCTACTACTCATCAATTTATATTTAATTATATATCTAACACTTGAACTTCAATTTTTACATACTCTTTATCTTATATATGCATGAAGTTGTATTTCATTTTAAGAAAAAATTTAAAAGTGATAATTTTTATGTGAAATAAAAGATTTGGTTGGTACTAATATAAAAATCAAAATTTACGGTTAGATAAAGAAAAGAAAGGATGAGAAAATTAATAGCTTCAAAAGGTTACAATTGTAAAATATATTTATAAGACCGAGCCAATGGCAAGCTTGGCATGGGTTGTGCTCATTCAAGCTTTGACTAAATCAAAATGAGTTCGGGCTAGGCCGAACCCACAAAATATTTTTTTTCATAGCTAAGCCCACCCATTCTAAGTTGGCTTATGGCGAGCCCGTCGGGGCCCCTGCCCAATGACCAAGTCGATTGATGAGTTACCTTTCACTTTTTCATAGTTTAGTATTGATAAATTAGTATGTACGATCAAAATTGTATATTTTTTTTGTTGAAATTTTTATATAAAATTCTAGATGATTGTTTGAATTTTAAGCTTATTTATTAGTCTGTTCAAATACTCATTCACTTGTCATAAACAAATCAAGTTCAAACATTGAAAATTTTAAACAAGTCAAGCTTGAACAATATATGAAAGCTCAATACAAGCTCAAGCCAAATATGAACACCTTATAATTATACCAAGCTAAGTCTAAATTATGATATACTCAACTCAGGCTTGGCTCGTTTACAACCCTACCTCTAGTACATGAAAACTGAGAAAAGGGAAAGCCGCTCAGCCCCAGAACACTGTGACACTAGGCCTATCTTTATACCGCTAGGCAAAGTGCCACAG
>NEWO01000222.1:253180-264200 GCA_003013225.1 Phalaenopsis aphrodite
TATATATATATATATATATATATATATATATATATATATATATATATATAATAGTAATAAAATAATAATAATAATAATAATAATAATATCAAAAAAATATAGACTCAAACCGAAAAAATAGATGTTAGTATTTGCAAATATTAAGATAACATGCAATGTGTAATGGGTCAAGTTCGACAAGGGACTCAAGCTAACAAAACCTACAGAAGATACGCTATAATTTATTTATTTATGCCCCCTCCACTGCGAATATGACTCCTACAAAAGCCCACATATATTTACATAACCTAATGTCCACATCTCACACCTAGCAAAAATATCAAAATATAAACTTAAAATGTGCAACCAACACAAACATAACACACCATAATGGCAACACTGATTGGGCATGCAAGTAATGATTGCATGCCCAATCCATTGTGTTTTTCTAGAGGATTGAGTAGTCATATTTGTTCATTTATGTTGAGTAGATCCCATCTAAAAATGAGCGTAGTTGTGGAGGGATTATTGCGTACGGACACCGCATGCATCTCTGCATGCGGTGTTCGATCTTGGCCGTAGATCACGGTGATCTACGGTCAGGATTATTTCCATTTTTTTATAAAAAATTTAGGTGGGGCCCACCGAAATACATCAGCACCGTAAATCAAGTGATTTACGGTCCGGATCGGACACCGCACGCAAGCTGCGTGCGGTGTCCGATCCGTATGGAATAATTTTTCGTAGTTGTGTGGTGCTGAGAATGAGCGCCACATCACTAGTGCTAAAATAAAATGCTCTCTAAACAAAATGCTTGCCACCAAGGCACTCGAAGGCAATGCCATTACGCTAGAAGGGAGCTCCACAACCCTGGAAGGGACCACGGCAACAGTGGAAGGCAGTGCCACCATGCTATTGCATTATGAAAAATGCTCTTAAAATAGAGAGCTCAACACAAGGTGTTATACTAATAGCTCCTAGAAACTATAAAGGAAGAGTGGAGGAATAGATCTCCCTAAGCATGGAGTGAGCTGTCATGAGCATGAAGTTCTCTGCCACTATAGGCATAATTCTCTGTTTGAGATTAAACATAAGCCAACAACAATAAAATCATAGCAACGTGCTCGCACCCAAGATGTTCCAAGAACAATCGAGGTATTCCTTGTAAATGCTTGTTGCATAAAAAATGATGCAACAACCCTTTAAATGGCCTTAAATAAATATTTACTTTTGCTTGAAAGTGGTCGTTTTAGACCTACTTGGACTTAAATCCAGGTGTTCTCACTAGCTTTTGGTTTGCCTCATTCAACAACTCTTATCTTTACAATAAATTTGTTAAAAATAGAATTTATATGTAAATAAATAGATTTTATAACTATCCTTTTAAAATAGATTATTAAAGTTCAAAATCTGAGCAGAAGGCAATAAAAACAATGGTTGTAGGTTTAGTATTTAAATTTTATTTCTTTTCTTTATTTTCCTTCGTTACAGACAAAGCCTTTATGGTTAATTAGAGAGATGATCTTCTGCTGTTCATTAGTGTCATGAAACAGCAGTAGGAGCACCTGCTCCTCCTATGCATGTTATGGCATAAAATCATAATTTAAAGCATACAAAAATCTTTATTTAGTTTGCATTTTTTTAACAGTAAACACATTTGATCCTCGAATGTCTGTTTGTTTGAAAAAAATGTTACTTGCTATATGCATTTTGAAGAAAAACTTCAGAATATTATCTCCAGCAACAGCACCACAGCTATAAGAAGTTGAACAACCTTATGCTATATGGATAACAAATGCACATTCATTCTACTTCAAGTGTGCCACTATATTCTGTTTTATATAGAGAACAAAGCAGAAACATTCTGAACATCATTGCCAACATGACACCAAATGTTTCACACAAAAATCAAAATAATTATGATAACATAACTTGAGCAATTTGGGAACTTTTTTTCCTGTTGGCTAAATAATATTTTTTTCACAGTTGCATCCCTCTTCACGAACGAAGAATTGCTCATATTTTTATTCTCAGTCTTTGAAGAATTTCTGCCATCAATATAATGCAACAGTCAGTAGCATGGCAAGCAAAATAACTTGCAAAGCAATCTTACTAATGCATGTGTGTGCCTCATCTTATAAGGTAGTTCAAATTTTTTTTTCAATGTAACAGATGAGCTTGACTTTATTAGTCCCAAACACCAAATTTTCAAAGACTGATATCAGAATTTTTACAGAGAATTGGCTGCATGATCTGCAAGGAATCATGTAATTTTGTGTTTCTTGGGGATTAGAATTAGTAATTATGCGAAGTGGTAGATGTATGGGCTTACCATCAATATTTGAATTGGATAGGTTCTTCTTAGATTTCAAGTATAATATCTGAAAGCAAGGAAAGCAAATCATCAGCTATTTAGCTACGGCGTAAGAAAGCTTGTTTAACATTAGTAAAACATGTAAAAAAAAGAATTATTGAATTAGCAAATGCGTCTAATAGTTACTCTAGTCTATGAAGTTCAAATTTTAGTGCTTTCCACTAAAAACATTGGTTGTATATATAAATGAAAGAGGATATTCGGAGTAAATACTGGGTTAATGCATGGTAAAACTACATCAAGAATGGTTTTGAACAGAAGAAATACATAGAAATTTGAAGAAAAACTTTAGAATTACAAATTATATTAGCTATATTGAATAGATCTATTCAATGGGGTAAGTGTTAGATACGAGAATATCTAAAGAGAAGCATTTCAATACTAGAAAAAAAAAGGTTGAGAAATAATTATATCACAGAGATGGTGCAACACCTATTGAAGATAAGAAAGTTTGTTGAATCTGAGATTGTTTGTGAATTACACCCAAGCAATAGAGAGTGAGAGGAGAGTAGAAATGTATAGGGAGAAAAGGAGGATTCTATATTAGAGCTATGTTCTCTCAAATGAATAGTAAAAATAGTGAAACCCTTCTTCAATAAACATTTTCTCTATTTATAGATGATTTGGTATAACAATGATATTACATTTTTGCCCTTATCTAGATGGGGTCTACTCTGAATGTTTTTGGTACTTTATAAGTGATGACTCATCATCTGGTCGCTTTCTAGCTTGGTCAACTCAACATGGTTGACTTGGCTCGACTATCCAAGCTCAATCGGCTCAACATACTCACTTGGCACTATTGATCTAGCTCGGCCGGTTTCGTTAGTTTGACTATTTATAGATGTCTCATCTTTGACGAGAGGTCTTGATATCTATGTGGCATCTGAAGATAATTGTAGAATTGATCTTCCCATTGGGTCAGCTCTTCTATAAAATAAACCTCTGTATTAGTCTGCTCCCTATGGCTTAGAAACTTAGACATCCTCCTGATTTGTTTCCAAATGAGTGATTTTATGGCATCGATTAGCCATTTTCCCATCAAATTTCAGGCCCGGTCAACTTTAGTTTGTCTGGCTTGGCTCGTCCGTCTTAGTTAGTCAAACTTGGTGAGCATCATGGTCTCTTCGCATAGGATCTTTCTCCATTACATTCCTCTCTTTTGGATCTTTAGATCTCTGTATAATCAACACTAACACCTTTTTGATGTACAAAGTTCAAATAGTAGGATAAATGAAAATATGACACTCAATAAGGCACTTAGTGGGAAAAAGGCTTGTTGTTGTTGTTGTAAAGTTCAAATAGCTTTAAGGCCTATTTGATTTGAAAGTTTTAAATGTACAACATTATAAATGTAAAAGTTTTTGAGTATTTGATCCGGAGTAAAATTCAAGGTACTTTTTGATGGATTCTAGTACAACAATAAAGTCATTTTGTACACAAGTAGAATTCATCCTATTCAAATGAATTTCAAATACATCGTGCAACGACCTCACTGCTCATGTTAGCCATGCTCATACAACCATGCAACCTCACCAATCATACTGCCATGAAACCTCATAGCTCACGTGACCTTGTCCCCCTCCAGCCCAAGCCTTCCTTACATCCCCGTCCCCATGCTTGCACCCTAGTTAGCATTAACAACCACCTCCAACCTCTATTGCAACCCTACTAGAATCTCACATTTCCTTCCACCTATGACTCTACTTTCACTTTCATTGAACTCGCTGAGACAACATCTAATAAAAGCAAATAAGAATATTTTTATTCATGTTGCAACAATACAAATACAAATTTATAATTTCAAAAATACTTTCTATTAAAGAAAATACCAAGAAGTACTTCAAACAAAGCAAATTTGTTTTACAATGTATTTAGAGACTATTTGGTTGCAATTATTTCTAATATAATGTGATGAAAATGCATCTTTTATAGCATTTTTGTTGTTTGGTTAAAAATTTAAATGCAATATAAAATTTCAATCTACTTGGATTGCCATCTTTAATTTATTTTCAATGTTTTTGGAAATTGAGTGATTTGGATGAATTCTAAATACACTACTTGTGTGAAGCACAGCCCATTGACATTATTTTTTTGCACCATGGTCTACCAGTACCCGTAGTTTGTTGTTGCTGGCCACCAACTTCTGCAATTGATCATCTGATACTGCTCACTACTTTTTGAAGGATTTTAATATAATAATTGTTGGGTAATGTGCAGACTCGGTCCACCGAAATTAATTAGCTTCCTAATTAAGTATCCCACTTACCGCTCACCTACCACACCCACCTACCGCTCTCATGGTTTCTATAAATAGTCTCTTTTTATTTAAAGAAAAAGCCAAGCCTCAAGCCAAGCAAAACCAAGCAAAGCCAAGCAATGCCAAGCCAAGTTCTCTTGAGAGCTAAGAGAAAGAGAGAAAGAGAGGAAGAGAGAGAGAAAGAGAGGAAGGGAGAGAATAAAATAGAGATTTTCTTGTAAACATCGAGGCACTCGATAGTGTAATTTCTCAAAGATATAAATCCTCTGCAGCTCCGTGAACGTAGACAAATTTGTCGAACCACTTAAATCCGTGTGTCGCTCTGGTGTTTTTTCTGCGTGCAACTTTTTCTCGTTCCAATTTTTCGCTTTATTTCCGTCGTTTTTCACAATAAATGGTATCAAAGCCTGGTTCGGATCAGAGGAAGAACGATGGTTGGAGATGAAGTGAAGGTTTCAGGGATCGAGAAGTTCGACGACACGGATTTTGGATACTGGAGGATGCAGATAGAGGATTATCTCTATGGGAAGAAACTTCATCTTCCACTACTGGGAAAGCGACCCAAGAAGATGAAAGTAGCTGATTGGAATCTGTTGGTTCGACAGGTTTAGGGGGTTATTCGATTAACTCTATCGAGATTGGTTGCCCACAACATCATCAAGAAGAGGACTACTGTAGATCTCATGGCGGCTTTATCAGGTTTGCATGAAAAGCCATCGACGAATAACAATGTGTGTCTGATGAAAAAGTTATTCAACTTGAAGATGGCGGAAGGTGTGTCTGTTGCTCAATACCTGAATGATTTCAACACTATCACAAATTAGTTGTCGACTGTTGAAATTGATTTTGATGAAGAGATACGTGCGCTGATATTATTGGCATCATTGCCAAATAGCTGAGAAGCCATGAGGATGACAGTTAGCAGTTCTATAAGTAAATTTAAGCTGAAATATGATGATATTCGTGATTTGATTTTAGCTGAGGAGGTGCGCAGGAAAGATTTTGACGAGACCTCGGTTTCTAGTTCGACACTGATTGTTGATTCCAGAGAGAGATCACAAGACAAAAACTCAAACCATGGAAGATCAAAATCAAAGTCATGTCAGCAGGCAACCTGCTGAAATTGGGCTGGTCACATAAAAAGGAACTTTAGGAATCCTAAGAAGAAGAGAACGATGGCGCTAATTTTGTAACTGAAGAAATACAGGATGCACTATTTCTGGCAGTTTACAGTTCTGTTGATGACTGAATACTGGATTCAGGGGCTTCCTTCCATACATCTTCCCGTCGGGAGTTAATGCAAAATTATGTTGCAGGTAACTTTGGGAAGGTATATCTGGCTGATAGAAAAGCTCTAGACTTGGTGGGGATGGGAGACGTTGATATTGCACTCTCTAACAAGAGCAAATGGACTTTGCAAAAGGCCAGAGACGTTCCTGAGCTGAAGAAAAACCTCATCTTTTTTGAGCAGCTTAATGAGGGTGGTTATTCGGTAAACTTCTCAGATAACACCTAAAATGTTACCAAAGGAGCATTAGTACTAGCTCGGGGTAAGAAAACTGACACACTATATATGACTATAGGTTTACTCAGAAGAAGACACATGAGGCAGAGGTGTATTATGGGGAAGCAGAAAAATGTCGGTTTCATGAAAAGTTGTAGAGCGCCAAAGGCCGGAAAATCGGATCTTGTACAGACAAAAGGTGGAGAACCACAGAGCTATGAAGAAATCTCGCAAGTGAAAGCTGACAAAGAAGGAGGAGACAGATTCCCTACCATGAAATTAGACTTGGGAGCTCACAGAACTTCTACCAAGGAAGAAGACATTACACAACAAGTGGGTGTACCGAGTGAAGATTGCACTTGGTGGCAGTAAGAAGTACAATGCTGGACTTCTTGAAAAGGGCTTTCAGTAGGGGCAAGATATTGCTCATGCAGTGGGAGTTGTAAGCAGAAACAGGAGTAACCCAGGAAAGAGCTTGGTGGTATAAGGCTACGTTGGCGGTGATATGTCAACTGAGGGTGTTACTCGTGAGAAGCTGAAGCTGTGCCTCGACTTCAACTGATTTTCTGACATGAAGACAGGGGCTTTGAGTTGCAGAGGTGAAGGATATTATGTTTGAGAAAAAGATCGGTACAGCTAGTAGATGATGCAGCCAGTAGGTGATGCATTCAATGTCTCAGTCTCCAAGTGGGAGAATTGTTGGGTAATGTGGAGACCCAGTTTACCGAAATTAATTAGTTTTCTAATTAAGTATCTCACCTACCGCTTACCTACCACACCCACCAACGGCTCACCTACCACATGCCACCTACCGTTCATCTACCTCCCACCTACCGCTCTCATGGTTTCTATAAATAGTCTCTTTTGGTTTAAAGAAAAATCCAAGCCTCAAGCCAAGCAAAGCCAAGCAAGGCCAAACCCAAGTCCTCTTGAGAGATAAGAGAAAGAGAGGAAAAGAGAGAGAGAGAGGAAGGGAGAGAAGAAAATAAAGATTTTCTTGTAAACGTTGAGGCACTCGACGGTGTAATTCCTCGAAGAAATAAATCCCTTGCAGCTCCGTGGACGTAGGCAATTTTTGTGTGTCGCTCTGGTGTTTTTTCTGTGTGCAATTTTTTCTCATTCCAATTTTTTGCTTTATTGTCGTTGTTTTTCACAACAATAATGAGTTCATTTTTTCCACATTTAGAATTTATTCTATTTAGGTAAATTTTAGATACATCATGCCTCATGACACGGCCTCAATGTTCATGTTAGGCATGCTTGGATGACCATGCAACCTCATCGATCATACTGCCATGAAACCTCACGGCTCACTTGACCTTGTCCTCCTCGAGCGCATGTAACTTTTGTTAAAACCTCCTCCCCATGCTTGCACCCTTTCTAGCATTAACATCTAACTTTAAACTCTATTGTAACCCCGCTACAAGATCACATTTGCTTCCACCTGTGACCCTACTTTCACCTTCATAGACCTCGCCTAGACTATGTATAATAGAAGTATTTTGATTCATGTCACAAAATTACAATCACAAAATTATTATTTCAAAAATATTTTCCAGTAAAAAAAAATACCAAGAAGTACTTCATACACAACAACTTTTTTTGTAGTGTATTCAGAGACTATTTGGTTGCAATTATTTCTAATACAATGTAATGAAAATGAATATTTTATAGAATTTTTTTATTTTCGACTGAAAAAAATAAATGCAATATAAAATGTCAAATTTTTTGGAAGGTCATCTTTAATTTTTTTCAATGTTTTTGGAAATTGAGTGATTTGGATGAATTCTAAATATACCACTTATGTGAAGCACAACCCATCGACATTGTTCTGCCCACCATAGCTTGCCACCACTAGCAATTAGCTGCTGCAAGCTACCAACTTCCGCAATTGGTCATCACTAATAGTCACAACAAATCATCAAGTAATCAAACCACCAAAGTGGGTTCCCCCACTATTCTATGACTAAATTGTAACAAACTGTTAAAGAAGGATAACAACTAGATTCCACTCTAGAAGTTCTGTTGTAGCTATATAAATACTATGTCACTATACTACTGAAAGACATACATTTACTTTTTTCCCTAAACATATAATCTAATTATGTACTTATAGATGAAGAAATGAAGATAATTTCATTCCTTTTGCTTCTATCTTCATGTTATCATAGCTTGTTCCGGGATAGGATTCTCTCTATACTTGTTCAGGTATTCTCCTTTATTAAATTTTGTTTGTTTTCATCAATGCATACTCACGAATGATTCATTAACCTTTCACTCTTAAAGTTCCATTCTACCTATACCCAAGACAAGTATTACCAGTTTCTCACAAAATTTTGACTACCCATATAAAAAAAAGCCCAAAATTAGTTAAACGCAAGAAAATTATCATATATGTCATGCTCAAATCTTTAAAATCTTCATCACAATTGGAGTTTCTGGTCTTCCTGACGGAAGTAATGTTGACATTTGTAGGTCAAAATCTATAAGGAACTTTATATTCTACCAAATCTTCTATTATTCTTCTTTTTCTTATACACCTTCAAACTACATTAGAAATATAGACAACCATAGAGAAAAGTCTGCAACCTACAAAGTGTTTTAGAGCTATTTAATTGAAAAATAATTTACAAAACATATCAATGAAGAATCAATCCATGTCATAATATCTTTTTTGAAATCAAGACCTTGGTTGATAATATAAACGACCACCGGATCTTATATAGATCAAGAAGATGAGATTATTTGCTTTCTCAATGGCTTATCATCCTCATACAATGCTTTCAAAACTACCCTATGTACTAAACTTTATCCTATAGTTTTAGATGATCTTTACTCACTACCTTGTAGTGAAGAGATCAACATCAATAATCAAAATACTAAACACAGTTCTACAAATAAGACCCAGAAGGCACTTACAACATCTAGTGATCGCATAGCTTCAACAGTAGAGGAAAGGAGTGAGGAAATCAGACAAGTGGATCCATGGGAGGCAAACAATCCACAAAACAAATGCCACTCAAATTCAACCCGCAGACATACTCCCGCCACTCATAACCCACGACGACCATCTGTTGTTGTCACTAGTAATTGACAACCAATTATGATAAAGTAAACTTCTACATCTTCTTACAAATAAATTAAAAAACTGTAAAGTATTACAAATACATGATTTTACTATAAATTGTATTTAGAACATTTCAAAATATCAATTCATTGTACAAGATTGCGCCTATAAGACACCTGAATTACAAATACTTGCAACCACCTAATCCTTTAGATGATTTGAGCATATAGTGCAGCACAAAATGCATTTGAGCAAACTTTGTGTAAAATAATTTCCACACCTTATGCAACAATAAACAAAAATTTATCATGGAAAATGATTTATTATAAAACCAACCAGAATAGTTCTATACTTACATTCAGAATCTGTCTTCACCCATTTGCTTCCATTCTTCCATTTTTCATCTTGTTGTATCCTCTGCAAGTATTTCTTTGATGTTGATCGAGGAGCAGCAGGAGGATGAATATTTTTTAGAAGTATTTTCCTCAAAATCTTCCAAATAAGAAAACAAAAAAGAAAAGAAATTAAAGACTTCCATTAGGAGAACATTCAGGAAAAAAAAATTGCATAAAAATATAAATTCATACTTTTTCTATCCATGATTCAGGAATTGGATCTCTTAAGCTTAGCTGCGGAGCAAATCCACTTCTGCATACAGACATTTTCTTGAGAAGGAAAGAGAGCAGCGACCTTCGCCTGATCTCATTATGTTTAGCAGCAAGTAGTTCTTTTGCATTGTTTAAGATGATATCATCCGTTGATCCATTACAGACATTCGATGTAGAATTGTTGTCAAGTTTCAAACTTGAGGATTGATCAGTTTTATCTGTGCTAAAAACTTGTTTCAGATTTAGCAGTTTGCTTATTTCCTTCTGCAATATAATCACTTCTTCAATACTTAAGTCTCCATTTTCCTGTAACGATTCTGAACTTTGGGAAATTATTTGGGTCTCATTCTGCATTTCATTGCTGCTAAATGTTCCTATTGACAATAATGTTTGTGGCCAGCCATGGAATTCTTCTTTGCAGCTATTTTGCTTTGAAAAGTCTAAGAAAATAATACAAACATTAAAATCTACAAACTAAACTAAAAAATGCAACAAAAGTGGGTGTATATAGATAAAACCAGAGAATGATGATGAGATAAATACCATTTTTGTAGGATATATTAAATTAATTATAATTATGAAAACACTTAGAAGAAGAGTGGAGAAATCACTGACAATGATCAGAGCCATGGCTTATATCAAACTTCTTCTCTTGTCTCCCTGTTATCTTACTTCGAACCCAGCCAAAGATCTAGAAAACTAAATAATTAATTTAACACATAAACAAGATATCATGGTGGTTCAATTTTTCTTTGTATTTCTCACCTTCATATCTTCACCAATGCTCAAACTTACTGATCATGGAGACACAGAGAGAGAGAGAGATAGAGAGAAAATGGAAACTTCTCTGTGTTCACCGCAGCCTATGATCAAGCTAACACTGTCAAGTGAAATTGAGACAAGGAAACCATAAGGCTGTGCAGGGAGAGCCCAGAAAAAACTAAATTGAATGAAGGAAATATGATATTAAAGTTGACGTAGTTTTAAATTCAAAGTCGTGCAAAGTTTCATGGCCTTGTGGTTGGGGGTCTTGGCTTTCATCATGGAGGCAAAGTTTGAGTACATTAGCCGTTAACTCCTAACAATTGCTATGAATTTTGCTCCACATCATTACAAAAATGAAAGTTAATTCCAATGTTCAACCTTCTATGCTACTTAATCAATCACCTTTCAATATATATATATATATATATATATATATATATATATATATATATATACACACATA
>NEWO01000222.1:264209-274826 GCA_003013225.1 Phalaenopsis aphrodite
TGTAGCCCTATTACTGTGTATGATATGCTCATGTCCAAATATAGACGAGTCAAGAACAAGTATACTCTGTTGAGAATTGCAATTTAAATATAGAAGAAGAAGAGAAAGAGAAGAGACAATGAAAAGTGGCTAGGGTTTCCATTAGCTCAAGTACCTCATTACAAGAGTTTATAAATATAATAAGCAAAAAGATTAAACTACCCTTAAGTAAGGTAAAATAATAGAAATACAAATATTATACTGTCTAGCATCCCCCCTAAAACTCACGTTGCTTCAAGGGGAATCATCGAGAGTTTGCTAGTCAAAAATCAAAAGCCTTGAGTGAAATACAATTTCGTAAATACGTCAGCAAGTTGCATAGAGAAAGAAATATAGGGTAAGGTGATGGTGCCATGTTGAAAGTGATGGCGAGTGAAATGACAATCAATCTCATTATGTTTGTTGCGCTTATGAAAGACTGAGTTGCGGGCAATTTGTATAACACTCTTGTTATCAAAGTACATAGGAGTTGGGCTAGAGAAAGAGCACCCATATCAGCAATTAACCAGCGCAACCAAACAATTTCTACAGTGGTGGATGTCATGGAACGATACTCAGCTTCGGCAGAAGAGCGAGAGACAACTGTTTGCTTCTCACTCTTCCAAGAAATGAGAGAATTTTCTAGAAAAATAAAAAATCTTGTAGTAAACTTACGACTGGTGGAATCACCACCTCAATCAGCATTTGAGTAGGCACGTAATTCCAAAGAAGAAGATGCAGGAAAGAGAAGACTCTGAAATTAAGTGCCCCGAAGATAATGAAAAATGCAAAGAACACCTGCTTAATGAACTGTAGTAGTAGAGGCAACAAACTGACTAACAACATGTATTGCATAAGCAATATCAGGTCTAAAGATGGTAAGATATATCAAGCTGACAACAAGTATATGATACAAAGTGGGATCAGACAAATGAACACCATCAAAAGAGGTATAGTGAGCATTAAGCTCAAGAAGAGTGGCAATTGTCCGAGCATCAGAGAGACAAGCTTGTTCAAGAATGGTGCCAATATGCTTAGATTGGAAAAGAAGCTAACCTCTAGGAGAATGAGCCACTTCAATCCCCAAAAAATATCAAAGTGTACCCAGATCTTTCATCTCAAACTATTGAGCTAACTGTAATTTCAACTCTGCAATCTCATTATCATCATCCCCAATAATAATCATTTCATCAACATATAAAGAGAGTATGATACGACCACAGGAGGTACTCTTGAGGAATAAGGCAATGTCATATGAGCTAGAATGAAAACCAAGAGATGCAATCACAATAGAGAACTTTTTAAACCAAACTTAAAGAGCTTGTTTAAGGTCGTAGAGAGCTTTCTTTAATTTACAAACTTCACCATGATTATGAGAGACACCTGGTAGAGGCACCATGTAAACTTCCTCTTGAAGATCACCATTTAAGAATGCATTTCTAACATCCATTTGAGAGATATGACATTGATGAATATATATGAATGCAATAAGAGCACAAATAGTAGTCATTTTGGCAAAAGGAGCAAATGTTTCTTCATAATCCAGACCATGATGTTGAGAAAGTCCCTTAGCAATCAAATGAGCTTTATACCGCTCAACTGATCCATCAGACTTAGTTTTGATCCTATACACCCAACGAGAACCAATTGCACGTTTTCCTGAAGGAAGAGAGATAAGGTCTTAAATATCTGTCTTATGCAAAGCAGAAAGTTCTTTTGCAATAGTTTTTTGCCAAAGAGGATCAAGAATAGCCTCTTGATAGGAAGAAGATTCAGACAAGTTGTAAATGGAGATTAAAAAGGAAGAAAAGAAGTAGAATAAGTGAAGTAAACAAAATCTGACAATTTAGTAAGCTTATGATCACGTTGAGGGTAATGAAGAAGAGGATGATCCACAATCATTAAAGGTTCTTGGAGAGCAGTAGGGATAAGGGGAGCATCGGGATCTATAGAACTACCAGTGTCAACCTTGCAAAGCTCAATATCAAAATTACTTGGTTGATGAATCACATGATAAGGTTCAATATTTGTATCTGTGTGAAAAAGATCAATTGGGATAAGATCAAACTTTGAAATGCTATGAGGAGAAGAAGGAGAAATGGAGTAAAATGTTATATGCTCAAGAAATACAACATGATGTTAGACAAAAAAATTTTGAGTGAGAGGATCATAACAATTATATTCTTTCTGACTATCACCATAACCATGAAATACACAAATTGTTGAACACAAAGATAATTTATTACGTTGTACGTGAGGAAGAAGAACAAACAAAGTGGAACCAAAAACTCTCAAAGCGGAATAATCAGGAGTGTGGCCATATAGTTTTTCAAAGGGAGAAAAACTTGAAGTAACAAAATATGGAACTCTGTTAATAATATAGATGCAGTAAGAATAGCTTCCCCCAAAATTCACTTGGAACTAAGCCATAAAAAAGAAGAGAATGAGTTGTTTCAAAAATGAGACGATGTTCCTTTCAATAACTCCATTTTGTTCAGGATTGTCGGTATAAGAAGTTTGAAGAAAAATCTCATCAGAGGCAAGTAATTCAGAGAATTTAGTAGAGGTATATTCAAATCCCAAATCACATAAAAAACACTTAATAACAGTATTATGTTAAGTTTTGACCAATGTACGAAACATTTGATAAACACTAAAAAAATCAAAAAAAAATTTCATAAAATAAATCCAACAATAACAAGTATATTCATCAATGAACAAGACATAATATCTAGATCCACCTTTGGTAAGAACATGTGATGGACCTCATACATCCAAATGAACCAAGTTAAAAAGTGCAACAAAAAGTGAAACACTTTTAGAAAAAGGTAAAGCAGAACATTTAGCAAGTCTACAACCACAATAATCAGAAATATCATGAGCTTTTAACTCGCCCAAAACTCCTGTAGAAACTATGTATTTTAAGCGAGAAGAAGAGACATGTCCAAGATGAGAGTGCCATAAATAAAATTTAGAAGATGATGAACTTAAATGAAATGCTGACAGGTCAACACTGGAAGCTGCAACATCTGGAACCCTTAGCTCATCCAGGATATAAAGTCCCCCTTGCCTACGGTCTGTCCCAATCAGCCTCCTGGATTGTGGATCCTGCACATAACAAGATATGGAAGAAAGTAAAACTGAGAAACCAGAATCACACAATTAACTAACAGAAACAAGGTTCAAAGTAAGATTGAGGATATAGTAAACATTTGAAAGGTATAAATGTGGTGTACATACAGGCCCAGTGCTCGCTAATGGCATAGGGGTGTCATCAGCTGTTATGACTGATGCAAATGATGCATGATGTAATGATGCAAATGATGTAAAATCAGATGACATATGATGAGAGGCTCTAGAGTCAAGAATCCAAATGGAAGAATATATACCTGATGAGCTAGAGGAAGGCAAACCTATATTTAATTAGGCAGACATGACATGTGACTGTGTGGCAAGAAAATTTTGAAACTGCTCAGCAAGCATGGCTACTATAAGACCCGAAGAATATGCATTTCCAACCTTAAGGGAGTATGTCAAAGGAACAACAATCACAACATTTGATGTTGGAGTCTTGAAGCTTCGTGGGTGCAACTGACTGAGTTGTTGTGTCTGCTGTGGTTTGTTCAACAACTTTGGATATTGAGCTTTCCAATGACCCTTTTACTTATAAAAGCTACATTCATCAAAACTAACCTTTCCTTGAGATTTGCTTTTATTATGAGTAGTTGTAAAAACAAACGGATTAGGAGTGGGGAGGATCCCTTTCTCAACATTCACTTTCTCAGATTGAGACTTGAGATGAATCTCTTCAGCTAATAATTCATTAACCACTGAGTTAACTGTTGGAAGAAGATTACGATGTAAAATTGTTCCACGAATCCCTTCAAAATCATCTCGAAGAGCCATTAAAAACTGAACCAAACGCCATTCTTCTCTACGATTAGTGTATGGTTTAAAAGCCCATAATTATGTAGATTCAATAAGAGATAATTGATCACAAAGATTAATCATGACATAATATAGTTCTTGGATGCTCATGTTGTTTTGCTGAAGAGCACAAATATAAATCTCTAATTGATATTGCTTTGCAAAATTTGACTGCACATATAATCTTTCCAAACGATTCCAAACTTCTTTAAAGGTTTCATATTTTGCTAATTAGACATCGATTAATTTCAAAACTGAGTTATTGATCCAAGTGATTATTTTTGAATTATTTGCTTCCCATACTTCCAACCTTTCTTCATAATTTTTATCATTTTAATCTATGGGTTTTACAAGGTTCCAGAAACATAACCCCACATTTTTTTGCCTTTCAAAAAATTCTTTAATACATAACTCCAATATGAGTAATTTTGTCCATTTAATTACACACTAATAGATTGAAGAGAATCATCTTTCTTACCGGCCATTGCTATTATTATCAATTCAAAAAAGAAAATAAAGAACAAGAAGATCAATTACCAATAACAATAGATCACCTGAAAACTACAATTGAGTTTATCGCTAGAGACTGCAAATAACGATGAAAATTGGACTATCACTAGAGACTGCAAAATAACCCAGAAACTGCAAAAAGATTCCTGAAAAATTTTTTTGGGGCTTTGCCCCCAACCTCAAGAAGTTGGATCCATGAAAGCTATGAATGGATCAAAACTTGCTCTGAAACAATGTTAAGAATTGCCATTGAAATAGAGAAGAAAAAGATAAAGAGAAGAGACAATGAAAAGTGGTCAGGGTTTCCATTACCTCAAGTATCACAATAGTATACATATACAATAAGCAAAAAAAACTAAACTACCATTAAGTAGGGTAAAATAATAGAAATACAAATATTATAATATCTAACATACTCAACATTTGATAAAGTAGAAGATTAAAAAATCTATAACATAAATGTGCCTTACACCAAGATGATGATGATCTTCTACAACAAATCTATAGAATAATGTATTTTCTCTTGAAATGAACATGTTGTGAAGGATTGTATTCTTCTTCTTCAATAAGACCTTAGAAGGTTATGCTTAGGATGATAGTAAGAAAATAAAATGCAGGCCCACATTAAACTGAAGCATTCAAAAGTGGAAAAACACTCCAAATTAATAAGGTTCGATCACAATAGGAAAGCAGTGGAAGATTCCACTAGTAATAGGGTCAAATTCTGATGTTAAGCCCTATTACTCACAGATTTTACTATAACAATAATTTTGAAGCAAAAATGAGGGTCGCAAAGCTATTAGCATCGAAAAAGTTCCTCCGCTGCCACTTAAAAAAAAAACACTAAAACCGACAGAAAAATGAACCACTTTTTAAAAACTAAAAAATTGTTCTGATTGCTGATTATTTTGAGATTGTTTATATTAGTGGTTATTTATGATGACATAACTATAACATAGATTGTCACCTATCAACAGTATATTGTTTTCCGACTGGTTTTAAATATAATCGGCGTAATAACCTGTCGGTTATAATCAAATATTAGCCGACGACTACAGTTCGTCGGTTATCTCTGAACCCGTCATCTAATGGGGTTTAAACCGAAGCATTTTATTATTAAGTGATGGGAGTGACTAGTGGTAATAGTGTTAATAACCAGTGCAATAAAAACCGTTTATAGGGTCTCAATACTAATTTCATATCCCGCTTGTCATCACCCCCTCCCGATTTTGCTCTAATCCCTCCTCTCAGCATCTCGTCTTCTTTAGCAGAAGCCTTCACCTCTCCCCAAAGCCCCTTGGATGTCCCTCTCTATTTCATCCAAACCATCGTCTTTGTCTCTGAAACCCTTGCAATAAACTCAAAATAGGAGCTAGTTGGGAACACAGCGGCAAGATTGCAACTTACAGTGAACGAAAACTCTCATTTTTCTCCTCCTTCCTCTCCTATCTACCCGAAAAAATGGAGGAAGGTAGCTAGTTGTTGACATCACTTCTGTGAGGACCCTCTATATCTCTATAGATACCTAAGATTTAACCCTAGGGTTTGTTAGTGACCTTCTTAGAAAACTAGAGATGGAACTCACCCATAAAAAAACTTTTAACCAATTCTACACTTAGGGGTTTCCTAAGGTTAAGCCCAAGTCCTTAACCCTTGGTTGAGATGACTGAGGGTCCAGCCCAGTGGAAGCCCAAGTTGACTTCCTATAGAGTGAGTTCTACTCATGACTACTAATTAGCCTTTGAAATAGACATTCTATGCATTCATCATCAAGGACTTGCATAGCTCATTACACGACTTGCTTCCATGCACTCAACATCAATTGAATTTAAATGTTTGAGCGTGGTGAGATATAAGAACATTTAAATTTAAAATTTCAAAAATATCTTTGCATTAGTCTTAGAATATTATGCATACCATACCCATCTAGGCAGCTTGATTGATAATCAAGTAATAATACTTATAACTCCTGAGAAACAACTTAACTATTTTGCTTCATCGAGAACAACCATGCATGGTTTTGAATGCTATTAACCGGTTTAGATGGTAGCCCTTTCCAGGTAGGGTTTCAATTTAGGTTGAACCTAAAAATTAAAGGTTAGGTCCAAGTTGGTTTGGACTTAGGGTTAGGTTCAATTTAGGTTGAACCTAAAAATTTAGGGCTAAGTCCAAGTTGGTTTGGATTTAGGGTTAGGTACAATTTAGGTTGAACCTAAAGATTTAGGGTTAAGTCCAAGTTTTCTTAGACTTAGGGTTAGGTTAAATTTAAGTTGAACTTAAAGATTTAAGGGTAAGTTAAAGTTGGTTTGGACTTAGGGCTAGTTTCAATTTAGGTTGAACCTAAAGATTTATAAACTATTTGGGATAAATTTAGGTTGAACCTAAGGATTTATAAACAATTTGTGAGCAATTTAGATTGAACCTAATTTTTTGGAACAATTTGGGCTAAATTGCATATTTTAAATTTGTAGTTTTGCCCCTAGGTTCCTAAACTTTTTTATAAAATTTTTAAAGATCGTAAATTGTTAATTTAGGGTTCAAATTTATTTTCTTAAATTTCCTAACCAATTTTCATTTTAATTTCCAATTTTCTCATTTTTTATAATTATCTTTCAAAACAATTACAAAGTTGGTAGAAAATTGGTCTTTCTCATTTTAGGAAATCCCCTAACCTTGGAAAAATTAGGGAATGTATCCAAGGGTGAGGGATATAATCCCTAAAAAATTCATAATTTTTTTATTTATATTTTATTTTTAATAATTAAAATACTCTATGGAGTATTTAATTAATTAAAAATTAAATATAAGTGATTTATTTTCAATTTTATTTTTATTATCTTCTCCTCTGTTCATTGAGTCTAAATGTATTTCTATTTTATTTTTATGATTTTTCTATACAAAGTTATGCAATTTTATTGCATTATAATATTTGGATTTAATTAAAGAGGAAAAGGTGGAATTTCCTACTAATCCACACTACATCCCCGTCATCCTTGGTGGAGTTAGAAGCCCACGCGACAAAGTTTGATCCACGGTGCTTTCCACGCAAGCGTTAAGGTGGCTCACGGTATGCTCCTCTGTTCCTCATAGTTCGGTGGTCCGATCCACTAGTTGTTGTCCATTTCCAATAAACGAAAAAGGATGACATCCGTTCATCATCCCCTCGAGACAATAAACCAAAGGTCGTTTATCATCAAATGCTAATTTCTCTTTTAATTTTCTATGAAATCTCATTGGGTTTGTTTCTAAAGCATCATCTAACCCAGACAAACACATCTAAACGATTGATCAAGCATGGTGTGTTAATTCTTTCACAAAAGATCAAACGTGAAGCAAAATTTAGGGTTTTGGATCCATACCTTGTATTAAAAGGTGTAGCCTCAATTAGGCTTGACAAACATGATCACTTGGACCCTACAAAACTTCTACTTAGTTTAATTTGGATTGAAATTGGCTCAAGCTATGTGCTATGCCAAAAGGTGACTCAATTTGGTCTTGAGATAGGTTTGAGACTACAAAGTGGCTTTGATTGGCGGATGATTGTAAAGATCTTAGGAAGAATTTGGAAGAATTGATTTAAGGCTTTTGTGATGTTTATGTCGGACCCAAATTTTGCCCTGGATTAGGGTTGGGAAATTAGGGTATCCTAGTGAGGTTGAAGGCTTGAGGAGTTAGGGGATCTATTACCTATTGATACACCTAAAATATATAGTATTTTTATACACATTTTTATACCTATTTTTGAGGTATTGCCCTTTAATGAAAGGTAATTGTGTGTTTTTCTTTCAAGTACAATCAAATGGATGAAAAATGCTAAAAGGAGTGAAAAAGGGTCAAAGTTGGAGAAAAAATCAACTAGGGCGCCTAAGCGCCCAGCATTGGCGCCTATGCACCAGAGAGCCGCGCCTAAGCATCAGGTACCCCGTGCTTAAGTGCTAGAAGTAGTTATTTGATGTTTTATCGAATTTAGATGAATTTTTTGTAAAGGTGTTTGAAGCAACCCTTGGTAAAAATGTGGGAAATAATCCATGGACAAGAAAATTCATTCAATTGGCTTTTGAAAGGAGGAAATTCTGGAAGATTCAATGAATGGAGGCACAATTTGAAAAGACACCAAGAAACCTTTTGGATTTTTATTAAAGAAGACTTGGTTCATCAAAAGAGGATGCCAGCCATTAAACATCCATAGCCATCATTCATCCAAGTAACCGCCGCCGCCGTCGTCAGCCACTTTCTTTTTATTTTGAGTGTCAGTTTGTATTTTGAGTGAAGGAAGAGAATTCAAAGGAACTTCAGAACATTTGGTGGAGAGAAATTGAGATAAGTGTTTATCTTTGTGACTATACTTAGTTTTAATTTAGATTTTTTGTTTGTGTGTATGATTTCTACTTTTTAACTCATGTGTGGTTGTGTTTTCTCCATGGATTTTGAGTATTTTTCTTTATCTTTTATCTTAAAATGATAAGTGATTAAGTATTTAAAGGAAGTTGTATGAAGTATTAGACTTGAATGTTGGAATAAATGGTGATGATTTGAAACCTTGTACTTCATTTACTTCTTGATTTGACCAATTAAGATGTTAATATCTGTTGTGAGAACATGTAAGATCCTAGATGATATTATCTCAGTCAACAAATTGTTAGAATCACCTATTGATTTCATGAATGAGAATTTAGTTCATGGGATTTAGTACAAATAAATAGGGAAATAAACTTTTCAAGGGTGTAGAATTAAAGGACTTTAGAGTGACAGAATAAAGCCCCCAATTTGATTTATAGTTTTAGGTTTTGATATGAGATATTAGCCCCCAGGTGGAGGGAGAAGAGGGAAATATAGAGTGAGAACCAATATCTTTCCTACCTAACCAGTCTTCAAGACTATTCAAGCTATTAATTAAACAATATTCTTTATAGAATCTCTAGTAAGGGCAAAGAATATTATTGCTCCTATTTGACACAACACATTTATCATACATCCACAATAGAATTTATATACTTATTACTGATTCATGATAAAGAAAAAAATATTTTAATTATCACTATACTTATTACTGAATCATTTATCATACTTCCATGATATTTCTATACTTATTACTGATTCAACCTGCAAATATTTACTTAAATTAATTAGTTGCTTACTTGATTTTCATAAACCAAAAATTACAAAAAGAATCGAATTTTCATTCCTATTATAACATCTTAAGTTTAAGTAAGAATATTTTGCTAAATAGATTTTTGTCATCTAAACTTTTTAAAGTGCTTATTGCAGTCTTCCCTGTGGGTTTGATATTCAGAACTTAATCAAAAAGTCAAACATTACTTGATAATGATATATATACTTGAGTATTATCCCATATTTAATTATTATAATTGTATTCTTATTTGTTTCATAGTGAAAAACTTACCTAGCTTTTGCTTTTGATCAAGTTTTTTAGCTTTCTTACTTATTTAGAATAACTATTAAGTAAGTTAAGCATATAATCACTTACATCACATTTTAAATCTATATAGAAAGTCGGGATCACCTATGTCTAGGAGAAGCTTTTCTCTATTGAAGGTCAAGGATTTGGGATGTTAAATAGAGAGTTGGGCTCTTCTTGAAGCTCTCAAGTTCCTCTTTTTTATGATCATGAGAGAGCTTGACATGGCTTGGGATAAGTTTGGATGGCATCTATATGAGTTTAAGAGACACATGAAGTTTTTTTTGCTGAGTTAGGGGTGTCATTTCCTCGCTTCGGAAGGATTAGCCATGGTGGCTCCAATGGGGAAGAGAGATAATTTCCATGGCTTGAAGGCATTGAAGGGAGTTAAGCCTGGCTTGACCCAAGCAAGATGGGATTTGAGTGGGGAAGACTTGCTTGTCAAGTGTAGATAGAGGGGTGGGTGTGCTCTCCTTTGTCTCTTCTTCCCTTTTGGTTTAGTTAGGGTGTAGGTCATCCCTTATTTTGATAAGTTAGCTTGGATTATGGATGACCCAATGAGCAATGGGCCATGGCCTTAGCTCATGAGCTTGGACCTTCGTCATAGATGATGGGTTAAGGCTTTAGGGTTTAAATTAAGCTAAAGCTTAATGGGCCCTAAACATAATTTAATTAATTGATTCATTAATTAATTATGAGAATGACATTATTTGACCATATGCTCATGAGTTAACCATAGTGAT
>NEWO01000222.1:288595-305031 GCA_003013225.1 Phalaenopsis aphrodite
TGTGTGTGTGTGTGAGCATATATTCATTTTCAAACATATATCAATTATTTAATTAATTTATTTTTAAATAAAATTTATAGCATCATGCATCTGGTGGATCATATATAATTTATATTAGTAATATAAGTAGAGTTATATATTTCTTTATTTAATTGTGCGTGTGTGTGTTATATAGTCTAATTCCTTCATTCCTGTTGTTTCACTGGTTCTCACTTCAAAACAGAAGGAATCTCCTTGTCACACTCCGTCATCTTCAAAAAATTCACAAGACAAGCATAGGATGAAAGATTATACAAAGACTAAATGAATAAGAGAAATCCAAGTAACTCTAGAAGACTCCACCACACTCTAGAGAATATTAGATGAAATACTTCAAGGAAACACAAAAATAAACTAGAAAGATCTAGGGTTATGTTTATATATAAAAGAATAATGTAAAACTACCTAGAAATTCGTATATTCTAATATAATCTAAAAAGTTCCCTTAGTCTTGGAGAGGACTCCCAAGCATACAAATGTTGTAATTACTCATTCTTAGAGAAGTGTTTCTTCCTCCAATACTTCTCTCTACTTTTCTTTAAAGAGTGTTTTGTGCTTACAAGATTAAGCGTTGTGAAAGTTAGACTAATTTAGTGTCAATGAAAAACGCTAAAGCCGCATGGGTGACTTTTCATAATTAATCTGTGATAGTTGTATTAGAACCTCAATTTAAAGGTATGACAAAGAGAGTCAGAGAACACGTAATGGAGTCTGAAGCCACTAATGTGGAATCATCTCAAAAAGGGTGAGATCATTAGGAGCAACGAGAACCGGCTGCATCCAAACCACATGGGAGGTCCAAGGAGATCATGTACGACTTTGATTTGCGCCTTACTCAGGTGAAGACAATGAATGACATGGAGGCCCAGTTAGAGGATTTTGGCCAAAAGATTGATGGACTCGAGGAAGACAATACAATTCATTCGATCAGAGGCATGATGCTCCAACTGGATGAGTCCTTAAGGGACCAAATGGCTAAGATGTGGGAGGGCTTGATGGGACAGCTTCAGGAAGTACGAAGAGCCCATGAAGATAAGATGAGCAACATATGTGGTAGCATGGAAGAGATGCGTGAAAACATTTCGCTATGCAAGAGGGCACTAGTGACATCCACAAACAATCATACTTTCAAAGCCAAATGCATCGAAATATCAAAACCTAAAAGTTTTGGGGGAGCTCGCAACACAAAGTAGACAACTTCATATAGAGACTTGAGCAATACTTAGAGCGATGATGATTACAAATGAAGATGCAAGAATTCCATTTGCAACCCTTTATCTCTCAGACATCATTATGTTGTGGTAGGGAAGAAGAGGAGATATCAAAAAAGGAATGTGCACTATATCCACCTTTGGTGACTTCATAAGGGAGCTAAAGAGACGATTCTACCCTGAGAACGCGGATGATAAGACTAAAGCCCGATTACGAAGGCTCAAACAAGAGAGATCGATTCAGAAATATATTAAAGAGTTCACAAGCTTGGTTCTTGAAATTTCCGACATGTCAAACAAGGATGCTCTTTTCAACTTCATGAATGGATTCCAACAGTAGGCAAATACAGCTTATGAAGCACGTAGTGCAAGATCTTATCTCTCATTGCGGTCGCCAAAAGCCTAATTGATTACACAAAAGAGTTCACAAAGCCTAAAGATAAGAATAATACTTATGTCAAAGGTAGGGAAGACAAGAATCGACACAAGGAAGAGAACCGCCATGAATCGACTTCATCTAAGGCAAAAGACAAATGGAAACCTAATAATGACAAAACCAAACTGCATAACAAGTGCTTCCTTTGTGGAGGACCTCATTGGGTAAGGGATTGACCTCAGAAGCAGGTTATAAACTCTCTCCTTGCAAGCCATCAGGAGGAAGAAGGTGGTGATATGGACAGCACAAGTAGGGTCTATACAACTGCTGAATGGGATGCAAACTCGAACAAAACCCCAAGCAAAAGGGTTACTCTTTGTGAAGTTGGTAATAGGCGGAAAGACCACAAGAGCGATGATAGACACAGGTGTTTCTCACAACTTCATCTCTGTCGAAGAAGCAAGATTGGGTTTGCAGATGACGGAAAGAGGAGGCTCCATCAAGGTGGTCAATTCAACAGTAAGACCAAACCATAGAATAGCCAAAGGAGTAAAGAACAGTATTAAAGTGTGGACAGGTACTGTAGACTTCTCTGTCATTCCAATGGATGATTTTAAAGTCATTATAAGGATAAACTTCTCGGATCAAGTAAGAGCGTTCCCAATACCCTTCACTAATAGCATGTGCATCATGGAAGAGAAACAAGCTTGCTTGGTACCGACAATAAGGGCTAACAAGCAGGAATTCAAAATACTACCGTCCATCCAATTCAAGGAGGGCATTCCACAGATGAGGAGAGCTACTTGGTTGTTCTTCATGAATCCAATGAAGGACATGCCAAGGGAAGTCGTAGCAGTTCTTGAGGACTATAAAGGTGTTTCATCACCAGAATTACCAAACTATCACCAAAGAAGAAGATAGATCAGTAGACCGAGCTGGAATTAGGGACTGAGCCGCTAGCCATGAAACCCTCCTGTATGGTACCCCTCCTCCTACAACCAGATATGAGAGAGAAAGCCCAATCTTTTTCAAATTCGACAAATCCTAGAACGAGCAAAGGGAGTTAGCTCGAGCCACATTACATAAGACTGCAAGAAGAACGAAAAAGTGGGCAGACAAAAAAATGAGACATGAAGACACGCGAAAATAGATAAAACCGACAATATCAAGTGGAAGCCGCAATTAGAGCATTGCGAGCTTAAGTGAAAGAGTATCACACTCTACCCTCTTCAAGATATTAACAAGACAATCATGGAATGGAAGATTCTACAAAATACCAAATGACGGAGAGAAATCCAAGTAACTCTAGAAGACTCCATCACATTCTAGAGAATATTAGATAGAAAAACTCCAAGGAGAACTCAAGAATAACCTAGAATGATCTAGAGTTATGTGCATATATAAGAGAATAATATAAAACTATTTAGAAATTAGTACATTCTAATGTAATCTAGAAAGTTCCCTTAGTATTGGAGAGTACTATAAATAGAAGTCCCTCCCCCTCATTTGTATACGTCCAAGTATCATCCAAGATTCTCAAGCATTCAAGTATTGTGATCACTCTTTCTTAGTGAAGAGTTTCTTTCTCCAATACTTCTTCCTACTCTTCTTCCAAGAGTATTTTGTCCTTACAATTCCAAGCATTGTGAGGGTTAAACTGATTTAGTGTCAAGAAAAGAGCGCTAAAGTCGCACGAGTGACTTGAGATAAATTAGACTGTGACATGCTGCTCTTAGGTTGCAGCCAAGGAGAAAAAAAAGAGAGGAATAGGGATAAAAAAAGTAGGTGAAGAGAAACAGAGTATAATATGAAGAGTAAGAAACAATATGAAGGAAAGAAAGAAATGGAGAGGAAAGTTAATTTAAAGGTGAGAAATCGATTTCTATTTTTTTTCCAAGAATTATATGCTTCATCATAAAAGTGAGTGCAATGTTAGATGCACAAAAAAAAGTGATTGAAAAAGCCAAATCAAGAAGAAACGTAAAGGGCAAAACACTACCCTATGTTGAAAAAAAAGGAAATCTAAATATTTAATCTAAAAAAAGAAGTGTACAAGGATAAGGATTGCATCGAGTTTAAACATTAACTTGAGAAGAAATATAAAATAATCCCATTTGACTATTATGAAGTTGAAATGATGAATACTGTTTATAAGACACAGTGAATTGATTTAGATTACAATATTTATATTTATAATATCCTATGAAAAATGAAAAACCAGATAAAAAAGACACTGAAGAATTGTCATAATTTTTCAACAAATTTAACGCTAGTTATTGACCACCTAATGCAACCCTTCACTTTTCACATCGGAAGCTTGGAACCCAACAATATCAATAATTAAAAATAAAAAAAAGATGGTAAGAACTAAGCAATAAATTTATTCAGAGAATCAAATACACTCACATTTAGAAGTTATTAAGACATTATTTAGTATTTAGTAGCTGTTTTTTTTTTCAAAAAAAAAAAAAAATATATATCTAATTTTTTTAGGAAATTAATTTTAAATTTTAAATTTTAAAATTTTTAGAATATTCAACTTATTTATTATGAATCTAAACTTATTAAGAAAGATTTTTGACATAATGGTATTTCTGTATTAATTTGTAAAAACCATACGTATAAAGCCTTGTTTATTCAATCGACACTAAAAAATGTGTTATAAATAATAACTCCATAATGTGGCATAGAAAATTGAGACATATCTTCATACATAGAAACAAGTGATAACTGAATGAAAGAGTACTTATTATGTGGAATTTCACTGTTTAATCCTTATGAGTTACAGAATGGGAAAAACAAACTAATAAGCTAACTATCCTCATATTAATTGAAAGAACCACTGAGAAAAGCAAATAAATTGACTAAATACAAAGTTACCTTCCAGGTTGCTATCCTCACCTTCTGTAAACATTATCACCTTTAGCATTCATCTTAATAAAAAATTTAAACCAAAGAAAATATTAAAACATAATAACTTATCTAAGACCAGAGAAAATATTAAAACATAATAACTTATCTAAGATAGCCTAGAAGCAAGCAAACTTTTATTGTACACTAACCTAAGAAAAAAAGGCAATATACATGTTAGTCTTTTATATTTCACTATAGAAAATCTTACAATAATCTAATGTATATCTCCATGACATTTATTCAAGAGAAAGAAACTTAAACTTGGATATGCATTAACTTTAAGTATACTCTCCATGGTTTAATCTTTAACTAAGCTTTCGCTTCATGCTATTAACATTCATATCTGTTTATAGCACCACCCAAACATAACCTAACGCACCCCTAGTTGATATTATCTCATTGGTAAAACGATTCGTGATCTAATTTACATGATTATTTAAGATGAAGATGTGTCTACTCGCCCCTAGTATATATTCTCTCATTGACACAGTGGTTTGTGATCTAATCATCACATTAATCGAGGGTGATAGAATAACATCTATACATGCAGACACATTGGTGTCCCTTGCCTGATAATAAATGAGGTGAACTTCTCTTAGCATGCAGATACAAACATTCATATATAAACTATTTAATTCTTCATAATATATATTATTTTCTTATGAGACACTTTATATTCATCTACTAATAAATATATGCACTCTTAGTATGTCATGACCCAACCCGAGCGAGTTGGAAATTAACCAATGCAGGTACAAACAGTCGGACGGTGAGAGTTAAGTTTTTTATATTTATTTTCTATAACTAGATATTAACAAATAAAATAACCAGTAAAAAAACTAAATTAAAACAATAAAATTAAATTTGCCTCACTACGAATTGTTCACGTCTTCCATAAACATTTTTTCTTATATTGCACATCTTTTAATTAACTAATTTCACCTAAAAAGTTAGTTTAAAACAACAAAGAGCTAACCAAATCTAGTGAATAATCACACTCCTAAACTACAAAGATTGTGTTTACCAAAACTATTTCTTCACACCCATTGTATACCAATTTTCAAGCCAGATGTACTAATTCATTTGATTTCGATGTTCATGAATTAGCAAAAGCTAGTTTTATCTAATTGAGTATTTGTTATTCATCATTTGGATGAATATTAATTTATCACATTTCAACTTATCGTGTTACAATATGTTCCATTTCTTTACCTTTATGAGACTACTATTTTATATTGTAATAATTTCACCAATGGTAATCCAAACCTGTTCTTTAAGAAGAAAGCAAAATTAAAAAAAGGAAAAACTCATTTTACAATTATCATAGCTTAACAGATTAGACAAACATATAGAAAGCTACTCTTCGCGCAAAAAAAAAGATTTTATTTACAGGTTTCGGGCATAGTCAAGAAGAATGATCAACATCTAGTTGAAAATAAATATCAAAATAGCAATCAAATTTTTGAAGAAGGGTTAGTGAAATTTAATATCTTATTTGAGGATTGAGATGACTAAGATATGTCCGCTGGATGATCACTGATAGGGGGTGTAAACGAGCGGAACACGAGCGAGCCATGCTCAGCTCGTGTTCGGCTCGTTTATATTTCGAGCTCAAAAAGTGTGTTCGTGTTCGGCTCGTTTGCTCAACGAGCCGAACACGAGCTGTTCACGAACAAAGAGTTCTTTTAACAACCATAATCATGTAGCCATAAGACATAAAACAATAAGGGTTTGAGCAAGATTTAAAAATTATTATTTATATTAAAATATCATTTGAATCTAATATAATAATTTTTATTCTATTTTTTTAATCAATATTTTAATTGATTATAAATCTTTGTAGCCTTGTAGTCAATTAGATTTTTTCAAAATACTACTTAATATATATATATATATATATATATATATATATATATATATATATATATATATAAACTTGATGAGTAGTATTTCGAGCCAAAACAAGCCAAACACATCTTAGTTCGTGTTCGGCTCATTAAATTATCGAACAAAATTAACGAGTCCAACACGAGCTTCTTAACGAGCCGAACACGAGTTGTTCGCGAACAACGAGCCGTTTTGACAGCCCTAATCACTGATGCTTATTACTTCGTTTAAATGATCCTTAAAATATAGCACATTACCTGCTTCAACTTGTCCTGCTCCACTGCCTCAATTCTAAAGGTCATAATTGTATATTCTGACGGAATGCCCGACTCTATGCTTAATTTAGCAACCTGCAAATTTTAAAATTGAAATTTTAAAAAATAATCATAAAAACATAACGGGAAGATTTCTACAAATCAACTAAAATGAATAAGAGTTTCATTAGAAAGACGCATAAAAAAGTATGATTACATGCTGCAAATTCAGAAAGTAGAAAGTTTCAAGGTCACTGGGAAGCTCACGGGTGGACAAGTAACGAAAGAAAGTTAATTATTCTAGATGATTGTTGCAAGAAAATAAAACAGACCTGATATGGACCTCAGAAAAGTTCAATGGAGCAATTATAGAAAATGACATTAAATTAAACATAAATATTGACAATAGTCATTGTCAAACAATAAGTCCCAAGCATTGACAATAGTCATTGTCAAACAATAAGTCCCAAGCAACATCAAAAGTTTCTTCCCGGTGGGAAAGCCTAATTACAGGTAAAAAGAAGCAAACAAAAATTCATTTCTCAAAATCCAACCCTTCTAGCCACGTGGATTGGTTTTTTATAAGAAAGCAGTTGAATCTTCGAGGACAAAAAAGAATATGAATAAAACAGCAGCAGCTACTTTAGTAACATGTTCCAGCAGAAGATAAGTATGATATCTAAGACCCCATATCTCCTGTATTGACAGAGTTTTCAGAGTAACAAACCTGTTGAATCTTTGAGTAAGAAAATGAATTCGAACAAAACGGTAGCAGTTTGCTAGTGTATTGATAAGTTCCTTGAGAAGACTAGATGTAGGATACGAAAGACCCCAAATCCTGTGCGTTCCGGGAATTTTGAAAGAAGAAACAAACCAGTTTTCCTGAGAAACTGAATAAAGCAGAACAAATAATGCCTACACATTGTTGCCAAGGAAAAAAAATATATCAAAGGATTAACCCATTACAATTTTGAATGGTATTACTTGTATAGCTAAAAAAAAACCTTGCCAGAGTTTAAAGAATAGGATAAAGTCAAACACGTGACCTGGTCAAAACATTCCTAACATATTAAGAGGAAGTGCAAGACAGCAGTTGAATTCTATCACTTCAGCAAGCCAACCCAGCGAACTCACCCTGCCTCAACTGACTCATTTAGATAACATGGCGTATGTTAGTTCAAGTCAACTTACTTGACCCGAACAGTTCGCCCATTCAGTTCGACAGACCAATTCAGCAATCTAATTGGGTAAGTTAGGGCACCTTTATCAATTCTCCTTACAATCAGATGTCGCTACACTATTTAAAATGCGGTATACACTTTACTACATCATTGTTATTATTTTAATCAGTTTTCTCTTTTTTATGCAATCATTTATGTAAACACCCATTGAGACCTACCTAAACTTGTAAATAAAATGGCCAAGCAAGGGGCAAAGGATCTTTTTTGAAGGCTCGATCAGAGAACTAAACTTTCCTGATCCATCTCTTTAGTCAAGAGGATTTTTTCCTTTATTTTCTTATTTTCTTATTTTTATATATTCCAACTCTTCTCTTTTACAAACCCTTACCAAAGTGGTATGAGATCACTGAAAATCATAATCCAACATCCTTAAAGTTGTACTAAGCGTGTCACAATCCGGGCCGGTACTTGGAATTAACCAAGAAGGGAATGAACAGTCGAAGTGTGGAAATCAATTCTCAACTATTCTATTTATAACACTAACAGTTTAATATTCAAAAATTCACGAAAGAGCAACAAAAAAAAAAATTAAATTAACAAAATAAATTGTATATTTTCAGTTGTTGATCTCGCCTCCTATACACATTTGTTTCTCTTATATTCATCTTGCTCAAAAGCTAAGAATCTAAAAAAAATATTTAACAACAACAACAACAAGAATAAAGCCTTAATCCCACTATGTGGGGTCGGCTACAAACATCCTTTTTCTCCATTGCGTCTTATTTAGTGTCATATTTTCATTTAGTTCTAATAAATTAAGATCATTTTTTATACAATAGCCCAAGTCTTCCTAGGTCTACCTCTGCCTTTCTTAACATAAGTCGAATCTAAAACATCTACTCTCCTAATCAGATCATCAGATGGTCGATGTTTAATGTGACCAAACCATCTAAGGCGACTTTCTCTAATTTCATCCGTCACAGGAGCTACACCAACCCTATCACGAATATATTTATTTCACATTTTGTCTCTAAGTGTAAAACCACTCATCCACCAAATCATTCTCATCTCAGCAACGCTTAATTTAGTATTATGCTTCTCCTTTAAAGGACAACATTCAGCGTCATAAAGCATTGCAAGTCTCACCACCGTCGTATAAAATTTTCCTTTCAGTCTAAGCGGTACTTTTCTATCACACAAAAGGCCCGAAGCATTCCTCCACTTCAACCAACCAACTTGAATTCTATTATTAACATCCCCATCTATATCACCATCGCTTTGAACAACAGACCCGGGATATCTAAATCATTCACACCTTTTAATAATTTGATCACCCAAAGTTACATTGTTGTCGCTAGAGCTACTACTACTAAAATTACATTTCATGCATTCAGTTTTAGCTCTACTCAAATGAAGGCCTTCAGACTTCAATGTAGACCTCCATAATTCAAGTTTTTCTTAGGATTTTTCTCTCGTCTTATCCACGAGAAGTATATCATAAGCATAAACATACACCAAGGTACATCCTCCTGTAAATGTCCAGTAAGACCATCCAAAGCTAAAGCAAAAAAGATATGTGCTTAAAGCCGATCCCTGATGTAATCCAATAGAAATAGGAAAATATTTGGTCAATCCTCCTTCAGTTCGAATACAAGTAACAACTAGTATACATATCTTTAATGACTTGAATATAAGTCATATTAACACATTTTTTCTCAAGAAGTCTCCAAAGGATATCTCTAGGAGCCTTATCGTAAGTTTTTTCTAAATCAAGAAAAATCAAATGTAGATTATCCTCATTATCTCTGAACTTCTCATTCAAACTTCTCAATAAATGTATGGCTTCCATAGTATACATGTCCGATATAAATACAAATTAATTATGAAAAATCTTTGTAATACGTCTTAACCTATGTTCAATTACCTTCTCCCATAATTTTAAAGTATGACACATCAACTTAATTCTTCTATAATTTGCACACTCTAGTGCATCCCCTTTATTCTTAAAAATGGGGACCAAAATACTCTTTCTCCACTCCTCAAGCATCTTTTTAGTTTTTAAAATAATATTAAAGAGTTTTGTAAGCCAAGAAACTCCCAAATCCCCTAAACATTTTCATACTCCAATTAGGATATCATCAGGTTCTACAGACTTTCCACCCTCGGTTTTCTTTAAAGCCTCATCAACTTCTTTTTTACTAATACGACGGTAAAAATGAAACGTTTTATTATTACTAACGATATTATGATCACTAAGGCCGATCGTATTTTAAGAAACTTCATTAAAAAGTTTATCAAATAACTCACCCACCTATGTTGAATATCTTTTTTTTAAGAAAAACACTTTTTGATTTTCATCTTTAATACACTTTACTTGAGTTAAATTTTTACTTTTCTTTTCTCTTTATTTGACTAATTTGTACATATATTTTTCACCCTCCTTAGTATACAATCTATTATAAAGATCATTAAAAGTAGAATTTTCAGTATCACATATTGTTCTTTTAGACTCCGTGCAGGTCGTTTGATATTTTCCCAGTTCTCTTGCACATTATTATTCCACGACCAACTATTTTTATTTAAAGAAATTTTTTATTTTGATTCTCCAAGTACATCTTTGCTACTTGTTTAATAGTGTTTCTTATTTTATCCCACATAGCATTTGTTTCATCATAAACATCCCAAATTTTGAAGCCTTAAATTTTACTCATAAAAATAATTTTATCTGTCTTTTAGATTCTCCAACTAATTCTATGATGATGAGTCCTAATATTCTTTATTTTACAATTATTAATCTTAAAATCTAGAACTAATAAACGATGTTCGGTACTTAAATCCTCACTTGGAATGACCTTACAATCTTTACAATCCCGACAATCTCATTTTCTCATAAGAAAATAATCAAGTTGTGTTATTATATCCATTTTTATAAGTAATAGATGCTCATCTCTTTTCTTGAATAAAGTATTAATAATAACAAAATCATATGCTAAAACAAAATCTAAAATAACTCTACTTTCTTCATTAGTCACTCCAAAGTCGTAGCCACCATGAATATTTCTAAAATCTTCTACCACTCTGTCGACATGTCTTTTTAAATCTCCTCTAATAAAAATTCTTGCTTCGAGAGTTATCATTTGTATTAAGTCTTCTAAGTCATTCCAGAATTTATTTTTAGACCCTATATATAAATCTACTTGAGGAGCATAAGCACTTATAATATTAAAAATCTTAGTATCAATGATAATCTTAAGGGTTATAATTCTATATCCAACTCTATTAATTTTTACAATATTATCTTTCAAACTTTTATCTATAATCACACATACATCATTTCTAATGTGACTCTTATCAGAATACCAACGTCTAAAACCTAAGTTATCAATCTCCTTAGCTTTTTCTCCAACCCATTTAGTTTCTTGAATACATAAAATATTAATCTTTCTATGAATCATAATGTGAACAAATTCTATTAATTTACCATTGAGAGTACCAATATGCGAAGATCATATCATAATATTAATTTCATTAATTTTATGGACAAACTTATTTACCCACATCTGTCCGTAATGTTAAAACTCTTCCTTATTTGACACTAAACTCAGGCGCCGGTATAGCGGCGCTTGCACAATTTTCACTGTATTCAGGCTATACAACTCGTCGCTTCCAGGGGACGCCCTAGCACTTACACAAAGATCAAAAGAATTCATGTCATGATTTTTTTTCGACAAGTTTTATGTTGTTTATCAACTACCTAACACAATCCCTCACTTTTCACATTCGGGCTTGGGGCCGGCAATGACAGTGTTTAAAAAAAATATAATTAACAACATAATGAATTATTTAAAAATAACTCAGGAGTAATCATAGTTCTAAAATATAGTAACCCGAGTAAAAAAAAATATGCATGTTGGATTTTCATTTCTTTATAAGAAATATTAGAATATGCTATATCACAACCCGGCCTTAAGGCTTAGAATTAACTAAGGCGGGTCCAGACGATCGAAAGGTGAGAATCAAATTTTTATATTCTTCTCCAATTTAATGGATGAAAGAGTCACAACAAATTAAATTAAAACGATATAATTAAAATTACCTCGCTGGTGGTTATTCACATCTCCTACAAACAGTTATTCGTTTATCGCTCATTTTTTAATAATTTAATTAAACCTAAAAAATCTGCTAAGAAAACCATGAACTAAAAAAGTCAGTGAATACTCATACTTCTAAACTGCAATAATATAAGAAGAGAAAAAACAATATGCATACCAGTTAAGCTTCTTTATAAATCAATAAAAAAAAATTTGACAAATTACTCAAATGGGTCTATATAATTAACATATCAATATTGTTTCGTATCTATACAACAGTTACAAGAGGCACCGTCTAAAAGTTCTTTCAATTAAGACACATCAATATCAATATTATTTTTTCTTTACATGCAATAATACATTAGTGTTCCCCCACAAGTACCATCAAACATACAAAAAATGTATGAATAAGTAGCTATAACATTCATAACATTATAACCAATAAAGAAAATAATATTTCAATCAAAATAAAACACACAAATATCATCAATTACAAACAACTTTGAGAATAAACTGACTATTAAAATTATTTAAAAGTGAAAGTACTCACCTCAACAAAAGACAATCTGTTTGCTCTTGAGATTAATTCTTTTAAAATCAAATGCCTAAAACATGCTATAAAATTTATTTAATTTAATTACGCTTAATTTCTATTCAATAAATATATTTTTAATATAAATATCTTACTAGTATTATAATTATTTTTATTATTATTATTCAAAATATAAGTATTAGAAGTCTTAATAAATATTTTAATTAAAAATTTTAAACTCACCTAATAACTTTCGGTCAAACCCTAATCATGCTACAAGAAACTATCTACCTTCCCTGCATGTGATTCTAAGCTTTTGTGTGCACAAGAGAACTTCTGCTTGTTCCTTCCTTCGCATGATACTGCTCGGTTCGATTGAACTCCTTGAGTCGAACTCCAGACGCACGCACTCCCTCTTCTCTTCTTCGTCGGCGCTCGGCTAGGGCCCAATCGCATGCAAGGGAGCTCCTCCTTTACCAGACAGCAACGTCGTCGACTCCTTCCTCGACAAAGACGTCGCATCTTCCCTGACCCTCACGTCCCTTCTTCGGGTGAGCGATTTTTCCATCTGGAGTCCGGACGTGCGGACAGCGTACGAGATGCAGTGATACAGTGGAGGTCTGATCCTCCGTTGCATCGCGTCCGTTGTTCGCACGTCGTCCGGACTCCGGACAGAAAAATTTAGCTCTTCTCGCCTTTGCCCTAACCCTCTGCTCTCTGATCGCCTTCCTGCCTGTTTCGCAATATATAGAGTGAATTCCTCTCTTCAACTTCCAAATTGTTTTATTTCCTCTCCGGGCTGAATTCTCGCTTTCGCTCCTTCAACACTCTGATGCCCGACTCTTCGTTTCTTCTACTTATATTCTTCATTTTTCTCTCCCCCTCCCGTAACTGAAACGGGACCGTTATAATCTTACCCGCTTACAAAAATTTCGTCCTCAAAATTTTAAAACAATAAACTACACGTTACAACTCATTAAGCATTTTCTATTGAACTCTCCTCTTCTACAATTTCAGTTGTAGCCCTATGCCTAAACTAATTAATTTGAGTTAAATTTAAACTTTTATTTTTATTATTGAAATTTTCTTATGACTTTCCTATTAGTTCTTTCATTGATATTCATTAATTAATCTTAAACCTTGGGATCTGATAATACTTTTGTCACTATCCGGCTCGATGCTTAGAAATAACCAAGGTGGGTACAGAGTCAGACGTTGAGAATTAAATTTTTTATATTCTTCTACAATTTAATAGATAAAAGAGTCACTACAAATTAACTAAAACGGTACAATTAAAATTACCTCTTGATAGTTGTCCATTTTCTATAAATATTTTTTCATCTATCGCTTATTTTTTAATAATTTAATTAAATCTAAAAGGTCAGTTAAAATAATTGAGTTAAAAGAACAATGAATACTTATTCTTCTAAACTACAGTAATACAAGAAAAGAAAGAACAATATATGTCATTTAAGATTTGTTATAAATCAATATAGACATTTGATATGGTATTCAAATAGATCTACATCATCATCTATCAATATTATTTCATATATATACAACCGTCACAAGAGACACCGTCAAAAAATTTGGACAATTAAAACGCATCAATATCAATATTCTTTTTCATTTACGTGCACATGTACATTAGTGTTCCCCCACTAGTATCATCAAAGGGTGTTTCATCATAGTCAGTCATTCACATATAAGCAGTCATCATAAACATATATATTCAACATATTTAATTTAACGTATGCATACACCAAATGCATGTGTAAGTAGTTACAACATTCATAATGATATAATCAATAAAAAAAATAATATTTCAATCAAAATAAAACACATAAATATCATCAATTACAAACATATATGAGAATAAACAAATTATTATCATTCTTTAAAAGTACAAGTACTCACCTTAACAAAAGACTACTTGTTTGCTCAATTTTTCTAAAATTGAAAGTCTAAAATATGGTATAAAATTTAATTAATTTAATTACATTTAATTTCTTTTCAATCAATATATTTTGATATGAATATCTTCTATTAGTATAATCATTATTATTATTATTATTATTTAAAAATATAAGTATTAAAGTCTTAATAAGTATTTTAAATAAAATGTTTATACTCAACTAAAAACTTTTGGTCAAATCCTAATCACGCTAGAATAAATTTTCTCCCTCCACCACACTATTATGATCCTTTGCGCACGAGAGATTCGTCTTATTCCTTCCTTTGCACGATGCTGCTCAATTCGACTGAACTCATCCAATTGAGCTCCAAACACATGCACTCCCTCTCCATCTCTTTTTTGTCGATGCTCGACTAGGGCCCAACCGCACGCAAGGGATCTCCTCCTTCGCCAAACTGCGACGTTGCTGACTCCTTCCTCAACAGAGACGCCGCCTCTGCCCTACTCTTGTGTCGCTTCCTGGAGCATGCTGCTCCACCAGCCTCTGCCCTAACCCTCTGCTCTCTAATCGTCTTCCCGCATGATACGCAATTTATAGGTGAATTTCTCTCTTCGATTTCTAAACTACTTTATTTCCTCTCCGTCGCGACTTCTCTCTTCCTCTCCTTTGACTCTCTGATGTCTGACATCTCGTTTCTTCTTCTCCTATTCTTCATTTCCTCTCCCCCTCCCGAAACTGAAAGAAGACCGTTACATGCTAATCTTTCATATCTCTATAAAAAATCATTGAATATACTAATACATGAATCAATGACCTTTACTAATTGAAAATACTCTAAACTTCTATATGTATTTACTTGTACTGTATACTTCAAGGTTTAGTTTTAACTTTACTTTTACTTTATAATATTAGGATTCACATCTTTCTTAGGAACAGAGTCAAAACCGAACACACTCTAAGCCGATATTATCCCATCAGCATAGCGATTAGCGATCTAAACATCATTATTTCCTGAGATAGAAAGACCCATACTTGTTCCTGACCAATATTCTCCCGTCAACACAGCAGTTCGCGATCTAAACATCGCAATTATCTAGGTGGTAAGTTTTTTCTGCTCATCCCTGACTGATATTCTCCCGTCGGAACAGTGTTTAGTGATCTAACATCACAATTGACTGGGGTGGTAAAAAATCTGCGCGCAAGGCTACACCGACGTCCCCTGCTTGTACCATTAGAGACTAAACTCCTCTTAACATGCACATACAAATATTCATATACAAGTTATTTCATTCTTCCATATTATGCATTCTCTTCTTATGAAACACTTTACCTCTAACTACTAATGAAAAAATTCAATCTTACTATATTAATAATTCATGAGATAAACTGACATTTGCACGTTTACTAAAATTCTAGAGGTTAAGTAATAATGTGACGTATAAATGGTCAAGCGATAAGCCAACATGTATATATCTGCATGATTCATGCAATGATTTGATGTCTTCCTAAATTAAATTGTTATGCAACTATATTTAACATACATACTTGCTATAATGTCCAATAATTTATCGTCCATATCTTTCCTATAATGCATGTATTTCCTGTCTAATAATATAAAGAATCCATTGTTGAATCAGGGCATATATGAAATAAAACATACAAATTGAAATAAAGATAATTATTGAAATTTATAAATATAATTACTCACCTTAACCTAACTTGCTCGTCCTACAAACTTCTTATCTCCAATCTTATGTGTAAATATTCTTCAACCTTCATTGTTGTTATCAATTAATATTTTATTAATTATAAATTTTGAAACAAATAACTCAAACTTTAACTTTAATTGGCATATACCTTTTGATCTCGAACTAAATATTCATCTCTTCACTTAGCTTCTGTTTTAATTAAACCTACTATTAATATTTAATAAATAAATAAACATGTATACATATATATATATATATATATATATATATATATATATATATATATATATATATATATATATATATATATATATATATATATATATA